>JANAVB010033220.1:5137096-5228266 GCA_029216955.1 Iris pallida
TAGTACTAATTAAACTAGTAAAGTTATAAAAGAAGATAAAAGACTAGTAAAGATTTGGTCAAGATATTCTCATAATTTGTCCAATTAGACTCAGTCGGTTATGGCTTTTCTTGGCTGTTTGGGCTTTCCTTTCACGTCTGCGCCAGTCCCCTCCACTTGTAGAGAACTCAACCGCATGCTATTTGGTTGTCACCCGGATAAAGCATCTCGTCGTCCGCATAATGAATGTAAAGGTCAACAACGTTAAATGTTGAAAACGACGTTGAATGTGGAAGAGATTTCTACCGAATCTGGTAAGTTGATGAATTAGGTAATGCCATCAATCTTCTGCAGTACTTTGAGAGGTCCAAACTTCCTCGTTTGAAGCTTGCTACACTATCCCGTCGATACCATCACCTTCGGAAAGTACACCATAATGTCATCACCAATGTTGAAAACCTAGCGCTTATGGTACTGGAGGCGAATTTTTTCGCAACTGTTCCATCTTGTACTAACCTTCTATATTTGTTCCCAAACTTCCTCATGAAATCCATGGAGTTGGTCTTAAATTCTTCGTTGTCGTGCTCTTCTACGACTTGTTCGTAACTTTCTCCGAGTGCCCCCTCCCACATCAAGACCACCTAAGTTTTTCGAAGAATCTCATCCTCTGGTGGACACTTGGACTAATGTAGTAAGCTCAGCAAATCCGCTCTAGGAACAACGATGTTGTGTTGGATATCACACTGGTTTGTAGCCCTCTACGAAACTTTTCCAACATAACGTTACAAACTCGTCAAGTATTGGTCGTACCTTTGTTGGACTCATTTTCCCCTCCACTGATTCTTCTGCCTCTATGCTTCCATTCGCTACCAAATCACACGTCTCATTGGCCTCGAAGTCCTCTTCTTCTTCCTTCGTGGAGACTGTCAAAGAAAGGAATATATTTCCTTCCTCTTGTAAAGATTCGGATCGGATATTCTTCTTTAATGCGTAAGTGTGTACCTCGATATATCCTTCACCAACCGAAAAGTATTGAGACATCCAACATTCTTCGCCCAGACATCAAACTACCATGGTCGTCCAAGTAATATGTGACAAACATCAAGCTCATCCATCTCGTCGCAATAGATTTCGTTTGTATATTCATCGATAGAGAAAGGCACTCAGCATCACTCAGTCACCCTAACGCTCGGCACTTTCTAAACATATCTGATTAGTACGATTTCGAACGCCTACAATGTCAAACCTACGATTTCGACCATATGTCGCCTAATGATGTTTTCTTGGTTGTCGTTGTCAATCATCACTCCAAACCGCTTCATATTGATGGTGTATCGGGTTAGGAAGAGTTTGTTCCATTGGTAAGAATATTTAAGTCTCGGTGCTAACATAATCTTCCGTACCACCCGAAGGGTTGGCTCTATCTCCTCAGAATCTTCGAGGCTGCATATGACGTCGACGCTCGCATCCTCGTCGGATGCTTGGCGGTCAACGTACACTACATGCTTTCATAGTGGACAATCACTCAAATGGTGACCTGGTTGATTGTCCTTGAAATACTTGCCAATGACAGGTTTTGGCATATGGATTTTTTTACCGGATAGTCGCCTCGATAGGTTGCTTTACCGCCACCTTCTCCCCACTCTATCCTCCTTAGGTGCTTCGTTCATAGCCTTGTTCTTGAGTCGCTCCACCACTTCTCATTGCCACTTCGACCTGTCACTCTGACTCTTATTTCTCTAGCGTCAATTGCTTGGCTTGCAAAGCTATCGAATTTCTAGCTTGAGCCCATCTATAAAGCAAGATACATGTTGTCCCTTGATTTCATTGACATCATTCTGCTAGGCACGACAGAAACACTCTACGGTATACTCGTTGACGCTCCGTTGCCATATGCAGACCTCTAGTACTAATGGAAAAGATGTTCATTGAATAGTCAGTGTATCTTCAGTTTCTTTTGCATCTTCCCCTAAGAGGTAATGCACTTCATCTTGCAACATGTCCCACCATGTTGATGCTCCTGATTTCAATCAGCAAGCCACCAACTTCACCTTCTTATTGATAGAACTGATCTCTAGGACCACGGATTAATCCATGCGACGGAACCAAACCCATGCGACAAAGACAGTTTGCCGCATAACGATTCCTCATCTATGTGAGCATGACGATTCCTCATCCATGTGGCAAGACTTTAGAAAGAATTATTTTTGCTTGTCCCTTGATCTCATTGACATCATTCACCTTCTTATTCCTTCTTTTTACTACATCATTCTGTTGGGATTATTTTTTCGAATTTGATCAATGTCCAGATGAATCTTGTGTATACAAAAAGTGTGACGGAAACATGGTAGTATTCCTAGTACTTTACGTGCATGACATCTTGCTTATTAGAAACAAAGGTGTTATCTCATGTAAAGGTATATTTATCCGAACGTTTAATATGAAGGACTTGGGAGAAGCAGGTCACATCCTTGTATCAAAGTTCTACGAGATCGTAAGAAAAGGATGTTGGACTTATCACAAGCTACCTATATCGATACCATTCTAACTCGTTTTCGCATGCAAAATTTCAAGAAAGGTTTCTTACTTTTAGACATGGAATAACTCTATCAAAGAAGCAGTATCCGAGAACAACTAAAGAGATAAAGGACATGAAAGTGATTTCTTATGCTTGGGCATTTGGAAGCTTAATGTATGCAATGCTATGTACGAGACCAGACATCTGCTTTACCGTTGGCATGGTTAGTTGATATAGGGGTGAGCAGATGTCGGGTGAAACCCGAAAAAACCAAACTGAACCGACCCATTTCGGTTTTCGAATCGGCTTTGTAATTATCGGGTCGGTATTCGGTTCATAGAGTCACCAAAATACGATTTCGGTTCGAAAGCGGTTATGGGTTTCGCTTTCCAAAATGAACAGAACACATTATAGAAAGGATTTTACTATTTACCCACTTGTTTATATATACTAAAAATCTAACCTAACCCTAACTATTCTCTCTCCTCAACTCATTTTTGTTTCCTGTGCCGGCTCTCTAAGTCTCTCCCTTGAGTCCCTTCTTCAACGAAACTCTTAACTATTATAGAAAGGATTTTACGAATTTGTTTCCGTCACACTTTTGTATACACAAGATTCATCCCTCCTTTGATAAATAATCCCTAAACTCTCCAAAAAGGTATACACCATCACGATCTGAACGTATTGACTTGATACATTTTCCATGATGTTTCTCCGTTTCAGCCTTGTATTCTTTGAATTTCTCAAAGCACTCAGAATTACGGTACATCAAGTAAATGTATACATATCTTGAATAATTGTCAATGAATGTGAGAAAATGTTCAAAGCCACCTCTAGCCTGGATAGTCATAGGCCTACATAAATCAGAATGAACCAATTCCAATACATCTTTGCCCTATATCTTTTGCCTTAAAAGGCTTTTTGGTCATTTTATCTTCAAGTAGGATTCACATACTGGAAGTGCCTCCACTTCCAATGAACTCAAAGTTCATATGTAACCGGTCTTTGAATCCTTCTTAGGTTAATGTGATCTAATCGCAAGTGCCAAAGATATGTTTGGTTCATACAAGGAGGTCCATTCTTTTATTTAAGTTAGAAAATGTATTGTTCAATTCCATAATTACATTGTGGGTGAAATAGAATTAATGACAATAAATTATCTACTAATGCACCAGAACAGATAAAATGTTTATTTTTTCTAATAACAATATTATCATTAAAATAAACTAAATATCCAGCCTTAACTAGCATAAAAAGAAACCAAATTCCTTCTAAGTGAATGTGCATAAAGACAATCTCTCAATGTCAAAGACTTATTTTACCAAAAGATAAAATAACACTCTCTACTGCAATGACCGCAACTTTTGTAGCGTCACCCATGAACAAGCATATCTCTCCATCACTAAGCCACCTGGTTTTCCGGAACCCCTGCAATGAATTACAGACATGATTAATGGATCTTGTACCTACATATCAGGTGCCGATAGATAACACTGCTAAGCATGTTTCAACTACTAGTGCATGAGATATACCTTCTTTGTTCACTTGTTTGAGAAGTGGACAGCCACTCTTCTAATGTCATAATCCTTTGCACTTGAAACACTTGTCTTTCGACTTTTTCACAACGCCTTGAGGCCCTATGCCCTTCTTTGCTGAATTTGCTTGTTTCTAAATGTTATACTTCTTCTTACCACCTTTCGGCTTAGAAGTAGAAGCCTCAGTAACATAAATATGACCATTCTGCCTAAAAAGAGCTTCAGCTTCTGTAGTTCTTTTGCAAGTCCCGTCAAACTATACAACATTTTATCCATGTTGTAGTTAAGGCAAAATGAGTCAAAACTTTTGGGCAGAATTCCGAAAATGATATCGACTTGGATTTTCCCATCGATTTCAGCTCCAAGGATCTCCATCTCATTCAAATGACCCATCATCTTGAGAACATGATCCCTTATTGGCATCCCTTCAGCCATGGTCGTCCTCATCAAACTCTTTATAGCAAGCTGCGTAGCTGCCCTACTCTGATGTCCAAAGAGTTCCTTGAGGTTATACATCATGTCATAAGTTGTGGTCATGGCCCGATGCTGATATTGCAACACATTTGACATAGATGTCAGAATGTAAGACCGCGCCATCTCATCTGCCTTTATCCACTTCTTATAAGCCTTTTGGTCTCTTTATCAGAATTAGCATCTGGCTTAGGTGGGCATTCCTCCTTGAGTACAAATTTGTACTCTTCAGCAGATAAGACAAAATCAAAGATGTTTCTATCAAAGTAATTAGGGCCAGTAAGTTTGTTTTCTTTAAGAATCACCAAAAGTAGACTGAAAGAACCCTTTTTTAAAAATCTCGATAATCACACAAATAACTATTATGTAGGGCAAAAACTTTTTGAATTAAATAACGTTGATTCCCTCAAAACAATAATAAAAAATTTACCAACACTTTAAACACCATGAATTTAGTATGCCACGATAGTGTGAACGTATATAAATTCAATATTTGTCTATGAAGGTTTTTTCTATTAATTTTACTATCATATAAACCTAACTTTATGACAAATAAAATTAATTTGTTGATCTTGCTTTGGTCCTACAAATAATAGCAGTGACTCCGATGGGGAAATATCATTATTTGTATCTAAGTATATATCATTACTTAATACTAAATCCATTACTTCGTAATGAGTTCCTTCAAATGGAGAAGTGAACACACTAGATAACTTTCTATAATTATCCCAAAAAAAGTATGTACTGGTGATCCGTAACTAGACTCATCCGACGTAGAGTAAGGCACTAAAGCCAACATGCAAGTATAATTACATCACCTACATACTAGTAATATAGACCATGAGATTTATTCTGAATAAACTTTCTCTCCCACTTATTTAACAATGAGATTTTTCTGCTAGTTGATTTATGTATATGTTGTCCATTATTAATGTGGGCTCAGTTTACAATACGCATCCACAAACAACAAACATGCATAACAGAATAAACAAATATAAGATAAAATAAAAATAAAAATCCAACTATTGACCATATATCCTACTTCTTCCTTAACTGTGCTGGATCCAGAATAGTGGCTATCAATTCCTTTATCGAAAATCATCCGACTGCCTTCGGACTGCTAAAAAATCTCGTCCCGATCAGAAAAAGCCACCACCGCCATCACGACGAACTGAAAAAAAATTAAAATTACATCAATCCCATGACTGTCGAAGGAGTTTCACACATAATCTAGATTAAAGAAAATTAAATAAATAAGCACGATCAACCCTCGTGATTTTAATTACATCCATGAAGAACAATAGCCACGACAAGTCATGGGTTTAAATCACAGAAATAAAACATGCAGTCAGACAATAATAGTTGGATCTAAGATGTCTGCAAAACCGAGTCAGAACAGATCTACATCTATCGACTATTTTCAATACAAATTTTATTGGACAAAATGGATTATCAATCGATACGCAGATCCAATACCAGTTCTGATACCAATTGATAGAACTGAAATTGGAATCTCTAGGACCACGATTAATCCATGCGACGAAACCGCGCCCATGTGGCAAAGACAGTTTGCCGCATAACAATTCCTCATCTATGCGCGCATACGATTCCTTATCCATGCGGCAAGACTTCAGTTAATATGTGCATGTATCAATCATGACGCTTTAATGGCGGGAGTTCCAGGACTGTAAATTGGTGTTCATATCGATCAATAAAGCAAGGTTTAAAGCGTGATCTAAACCTTCAATGGCAGAAACTATGGTTCACGAATTATACCTGAAGCAATGAGAAGTAGATAGTTTTCAGCAACCTCGATCAATCAGCGACCTCAAGATCTTCTGTCGTATTCCTTCCTCGGGTTGGACGTCGTATGGGTGACGATTTCCCAACCTTTTCTTCTTCTTTGGCTGACCTCTCTCTTCCTTACGCAAAGAATGAATTTAGAGAAAGTTGCTCTCTTTCTGATGCATATGACAGCCAGAGAAAAAGGGTATATAGGATACAGTAAGGACCAATGAGGAGAAATTATGGTTAGGTCTCCTAACGGATCTAGGTATCACGTGTTCAGCCGACAACACAATCCAGGACCGTTAACAATAGCTCGGTCCACTAAAAGCTATTGTTGCACTACCTTCCTAATCCCAAATTACGTTTATGGGCTTATTATTATATGCATGTTCGTTTTCTCCTGTTAAGATATCGAACGTCTGTCGATCAAATTAAGTAACTGACAACTATATTGATCGACATCTTTTATCATTAAGTAGTATCACTCAACTTCATTTATTATGTCGATATAATCCACCTACAGGGTTTACATGACAATCCTTATGAGACCCTTAAGGGGACATCGTCAACCCAAAATATCGGGACATTGATTTTTTTTATAATCAACACCCTATCATACACACAATACAATTACCAATTCATAGAGGTTGTTGACCCATAATGAATCTCATTCTTTTATGAGTCAAAGTAATGCACACTGCATATACATGTCTGTTATTATATCCGGATTAAGAGCACAAGCATCCATAATAACATAGGTAATTGTTCTCTTATGTAGTCAGTATAAAGAAAACCTCAAGTGGTCATGTTTAATATACACAAAGTATACTAGTGTAAACCTATAGTCAAGATAGACTAATGCCAGATTACACTACAACTTTACCAATGGTTTGTCCAAATCTATTTAGGTTGTGAACCATTTATATACTACAGGAACTGATAATATGATCTTCTGTGCCACCACACACCATATTATCTATAATGTAGAATATCAGACACTTGCGTTAACATATAACAAATATAATATGCAAACATTTGCCCATATATTTTCATTCAAAAAGAATAAGAAAATATAGTTAATATAAAAGTGATGCTTTTAGTATATCCCTAACACTTATCTATCAAGATCTCTAAGTAATCTAATAATCGATTCATGTCCGACAACCAATCCATGAATTCCTGGATGCCGAGATCTCTATGACAAATCAGAATATCGACCTCCAAAATAGAATTATATCCTCTTATGTATGGAACTTTCCCATGATCGCCACGTTAATAAGCGTAGTTGTCGTCAAAACGGTCTTAGTCACCGCAAAAAATATTCATCTCGTAGTAGCCCTATCGATCGCGTTCTCCAATAGTGCACCAACCGTAGTCTCGTTGGTCAGGGAGCATGTAACAGCCACGATCATTATCACAACCCCACCTAACAAAGTATCAAACTCCTAAGTCAAACTAGACGAATCTAAACAAATCTTTCATAGACAATGCTCTCGTGCCGGTACTTGTTTATCTCCTAAGAGATCGCGGTGTTTCTCACCCGTTACGTTGTTTGTGGACCATGAAATGGTTCCCTCAATGGTTCCTGATTGCCTACCACATGTTCGACTCGTTGGACGCATATGGTCAAATCCTGCAGAGAGACTACCATGTGACAGATTGCTGCAAAGAGGCCTTCAATCCCCTACTTTTTAGCAAGAAATTGTTGGTCACCGTTACCAACGTTGGCTCCCACCATGTCTCGCAACATGCTTGAGGCTCTGATACCACCTGAAGCATCATGGAAACACCGATCCTTGAAAACCAACAACCCAAGATAACGAAGACTAAAACCCCAATTCTCGCACACAAGAATCAATAAGAGAACTCAATATCAATATGAGCATGTTATTGTCTCTACTTACCCTATTTATACTTAATAACATATTTGAACCCTAAGAAACTAGTCATAACTAAACTAGGAAAGTTATAAAAGAAGATCAAAAAAGGTTTAGGCACAAGATTTTCCAAAACTATCCACAATTAAATTCAACAGGTTTAGGCAATTCTTGGTTGTTTGGGTTCCATTCACGTCCGCGCAACTAAGGGTGGGTTAGGGTTATCCTTCTCCCAAATTTCCATTTTCTCGACGTCCTCCTCTGCATTCTGTTCCCCATCTGACCTATTGGGGTGAATTAGCTATGTTATATCAACCCAAGCTGACAGGCACGTCATAATGCTATATAAAGTCCCTCGTGGTGCATAGCATCAATGACCGCACATATAAGATAGAGCATGCTCACCTATTGTCTTATGCAGGTAGTAAATATTATCTGTGTTTTATGTAGAGACGAGTACGGCCGTGGTAAGAAATGTGATAAATCGTTATGTTCTACTGTATGCTTTATTACTTCAAACATGGCTATCGATATGAACTGAATTCATTTAGTTCTAAATAGAAAGAAAATCTAAAGCATGCCTACCTTAACAATCAGAGTCAGTTTAGACGAGTGGTTCGTCTCGTCCACTTAGCAAGTGTGTTAATCCCCTCCCCCAAATTCTCAGGTGCGGCGGGAGCTCTAAACTGAAGCTGAAGTGCGGAGAGGCGTTTTGAAGCTCTTCCTATCCTGAAGTATTTTGAAGCCAATTCAATCGAAGGCTTATGTATGGAACGGCAAGTGTTAGTTCAGACAGCTTGTCGAGTATGTTTCTTTTATTTTCAATCAATGTAGCCGCAACGGCATCCAATGTAATTACGACTTTCACTTCGTTGCAAGCTATGAATGAAAAGCATATTTCTATCTTCCTATACTGCATCTCAATTTGATGTGATTTGTGAAGTTTCAACTTGGTGTTTCAATATAACGTAACATTCTTGCCTTGTACGAGTGCAATTCCAGACTCGTACGGCATCACGCCTTAGCGAGGACGATCGATTCGCAAAATAACACCGGGGACGAAAGGTTTGTCGACTCGGGACGTGACAAACACGGAGATCAACGCGGAGAAGGCAGCAGCATGGTGGCATTTTTTTAATTTTTCCTTCTAAAATTCAATCGGATAACATAATGCATGATTTTTTTCTGACTTTTGATGTATTACTGCTGCTCTTCAAGTAATTTGATGTCAATTTCTCATGAAGATTTCCTCTTTATGCTCAAGTAAAACTGACACAGTTTGGCTTGGGTACTGCATACGCAGATCTGGACATACCGCATGTCTAGGTTTGAATTTGAATCTAGATGTGGACTTCATGCAGATGCAAACCTGATCGACTCGCCACCAACTGATTTCGCCATATTGGATCAAGTCTGCAGTTAAATTTCATCATGTATTCACATCTTAATCCTTTTATTTCAAATGTGTATGAAAAGATTTGAACTTGTTAAGTGTTAGTAGTAGTATTAGTAGTATTAGGCTTTAGTCCCACACTGGATAGAATAATAGTGAGAGGGGTTAGCCTCTCCTATATATATGTAACTTTCTCATCAATAAGTAATTCATCCCATTATTCTACTCTACATGGTATCAAAGCGGTCGTGACTCACAAAATCTATTAGTAACTACTTAACCAACTAACCTAGCATTCACCAATGACTTAAGTAGGGGTCATGACTCATAATTATTTATATAACCTACAAAAAATGGGTAAAATACCAACATATTATTTTTGTCCGAAAATCCATTCTCATTTTTACGTGGGTCTGCCCCTGTATGTGTGTATATTATAGGCATGTCACCCGGAATGTCATGTCCTAATTTTTTAAGGTTGCCGTGTCGCCGTGTCAGATTCACCTTGTGTTGTGTCATGACTCGGTGTCCGTGTCGGTGTAACATAGATGATATATATATATATATATATATATATATATATAGACTTTTGTAAATAGTATTAACAGATGTTTTCACCTTCATATATCATTTATCCTATTATCTTAATTGTTTATGATAAAGTCTATGATTCCACTGTATGATGATTTGAACTGCACGTTTGCTACGACTACACCAACTTTTTCTTGGTTGTTGGGATATTCAATTGGTCATTGGAGAAATACGGTAAGACTATTTAACAACTTGATATGGTAGATATAAAATCATAGGTTGTGTAACATCAGAACTTAGATCAAGCCTGTTAGGATCATTGGAGAATGGATGAGCGAACATTGACTAACCTTTAGAATCCTACGTAGTACTTTATTTGATCTCCAAGTAGGCATTCTAAAGTTGGAGTGTATACAAGTCCTTAGGCAGCACAATTGTCTTGTGCATTTGGCACTATGATTTGACCTCACTTAATTAGTCTAGTGACTTGGACTATTGACGTGTATATTGGGTATAATAGTTGAGGCAAGTGAGTTACACATTTCACTCCACTCCGCTAAAGGGAATTTAATATCTTCTAGTCATTTCATAGATCATTGAATTGAAGCTCTCGGACAATACATGATGAGATATATTAGAAATTCAGTTAATTTAGGGATGGATCCATTCAACCTCAGTGTGTTTGGTGTCAGGGATGGATCTATTAAAAGGATCAAAAGGGGGCTCAAGCCCCTCTAGATTTTTTGGGGGGAAATTTGGTATATGCATGAATATAATTTGGTAAAAAAAGCAGTTAATTTAGGGACTTAAACTTGAACCTTATATCTAAGTATATTTAAGACAAACTTTCAGCTATTAGGTTACTTGACCTTTAACGATGAACTTATATTCCTGCTATATTTAATCTTTTTACATTTTAGATCGAAGGAGCCCTCGCCGAATAGTGCTCAGCTCCTTGGTGTGCTCATGGAAGACTAGATTTTCTCCAATTTGAATTGTTATCTGATTGTCGTACTAGAGAATAGCACGAGAAGAAAATCAATACCAAGATTAGTAAGTAGATTCTTCAGTTACGTAAGCTTGAAAAAAAAGGTTCGCAGGATTGGTATCAAAATCGGTATCAGACCCTTCCTATGAGTATTGAGATTGACGGTGTCAGTAGTATCGATGGTTTCAGATTAGAGTATCAGATTTTTTGGGTATCGGAAAGCAAATAATTGTCCATAATTTTTTAAAAAATTAGAAGAAAAAATTTGGTATATTTAGGCATAATTTTAAGTAATTTTTGTGTTTCTTAGTAGTTCTAAAATTTAATAGTTAGCATTGCTGGTTGGTTTACATGCAATAAATAAGTTTTTTTTATTTATTACTTTTACACCCATGTTGATTGGCCTTTTTTGTCCATTTTTTTCTGCCGAATTAACTAGAAAAGAGATTTCCAACGTCGGTATTGGTCATTATCGATAGTGGTAGGTATTGATAGCGGTAGGTATCGGATTTGAACATGCTAAACCGTATCGGTGTCAACCGTATTGCATTAGTATCGGCCGATACTGCGAACTATGCTTGAAAATCGCATGGACCATTGTACGCACTTGGTTTCGGCCGAGGAGCGAGCAACAATAATATGTTTATTGTTCCGCTAAATAACAAGGTTCTCACCAAAGTAGGTACACAAACCGCTTCTAAGGGATGATCATCCATTGAGCCAACATAATCATCAACATAGGCAATCAGGGAGAGAAGAGGAAGGTCAATAAACAAGACATAGGCCAGGGGACTTCTTTAGGTAGCAAAACATACGCTCGATAGCCTACAAATGAGATATCGGGAGAGACTGAGTTCTGAAAAGAAAGAAAATATCAGGTTTAGTGACTGTCAGATAGATGAGCTTACCCACAACTCGACGATACATATTTGGATTAGATAAAAGAGTCGAACAAGATTTGATTGATTGGAGAGCTTCAATTGCAACTTTATACGCGTCTCAATGGGTCAGCATCCTGATGTGAATCGACCTATTCGATTCACAAAAGATTTGTAGAAAAGAGAAACAGAGAAAGATAATGATCTTTTTGTGAGAAAAGAACAAACTCCCAACTTTGGTGGACGGACAAAGTCTAAATCCTTCTTATTGATACTTGAGAGTTTCTTCTCAATACAAGCATGAAAAATAAAAGATGGCTAACCCTAGTTTATATAGGGAAAAACAAAGGCTTAATTAAGGAAGGGTTTATTGGTGAAAGACCAAAATAATCCTTCCTGACTAAAATAGGAAAATGACTTATTAAGGAAGGGTTATTATTGGTGAAAGACCAAAATAATCCTTCCTTACTAAAATAGGAAAATGACTATTAAGGAAGGGTTATTATTGGTGAAAGACCAAAATAATCCTTCCTTACTAAAACAGAAAAATGACTAAAATAGAACATAGGCTAAATGATGATAGGTGGACCCACATCAATACCGCCCCCTAAAAGAGCCACCTTGTCCTCAAGGTGGAAATCTGGGAACTGCGTCTGTTGCTATGGCGGCCTCTTCCTCCGTCGGATCCTCCTTCTCCTCCTCTTCCTCCGTGGTGGTCGTCGGGGGGGTCCCCTCTCTGGAAGTTGGCGGGATCCGCCATTCCCCCAAAGAAATTGCTGCCTCCGGCGTGCCTCGCTCCTCCTGGCGGTTCCGCTCCTCCCATCCAAGCGGAACTCCCGCCAAGCCCCTTCCCGGACCCGCGAACCGATCTCCGTAGTTCGCTGTCATCGTCCGACCCCCGTAGGGGGCCCCAAGCCTAGGGCTTCTCCCGAATGTGGAACCGGTCCGCCGGGACCGTACGGATCAACGGCGTCCGGCCACGGCCGCTCGCGGCGGCTCCTCTGGCGCCGACCGGCCAGGGGTGGCGGTCGTGGGCCGGCCAGCGACCGCCCCCAACAGCAGCGGCCCGCCCGGGCTCACGCGGTTGGCGGCGACGCTCCCGCGGCCTTCGGCCGCTATCCGCGAAGGTCGCCGGCCGCCAGGGCCCCGCCCGGCGGCGCGGCGGCGACGGCGGGTGCGGGCCAGCTCCCATCGGCCGGTCCTCCGTGGTCGTCGGTCGCTTCCCCCTCCGTATGAACAAACCCTAGTTGGTTGCCTAGGGTTTGGGTTGTTGCCGCCCCCGTTTGGCTTGTCGACCCGGCACCGGTCACCTTCTTTGAGATGTCTTGCAACAACTTCATCATTGCCGGAATCGACGTCATCTCCTCCCGCTGCGTCGTACCTCGGTCTGGAGATCCTCCTGTGTGGACGCTTGATCTTTGATGCGGCCTTCAAACTTTCGATCTCGATGTTGAAATCCTCCCGAAGCCCCTGGATCTTCTCCTCGATCGTGTTCCTTGTGCCGGACGCCATGGATCGCAGAGAGCTCTGATACCAATTGATGTGAATCGACCTATTCGATTCACAAAGATTTGTAGAAAAGAGAAACAGAGAAAGATAATGATCTTTTTGTGAGAAAAGAACAAACTCCCAACTTTGGTGGACGGACAAAGTCTAAATCCTTCTTATTGATACTTGAGAGTTTCTTCTCAATACAAGCATGGAAAATAAAAGATGGCTAACCCTAGTTTATATAGGGAAAAACAAAGGCTTAATTAAGGAAGGGTTATTATTGGTGAAAGACCAAAATAATCCTTCCTGACTAAAATAGGAAAATGACTTATTAAGGAAGGGTTATTATTGGTGAAAGACCAAAATAATCCTTCCTTACTAAAATAGGAAAATGACTATTAAGGAAGGGTTATTATTGGTGAAAGACCAAAATAATCCTTCCTTACTAAAACAGGAAAATGACTAAAATAGAACATAGGCTAAATGATGATAGGTGGGCCCACATCACATCCCAAGTATTCAGATTCCTTTAGGGCATCATAACAATATTTCATTGTGTCATAAGATAAGAAGAGAGTCACCCTAATGAGCAACCTCAATGCACAAGAAATAACACAATGGACCAGGTCTTTAGTATGAAAATAAGCAGATAGATGGGCATTGACCTTAGAAATAGCAATATGATCATCTCTGTTAATAATACTATCATCCACATAGACTACAAGAACCATCGTGTCCGGTGTCCGGTGGTGAATAAAAAGAGAAAAGCCAACAATACTACAAATAAAACTGATATGCTTAACTTGATTGAACTTTGTCAAAGCAAAGCTTGAGGAGACTGTTTAAGGCCATAAATAGAGTTTCGAAGAAGACACGATAGACATTGTACCCGAGGGTTTGTAGCATATAGACAGTCTCAAGCAAGTCACCATTAAAACGATCTTTAAGAATATCCTGCTGATGCAAAGGCCAATGATAACGGGCAACAAGAGAGTAAAACTCTAACGGTACTAAGTTTGGCCATATGCAAGAATGTACCCTTATAATCAATGTCATACTTCCGAGTAAAACATAAGCAACAATATAGGCCTTCAAACACTCAATAGAGCTATAAGGATTATGCTTCACAATAAAAATCCGTCGGCATAATACACGAGAATGGCCTAGAGAAAGGCGAACAAGATCTCAAGTATCATTAGACCATGCATCTCGTCACCATATCCTTTCTCCATGCAGGAATATTTAGTGCCTCGATATAATTCTGAGGAATAAAAACCAATAGTGACAAAGCAAATCAATGAAAGGAAGCGCTAAGTCGAGCAAAGGAAACATAATCATTGATAGGGTAAGTACGGGCGACTTTATCTTTGTTGTTACGAACAATCATTGAAAGATAAAGATCAGAAAAAGGAGCTGATAGAGGATCTCATTGAAGTCTGGAGAGTTGCATGCAGAAACCTGAGGAATAACTAGAGACGATGAAGATGATGATGCAATGCTCAAGTTCGGAGGAGTAGTCAAAGGCAATGATGATATAATGGGGTCCCTCTTGCAAGTAGATTGCAAGGCGACCGAGAATGACAAAGCTGAGGAAGTAGGAGTAAATGCAATAGGAGGACGTCAAGGCAACGATAATGTAGTAGGATCTCTCCGGCAAGAAAAACGTGAGGTGACGTGGAGGAGATGCAATAGTAAGTAAAGGAATCTCAGTAGGTGTAGGAATGATTAATGTTAGGAGAAGTAGAAGTTGTAGTAATATGGAATGTCTTCAAAGAAGGAAACATCGTTCGATACCTTTTAGGTACAAACATATACAAGGAAGATACTTGATCGATTGAGTAGAGAGGTTATCTATATCGGGTTTATACAATACGGAATAATAACACATCCAATCACCCGAGGAATCATATGAAAAATAGCCCGATCTAGATAAAGACGAGAATAGAATCTGTCTAATGAAACAGCAGTAAAGAGCACATATTTCCAGATAGTTTGTAGTAAAAATGGCATCACACCACAAGTACTAAGGAACATGCATATGAGCCATAAGAGTACAAGCAACGTTTGGAAAGTGGCGATGTTTTCTTTCCGTCACCCCATTTTGCTGATAAGTGAGAGCAGAAGTAATTTAATGAATTATACCTTATAAAGCACAATAAGTAGATAGATTGTCACACAGGTACACTCCAAGGCATTATTTGTGTGAAAGGTTTTGATTGCGCAACTAAACTGGATCTGGTCTTCATACTGAAGAGTTTAAACTTATCAAATGCTTGAGATTGGGTCTTCGGCAGATAGATTTAGATAGCCGAGAATGATCATCAACGTAAGCAATAAAGTAAAGAGCACCAGAAGTAGAAGAGACACGACTAGGAACCAAATACTAGAATGGACGTAGTCAAATGGGCCAACTCTTATTATCGGCTCTAAAGGAAAAGATGATCGAGTGTGTTTTCCCAACTCGTATACCTCAAATTGAAAAACAGAGTAGATGGCCCTAATAGTAAGACATGTTTAAGCTTCTATAGAGGATGGCCAAGACGTTGATGCCATTGAAGAGGAGATATTGATGTACTAGAATACACAGCAAATGCATAAGGTGAAATGATCCATCCAAGTAGTATAAGTTACTTTGTCAAGAACCTCTGTGAGTCTTTTCTCATGTTCGATGCTCCTCAAATACACAATGTGAAGGAAAGAAAGTAACATAGCGGTTTAAAGACTATGTCAAATGACTAATAAAGATAAGATTAACCGGAAACTAAGATGCATAGAGAACATAATCCATGGTCATAAAATGAAAACCGGAACAATTCCGATTCAAACGACCGGGAATGGTTGGCCAACAGTAAAATAAATAGGTAAAAGCGTAGATGAAAGCCACACTTGAGAGAAACAAAAGTGGTCACTAGTAATATGGGAGACGCACAAAATCTAATAGCCACAATCTTTGGTAACTGTATAAACAACTCTGAAGGCTGATGTAGAAGACATAATAGTAGTACTAAGCGAGCAAGTACTAGTAAGACGATCATATTCTTACGGAGGAATTGACATAAAAGAACCGGCAATAGAAAACGTAGTAGCTGAGGACATCGCCGGAGGAAATCCGTGCATATAATGTTCTAGGGGTGCATGCCAAACTTAGCCAACAATAAGAAGAGTGGTTAAGGCAACCACAATGTATCCATGGATAAAAATGTGGTATAAAACGATCAAATTTCATTCCCTTGGACTTCTAACCACAGTCAAAAGTTGGAAACTGAGTAGAAATGTTAGTGTAATTAGAAGTCATCATAGATGAAAGCACAATCTAGATGTGAGAGTAATAGCAATAAACAAGTAGAGAACACCAAAGAATAGTGTAGAAAAAATAGTATTAGTTGAACATGGTAGACGAGAGAATAGAAGACATCACCACTCAATAACCGAAGTAGTAGATAGAACCCAATAATTGAAGTAGTCGAAATAATAGAGAAGAATGCCGCACAATAGACCAGAAAATAGACAACAGCAAGGTCCATAGCTGAAATACTAGAAGAAACCTAAACTCTATCAAAAGAGTAGGCGATAAAATCCAAAGTAGCCGAAGCTAGAAGAAGGCCACACAAGGACAGCTCTGGCGAATAATACAAGGCAACTAATCCGCCAATAATGAGATGACAATGTCATTTGAGGAGTATGACAGGCAAAGGAAGCGAGCCATAAAATATAAGGATGCGGGACTAGTGACATCGATATAAGGGTCGGTTAGTAATGGGCTAGCAAGGTTCTAAATGGCGGTGTGCAGTTGCGCAGCGAAGAGGGACCGCCTGTTGTCTAAGCGCCTAAACTTATAGCCACAAATTTATGAGGGAACTGACTTAGTCTAATTTTCAGCTACATAGAGATCAATAATCTATTCTAAAATGACGTCTAATTCTAAAATGACTAAGTCATTCAGGCATACGGGGAACAAGAGAAGTGGTAGTATGTCTAAGACATTAAGTTAAGACATGAGAGTCAAACACATAACAAAAGACTTCATTTTTCAATGAAACTTTTAAAAACAGAGAAAAGGCCCTTCATTTTTCAATGAAAACAAAAACAAAAGAAGTTTGCTTAAAACCAAAACAAATCATAAAGGAATGGAGAGTCACAGAAAACAAACTGAGAGAGAGAGAGACTATGCTCGTACCTGTTCGCCAGTCGATGACTCGGTTGTGACTGACAGTAGTAACTTCATGTTCTTCATTTTTATTTGGAATGCAGAAAGATCCAAGATGGCCGTAGTGACTTTGGCTTTCTATCAGTTTTTTTTTTTTTTCGTATATATTTTTTGGTGGACTTTTGGTTTCCTCTTCTTCAATCTAGTCTCCAGAAATCTGACTTTTTGGTGACTTTTGGTTTACTGAGAGCCTGCCTCACCTCAATCTATGATGCCTCACCTCCAATATCGTCAAACGCTGCTCCCCAACGTCGTTAAACGTTGAGGCAGCCGTCTACTACACCGACAACAACAAAAGCGGTACAGAGAGCGGCAGCCTAGACGACTGTCTCGATCGCCATTTAGAACACTGTGGCTAGTATATTTTTATATACTATATATGGTCTAAGTGATCATAGGCTAGTAGGTTCAAGATCTAGTAAGTAATGGAAAACAGGTTGGGAAAGATTGTTAATGGATCTAGAACTTAAGTTGAAGAGGACGGTAGGGGTAAGTTGGACCGTAGATGCTTGATATAATTGTCATATTAAAGATGGTATGTAGTATAGGGTTTCCTTGGTGAGAGATACTGAGACAGCAGTCATCACGAAATTTGGCCATAGAGGAGTGTATGTCGGCGTAGATGGCATTGTAATGAGGTTTTTTTCTATGTAGTAAGAGCACTAGAAGGTGGAGACGATCTGATTTGGCCACCTGGAGGTGTTTGGGTTGATTGGTCTCCACTGCGGCATGCAAAGAAGAATATGTGTGAGTCGAGGCCAGAGTCACTGGGTGAGCGGGTTGTTATGTGTTTAAACAGATCTAGCCTCGACAAGCAAAGTATAAGAAGTTTGGGGCCTCTGCACGATCGAAACTAACCTCAGAGTTGTGGACGAGGAGTAGGACAATCTACAATAAAGAGATTTTTGTGGCTATGAGCTATGTCATGTGTCTATGGATGTCGAGATTGTCGCCAAAGTCGGGGATGTAGTGTCGCCAAAGTCGAGGATGTAGTGTCGTCGAAGATATTGCCCAGTAGCGATGATGAACAGTTGTTTGTGGACCGAGAAGATGACATTAGAGATGACAGTGAAGGTGATCACTTAGGATTGACGATGGCAGTGGCTTTGAGATTGTGGCAGTGGCTAGGGTTACAGAGATGGAGGGAATGAGAAGAAGAGAGACCACTACACAAAGAACATAAGTCTTATTGAGAAGTTGACTCAATAATAATCGACACAAATTATTTAGGGAATAGAGAGTACAATTAATTGGAAAAGATTACCCATCCTTCCTAGAGTTTTCTCGATATGGGACTAAAACTACTAAAGCTAGAAAACATACAAATTAACTAAGAACTATCTTCTACATAGTGTAATTACTATAGTGTTACTATCAAGAACATCCTAGGATGTCATCGAACTATAAATTTCTGTAATCCCATTGTGTTCTATTCACCTGGATGTCTTATAACCACCACCACCATCCAAGCCTTTGCCCAGAATGGATCGAGTATAGAGCATAAGAAAGCTTCATACAAGATTTGACAAAAAAAATTATTATTGGCAATTTAACTGACGTCAACCCTCTATGTCGGTGTCAAATTACTGACCAAGATAACTATGAGCAAAAAAGGGTCATGCCAGAAAGATATAGTTACTACATAGAAGTGCATAAGGGAACATTCATGATTATCATGGCATTCTCTACTTGAGATTACATTTTAAGCAAAGTCAGTAAGTGATTAATATAAGGAAGTAATCTTTATCAAGTCAACCTACCAAATATATGACAAACATAAGGCACAGAAACTTGGATGTCAATAATATAGACCACCTTATGCATCTAGACAACACATTTAGATCTTTGTTTGTATATATATATATATATATATATATATATAAATATATATATATATATATATATATATATATATATATATATATATATATTATTTTTATTTTTTTGAAGAAAGGGTAATTAGTTTCCGGAATCGCTCCCACTGGGATTCGAACTCGTGACCACTCGGGCTGCATGCCTCACCACTACCACTAGGCTAGGGGTCATTGGCTATATATATATATATATAGTGCTGCTTCCTGGACTAAGAATCATACCTGGTACCCAAACTATATTTTATATGAGTTAAATTATTTCCAGGTTTAGCAAATTATAGGCTTGAACTTGGGTTTAATTTCTTTTGATATTCAACATATGTTGAAGTGGGTTTGGATACCTATATGCACTATAAGTAAACCCAAAACTCAAATTAACTTTTCTACTTAACCCAAATTAACTTAAGTTATTAATATAGGTTGGAGGAGAAAATTGGCATCATTTATGTAGGAGTGTTGGTGACTGGGTTGGAGAATGAAGGAGGATAGATTAGGGTTTGATCTGAAGAAGGAGAGGCAAAAAGGTCAAAATGTGGCAGTCATTAAAACTTTAAGGGTGGTCCATTGTTGTTCTTAACCACAGGGCTTATAACTAATAATCTTAATGATTTGAGGGGTCTCCTTCTAGACAACGATAACGATATTCGAGGAGGGGTTTTGGGGGGGGGGGGGGGGGGGGGGGGGTGGCTATGATGCAATGGACAAGATTTGAGGGGTTATATCGACAAAACCCCTTTTACATTTAGTCTCTTTTTAGTTCTAAATCTAATATGCAGACCTCTCAATTCGTATAAAATAAACAAGGCCTCATATAGTGCCTAAAAAAGGCATCACATTATTCTCAATGAGCATTCAGTTAGGATAGTCTATACTAGTGCTGGTTCACGTTTACATCATCACAATATTATTAATAGCTCAATTCTAAGTCCATACCCATCAATATGATGTTATAGTGTTACTTAAGCAAGATAAGCTACAAAATATCTGCAAAAACTTAAGCAAGATAAGCTACAAAATATCTGCAAAAAACTATCTATGCAAATAAAAAACAGATTACCTGAACCTTTGACTACACTTCATCTGCAAAGTGTTCTGGGTCACACTGCAATTTAGAAAGTGAACCACTTGTATGCTTTGTGTCGGTCATCTCCACTTCAATTGCAGCCTTGTCTACAAATTTATCATTCTCCAACTCCATCATTCTATGCTTGGCTTTTTGTATGGCACGTATCTCATATCTGACAAGGCAAAGTAAAACAAATAATATGCGTGCACAGCTTTGTAATAAGTATTATTGCAAGATGAAAAAACCAAAGAAATTAACTGTACTTGTAAATATATGTTCCCAGGTATATGTTGCACAACATCAACAACAACAAATTATAATCCCAAAATTATGTTGCCAGCTAGATTTGTTTGATGACCATTATGTGGTTTTATATTTATGATACAGAATAAGACAAGTTTTGATGGCCTTTATGTGCTTCACTGTTTTTCAGGTTCCCAAATTTAGTGGAAGAGGTTCAAAGTCTATTAAATGGTATTGTTTCAGCTAGATAATATATTCTTGGCCATAACACAAGGTTTGAGACTTCTTACCAGTCATAATGTGTTAAAAGAATGATCTGCTTTATTTTAGGGAGTTCACTTATTAAGGATGAACGAATACAAGCAGAGAAGGTATTTTGCTTTTTTAGCACCCAAAATATGAACTATAAACATAGAACTGATGATCATTTTCATGGAACAACAAAAGGTGAGGCGAGAAAATCCGATAGTGACCCCGGACAATGTAGGATTTTATGTAAGATTATGTGTGCTTTATTTTAGATAGTTCACTTATTAATGATGAAGGAATATAACCAGAGACTGTACTTGCTTTTTGAGTACTCAGGATAATAATGGAACTGAAGACCATTTCCATGGAACAGCAGAAAATGTGAGGCTAGCGAATCAAGTAGTTGATAGGAAATTCTCTCTAAAGACGCAAAAAGGTTATGCCTGTGTGGACACCTCATTCAAACACCCCAAAGCAGATCACTCATTCTCTATGTAAGGTGGTAGCGGGCCACCTTTTAGTAGGCGTAAGTTTTTGGATCATTAAAGTCAAGCTTTTGGATCATTAAGGTCAAGTTGATCGGTTCCAGAATAACTTGAAAAAGTTCGTTAGATCCAATCTAACACCGATTATTCTGATTGAGTTGTCATGTAGGTCCAGCTGATATAACAATACAGAGCAAAGTCAATCTGTATTAGGAAAAGTATAGCCCCAAGATCCAGAAAGTGATTAGTACCCACCAAAATAGGTGTGTATTATATTATTATATGAACTCTTTTATCATATCTAACCATATGATAATTAAATTATCTATAACCAGTCCTCTTATAATTAGCTCGAAGAATAAAGGTCATCATCTTGCAAGTAAGAGATGATGACAACCCTCCTTTTAAGCTCTAAAGCAATTAGTAAATTGATTATTATCTGCACACACAAATAAGACATGAGATAAGGATACAGGACCAGCCTGACCTGTGATCTCATTTCCCTATCCTCAGTATGCAGCAAGAGGTCTCGAAGGAGCTATTGGTTCATGGTTACCCCTTGTGAACGAAAATAAACAATGGATATTTCAAGATTATGTTGCCCACAAGATAGATAAAAAGAAAGTCAAACACAAGGTGAATAGAAGGCCGAGCTGTACTGCACTCTTCCATAAATAATTATGTATATGTTACAGAACTGGGATGGTAAAAACGTAAGCATAATGATGTATGTGTATGTATAAGAGTTTAACTAAAACATCCTGAAGGATTTTTAACCAAATTCCATTCGTGCAAATAACACACAGACTTTTTCAATGTAAGAACCCATAAAACTGGATGTGATCTGCAATATGAAATATCTAGAAACCAAAAGTGTAGGATATTTTGAGGTCTCTATCCTGCAAGCGTTGGTGTTTGCATCCTGGAGGATGTGTGTTCCGTAGAGCCTCTCTCTACGAATGTGGGTAAGGGTGCCCTCCCAGGGGCCTCATCGCACTAGGACACTTATATCATGCTATATACAAAATAAACAGTTGCCTTCAAAACTAAAATCTCAACATCTTGGCATACACTGTTTCGACTTCTACAAATTTATCATGCTATATACAACATCTTGGCATACACTGAATGGCTGGTAGGATTCGACTTCTACAAGCGTAGGTAGATACTCAACTTCATCTACAGGGAAGTGTTTAAAAATTTGACAGATTTACACCATACTGGAGTACTTTTTCTACTCCATATATTTATTACGAAATTGATGTCAAATAAAGCCGTAGCAAGTTGTTGTCTGATCTCTTATAGTGTGCTCGCAGTTCATCTAAAAACTATCAGCGTTCCTGAAAACATTACAGATAAAAGGAAGACCACAAGAGAGTAAAAAGTGTATAACCATCATGTTCCCAGATGGCCAAAATAAGATAATATACAATCTGATGCTTCAAGTACTGAAAATCCAAAGACGTAATAAAAATTCAATTCAACCATAGAGCGAGCACTACCTAATTTTTGTCAATCCTACAACTTTATATATAAACAGTAAAATATTTAGACTTTATAGGCACTACACAAATGCATCTTAGAGGAGCTTAATTGCAAAACGGAATAAGAACGGAATAAGAAAAGCTGGATAGTACAATTGAGCCAATATATGTCAAAAGCAAGCCTGTGGATACAACCTTCTTTATTTTGTTCTTCTCTAGCCTTTGTAAAGGTATTAAAATTGTATTCAAAGACAAATTGGAAAAGAACTTACGGAGAAGTGTAAGTCTTAACGAGAAGGAAATATATTCTCCAGAACTGTTTCTCCTTTAGGTGACGAGGGCACAGAACATACCGAAGCTGAGACAATTCCTGGAAGACAAATAATAAATAAAAAAACTAGAAAGAACTCTTAGAAGCCTGATAAGGTTATTCATCTGATATGAACAATACAAATCTAATGAAATTGTGAACATTACAAAGCATATATCCTTCACATGATTTGATTTTGTTGCTTTGTATATTCATGGTATTTTTTATTGAAATAAGGCATCCTAGTGCAACGAGGCTCCCTCTAATACATGGTTTGGTGAGAGTCAAGGTATGAATGCCCTTGCTCTATTTCTGGAGAGGTTCTTTCCATGATTTGAACCCACAACCTACAGGACATGCGCAAAGACTTACCTTTAGCGCTCTGATGTGTATAGAATTCGACAGTTCAGGAATTCATGTAGGAGATAAGCAAATTGGGTTGCTATGCAGACATCATACTGGCTCCAGCCATACAAGAGAATCCATACATCTTCAACGCTAAAATTAATGTTAAAAACAGTATACTTATTTTGCAAATTCCAGCATGCAGCAGTTGTATGTACTGAGATAAACTGGAACTAATTGTGAGATAAGTTAAAGACTTGAGAGAAGTAAAATTATGGTTCAAATAGTTGAAGATCAGTGGTAAGAGGACATGTCCTCAAGAAAGACAATAGGATCAGAAATGGGTATAAAGAAGAGTGTGTATCATGGGGAAAGTGGTCAGTGTTCTTTCACCAGGAAGTCCAAAAAAGTGATGTTAGAATGCTAAGTGTACAGTAAATTTTGCCCACGTCAAAAAAATTACAAAGTTCTACAAAAGGCATCCCAATGCCAGAAAGGTCCAATCGATGCCAGGTTCGGGTGCATCAAATGACTGCAGCCTTTACCGGTTTACAACCCCACCCCACCCCACACCCGTTTCTCCATGCTAAGGCTGTTTGGGCAGCTCAATCCACATCCTCCAGGATGCAGGCACCAAGCGAGCTCCCGTAATGGAAGTTCTATTTGGGATTAAACTGCTCCCCTATAGGAGGGAATGGATGATTTTTCATACCTGATCTCAAATAGAAAGAAACAAAGAACTCAACAGATGTTATATATTAACGCTGTACAACAAAGAAAACTAATAAGTCAAATACAGTTTGTTGGGAAGACTCGTGCAGCTTAAAGGGAAAATGCCTATGAGATGAGATTCACTCTGCTTAAAGTGAATCAGATGAAAGTACTGGAATTTACATGTATGTCAAGAGTCAGGGTATACAAAGGTCATTGAGACGAGAATCTTTTGATAATTTGGTACTTGGACACACATTAGCATGTATATATGTAAGAAAATATGTCTATACTCTATATATGTCTCGGATAAGAATGATATGCCTAACAGATTCAAAGAATGGTTAAAATGATTTAGATATCTGACATAATCTAGAGATATCTTACATATTTAACTTTGTCAATTTATGAGTTGAATTTTACTTTGCAGATTACAGGCTAAGTATTTACCAATTCCTAAAATAGAATCCCGGGTGTCCTTGAGTTATCCCTACTTGTCTAATGTTATGTCTGACACGTCACAAATCTTGAAATTGGAAATGTACATTTAGCATTACCCCATGTGCCCAACACCTAAAAGATATTGAAATTTGAATATTCATGTAAAAATGATTGCTTTAGAAATTAGAGGGAACCACTTGATATAGTCACATATGATTGTCATATATTTGTATCCAAAAGCATTGTTCCTTTTGTACACCGTTCTTCCTTTTGTCATTTGTTTTTAAACCCAATTCCAACATTCAAAGCAAGTGTAAACTATGATTCCAAATTCAATTACAAAAACTCAAGTCTAACTAACATGAAGTAGATCTTAGTTTTCATCATTGTAATCTGTGTGACATATAGCCAAAGACTTGATTAGATGAGGCACCTCGTTAGCACTAAAAGATCCTAGAGGGTGTCTACTTTCATCTGGTTCATTTTGCTTACTCAATCATCCTATAAATATCCGAAGTAAAAATCAGCACAATTCAGTGCCAAGTCCCAGCTCTGTAAAGAATAAGATAGATCCTTTATAGAAGTGGAATTGTTATTCAAGCATTTACATGTGAGAAATCATAAATTTGTACAAAAGATGAAAGCTTCTAAAGGAAGAAAATATTTTGTTACTGTGTAAAGAATTCAGTTTTCTGTCACAGAATTCTGTTCCTATTCTTAGGAACAGACTTCAACAGTTCCAGACTTCGGGAACAGTTTTTTAGTTCATATTTTGTTCCTATTTTTTATGCAATAAGTTGGTGTTTTGTTTTCCTATTTAAAGTGTAAAAACTGAAGTTTACAATCAATAAAGTATTTCAGTTTTCCTCCACAAAACTTACATGGTATCAGAGCCATAAACAACGATGACTGGGGCGAACACATCCCAGACCTCGGATGCTACCTCGACGAGTTCTTCGGTGACTACAGGCGGTGTTGATCCTATAACCACTCCATCTTTGCAGAATACTATTCATAAATTGAATGGTAAAAATTATCTAGAGTGGTCACAATCGATCAAACTAGCCATTGATGGTCGCAGAAGATTAGGACATCTGACGGGGGAGACGAGAAGACCGGTTGAAACTGATCCAACCTACAAAATATGGCGATCAAAGAATTCTCTCATTATAGTGTGGCTTCTCAACTCAATGGAGCCAGCTATTGGAAAGCCGTATATGTTCATGCCAACTGCAAAGGATGTGTGGGATGCTGTGCGAGAAACCTACTCATATTTGGAAAATTCTTCTCAAGTCTTTGAACTAAAATCAAGACTATGGCAATCCAAACAAGGAGATAGGGACGTGACAGCCTACTACAACGAGATGCTCACCTCTGGCAAGAGTTAGACCAGTGTTATGATGATGTTTGGGAAAATCCCAATGATTGTGCACGATTCAAAAAAAAGGGAAGAGAATGACCGACTGTTTATGTTCCTCGCCGGTGTTAATACAAGTCTTGATAAGGTGAAAGGACGCATACTTGGACAAAAATCTTTACCCTCCATTCACAAGGTTTTCTCTGAGGTTCGACAGGAAGAAGGACGAAAGAGGGTGATGATGAACCAAGTGACTGCCATCAATTCAGAACCCGAAGGCTCTGCTATGGTCTCCCGTGGACCTGATGGCAAAGGGGAGAGGAAGAAGAAACCATGGTGTGACTACTGCAAGAAATCATGGCATACTCGAGAAAACTGCTGAAAAATCCATGGAAAACCAGCCCATCTGAAGAAGAAGAGTGAAGGCAGAGCATTTCAATCAGGGACTGAAGCTTCTCAAGCTCAATCAAGCAACTCAGAGGCGTCTCCATTCACAAAGGAACAATTAGATCATCTGTACAAACTCTTACAATCTCCACAATTTCTTGCAAACTCCTCTTGTTCCTTAGCTCACCAAGGTAATTCTTTCCAAATCGCCCTTTCTAGTGCTAAAATTGTGCCTCAATGTTCCTGGATAATTGATTCTGGAGCAACTGATCACATGACAAGTTGTTCAAAATTATTTTTTTCCTATAGTCCTTGTGCAGGAAATAAGAAAATTCGGATTGCAGATGGATCTTTTTCGGCAATAGCCGGAATAGGTTCCATAAATTGCCACCCTTTCTAATTATCCATAATGTTCTCCATGTTCCCAATCTTTCCTGCAACTTGTTGTCTATCAGTAAGTTAACAAATGAACAAAATTGTCGTGTTAATTTTTCTTCTTCATCTTGTGAGTTTCAGGACCTAACATCAGGGAGGACGATTGGCAATGCTAAGGAGTGTGGAGGCCTCTATTTTTTCGAAGATGGATCAAATACAAGTAACTTAGTCTCAAATTCTTGTTTCGAATCGGTCTCTCTTTCTAGTGATCAAGACATTATGTTGTGGCATTATAGGTTAGGCCACCCAAATTTTCAGTATTTAAAATGGTTGTTTCCAACTTTATTTCAAAATAAAAATTTATGTTCCTTCCAATGTGAATTTTGTGTGTTAGCAAAACAACAACGATCTGTTTTTCCCACATGACCTTACACACCATCAAAACCTTTTTCACTTATACATAGTGATGTGTGGGGTCCTTCAAGGACTCCCACACTTTCTAGAAAAAGATGGTTTGTTACATTCATTGATGTTCATTCCAGATTAAGTTGGGTTTATCTGCTGAAAGAAAAATCTGAAGTAGAAGAAATTTTCAAAAAAATTATACCATGGTACAAACACAATTTCACGAAAAAATACAAATTTTTCGAAGTGATAATGGGAAAGAATATTTTAATAAAATATTAGGGTAGTTTTTCTTAGAAAAGGGAATTATTCATCAGAGTTCTTGTAATGAAACCCCTCAACAAAATGGTATTGCTGAGAGAAAAAATAAACACCTCGAGGTAGCACGAGCTTTGCGATTCACTAAAAATATGCCTAAATATCTTTGGAGAGATGCCATCCTAACAGTCACATATTTGATAAATCGAATGCCTTCTAAAATTCTAAAATTTCTTAATCCATTAGTTATCTTTCAAAACTGTTTGCCTCACGCACGCATATCAACCAACTTACCGATTAAAATTTTTGGATGTCTTGTGTTTGTTCATGAAGGAAATTGTGGCAAACTAGAACCACGGGCAAAAAAATGTGTGTTTTTGGGGTATGCACCAACTCACAAAGGTTTTAAGTGTTTTGATCCCGTTTCAAGAAAAATATTTGTAACAATGGATGCTATATTTTTTGAAAACAAATCGTTTTTCAATTCTCATCTTCAGGGGGAGAATATATGTGAAGATTCGAGTTTGAATTTAAAAGACTTACAAAGGGATTTTGTTATGAGTGGAACCGAGACTAATTTGAATGAAAGTTTGATTTTAAATCCTAACGAAAATATGGTTGTACATCAAAATTCAAACCAGCCGGATAATTCTGAAGCAATTCTGAACCAAAATTCTGGAAAAAAAAAACGTAATAATCCATAACGTCGCCACATAAGATTGATCATTCAAAAAGAAGAGAACGTGAACATGGACAAGATATTTGGACAAATTTTTTCTCGAAATTATCCAGGTCAGCGAAATAGAGCCGAAATCTCCTTACATGGCCAAGAGTCTGAACCACAACAGGTCCAAGACTCACCAGGTACCACACAATTAGATCTATCTGAGTCATCTGATTTAAATATTCCTATTGCTATTCGTAAAGGTGTTAGATCATGTACTCAACACCCTATGTCTCAATTTGTGTCCTCTAAAAAATTGTCACCCTTCTTTTCACCATTTATCACTCAACTATCCCTTGTGGAGATTCCAAAAACTGTACAGGAGGCCTTACAGGTTCCAGAGTGGAAGAAGGCAATTCTTGAGAAGATGGATGCGCTTGAGAAGAACATGACCTGGGAAGTAGTGGATCTGCCTAAAATAAAAATCCTTGTTGGGTGCAAGTGGGTGTTTACGGTAAAATATAATTCGGATGAAACTCTTGAGAGATACAAGGCACCCCTGGTCGCCAAAGGGTTCACACAGACTTATGGTATTGATTACTATGAAATATTTGCACTGGTAGCCAAACTCAATACCATAAGAGTTTTACTATCCCTGGCAACTAATCTAGACTGGCCACTGCAACAATTAGATGTAAAAAATGCTTTCCTCAATGGAGATCTAGAAGAAGAGGTGTATATGGTTCCACCTCCGGGCTTTGAAGAAAAATTTGGAACTAAAGTGTGCAGATTGAAGAAGTCATTATATGGTTTAAAACAGTCACCCCGAGCTTGGTTCGAGAGATTCACTAGATCAGTGAAAGGCCAAGGATATGCATAGGCTTAAACAGATCACACCATGTTCATGAAGTTTTCTGAAGATGGGAAGGTAGCAGTCTTAATTGTTTATGTAGATGATATTATTCTGACAGGAGATAACATTGAAGAGATAAACCAACTAAAGAAAAATCTAGCTAAGGAATTTGAGATTAAGGACTTGGGGCCTTTGAGATATTTCTTGGGTATGGAGGTTGCAAGGTCTAGAAAAGGTATTGTGGTGACACAAAGGAAGTACATCCTGGATCTGCTAAACGAAACCGGGATGAGTGGGTGTCGCCCAGCAGATACTCCAATTGACCCAAATGTCAAGTTAGGTGAAGTCACGGAAGGAGAACCGGTGGACACTACCAGATATCAAAAACTAGTGGGTAAATTAATCTATTTGTCCCATACACGACCAGACATAGCATTTGCAGTAAGTCTCATCAACCAGTTCATGCATTCACCTCGAGATGAACACCTAGAGGCAACATACAGAATATTGCGGTACTTAAAAAGTTCACCAGAAAGAGGGTTGTATTTCATGAAGAATGATCAGCGGAGTATTGAAGCTTTTACAGATGCAGATTGGGCCGGTTCAAAAACAGACCGAAAGTCAACTACTAGATATTGTACTTATGTGTGGGAGAACCTCGTGACTTAGAGAAGCAAGAAGCAAAACGTAGTGGCAAGAAGCAGTGCCGAAGCTAAGTACAGAGCTATGGCAAATGGAGTCTGTGAATTACTTTGGATACAACGAATACTCTCATAGTTGAGGAGACCTTCAACACCACCCATGAAGTTGTATTGTGATAACAAGGCTGCCATAAGCATTGCTCACAATCCAGTTCAACATGACAGGACTAAGCATATAGAAGTCGACCAACATTTCATTAAAGAAAAGCTCGAATCTGGGACCATTTGTATGCCATTTGTTCCATCTTCTCAGCAGACATATTCACCAAGGGATTGTTCAAACCGAATTTTGATGCATTAATTAGCAAGTTGGGATTGTCAAATATCTACTCACCAACTTGAGGGGGAGTGTAGAAAATATTTTGTTACTGTGTAACAAAATTCAGTTTTCTGTCACAGAATTCTGTTCCTATTCTTAGGAACAGACTTCAACAGTTCCAGATTTCAGGAACAGTTTTTTAGTTCATATTTTGTTCCTATTTTTATGCATAAGTTGGTGTTTTGTTTTCCTATTTAAAGTGTAAAAACTGAAGGTTACAATCAATAAAGTATTTCAGTTTTCCTCCACAAAACTTACAGGAAGCATACAAATGGCACCGATAGGTTAACTTTTAAAAATCAATACAATTATAGGGCGAAAATATGATTTTAGGGCCAAAGGAGTAAACAAAAGCTTATATGCATAAAAACTTAAACGGACAAGCAGTGATTTGTTGGAATGTTAACCACGGGTAACTTCAGGTAAACCTTCATGAATAAAAGTAATTAGATGACAAGGTGCAGCAACCTGAGTGAAAACCTTGGACTTCAACTGACTCGGGCCTTTCATTATGATCTAGACATTTGTTTGCTGGCAATTTTTATTTCATTTATCTCCTCCAATGCAGGAGAAAGTAAGGTATAGTGAATTTGGCTACTTTAAATTCAACTGATTTGGAGCTTTCATTAATATTTTGCCTTGTGTTGCCTTTCTTTTTCCTAGGTAGCAAACAGTTATATTTGATTTCCTTGCTTCTCTATTCACCTCTCTTTCTCAGTCTATTCTATCGTACTTCCTTCCGTTCATTTGAAACCAAACAAAGCCGCAGGAGCCGAATGGTTGCTCATAAATGGAAATACCATGCAACATTTGTTGTTGTAGGTGGTATTGCGATACATTGTTTGGTTGCCATGATTGTAGAACTTAAAAGTCCAGTTTTTGGAATGCCGCAATTAGGATTATTGGCTGCAACTTTTGTTGTCGTAAATAGATAGATGGTGTTGGGTTGGGACTATGGATGGAGAACAACTTGTGTAATAAATGCAATTGTAAGTTGGTGTTGTGCAACCATTTTGGCCGCAATAAAAGCTGCAACCTTGGAGGACTTTTGTCGCAGTAATCGACACTAGTTACAACAAACCAATTGTTGCAAATGCTGCAGCATCAATACTCACTGCTTAGAGGGAACCAAAAATCACCTAATCAAAGCTTCATACGATTAAATAAAAACGAACATACATATAATTCCTGACAAATGAAAGATCTCAAACATATGTCAGCAACCCATAATATAAAACTGGGCTCAGTTGCACCAATCAGAAGCGACGTGCTTCAAATTCTTCATCATATGTCCATTATCAAGTTCCATAACATATCTTCAAAAAAAAAAAAAATCAATGGCACTCTGCATAAAACGAATAAAAAGGGAAGAAACGAAAATCAAAGAGACCACAGCCGAACCTTGACTCTGGAGAGGACCAGCACGGCGTGCCGCTCCTGCCAGTCCGTGAGATCCTTGCTGACGCTGCTCGCAGATGCGGCGGACGGATCGGCATGGGCATCGCGACCGTCGTCTGAAAGTTGTTCGACGAAATGCCTCGGTAAGAAAGAAAAAAATTCAGAAAGTGAATCACAGCGTGGGGGAGGTTATACCGAGAAGTGGGTAGTCCTTGAAAGCGTTGATAGTGAAGCCGCTGACGTAGTCAAGGAGACGATCTGTCACTCCGAATTCCTCCATGTAGACTTCGTTTTCTTCTTCTTCCCTCTTCTTCTTGCTGTCATCGTCTTTGTTTGTGTTGTGATTGGTGTCTTTTGGTGGAGTCTTTTTCTTGAATGGCCATGGCATGGAGAAGGAACTCATTGATCTTCAGTCGGAGAGAGAGAGAGAGAGAGAGAGAGAGAGAGCTTTTTTGTATAGAGCGGGGTTGGGGAATATTGTACAATTTGTGTTGGACTCCGGATTATTAGTTAGAAAGTAAAGTTAGCATAACACAAGCAAAGTTATGTATAGCCTATTAATTAAGCTTTTGTTAGGGGCACTACAAAATTTAATTTATTCGGAACTAGACCATGATCAGGACTAGTTCAGTTTTGTTGAACTTTTATCCTGACAGCCAAACTTACAAGCGTAACCCTCTTCATTTCTCTCACTCAAATATTCTAACTTCTACTCTCTCTCTCTCTCTCTCTCTCTCTCTCCCCCCAAAATCTTTTTCCTTCTTTATTCACTTCAAAATCTTAAACTTATTCCTTCTCTATCTCCTCCAATTCCAAGCATCAATCAATCCTTGATATGGCACCCAACACTTCTTCCTTAGCTTCTTCCTCCATCTTCTTTAATTTTAATTTTATGTTTGTATTTTTCATTTTATTTTCATAAATCTTGTTTCCAATCATTGTTAATGTCCAAATATCATAGTGTAGTAACATAAAATAGGTTTATAATGAACTTTGGATGAATTCTTGAAGTTTTGAACCCATCTTAGGTTCCGTCGACAGTCGCGACTGGGAAGCATTAGGACTGTATAAATTTTCTACAGTCCTGAGTACATCAAGGACTTTAGAAATTTTCTATGGTCCTTGCAACGAAAAATCTCAAAAAAAAAGTTGTAATGTTTTGTTCAAAATTCATGACAAAAGGGTACAAAATCATTGCTTGGACTGAAACTCGACAAAATGCCTATACTAAGGCTTCAAACAGCGCATGATAGTACATTTTATGGCTGAAATTAGTAAAACATAATCTTATTCTTTCAAAGTAACTTTAGTTAATAAAATTATAACATTCTCCACCAACTTCAAAGTTCAAACAATTTGCACATCTCAAATCAAACAACACAGGATAATTTTCTTTGGAATTAATTCTGCAGGAAGATGTTCTTGATAGCTTTTAGTTCATTATTTATGACTGTCAAATTTTTTGACAGTCCTATCAATTGGAAGGACTATTAAAAATTTTGACAGCCATAAATAAAACATGTTGTTCAATAATAGCATGTTTTATTTAGGACTGTCAAAAAATTTGAGTCATTCCAATCGGTAGGACTGTCAAAAAATTTGATAGACATTCCAATTGGTAGGACTGTCAAAAAATTTGGCAGTCCTTCCAATTGGTAGGAATATCAAAAAAATTTATAGTACTAAAGAAAATATGTTGTTCATATGTTGTTCAATGAACAACATATTTTATTTAGGATTGTAAAAAAATTTATAGTCCTTCCAATTGGTAGGACTGTAAAAAATTTGACAAACCAAAGTTTGACAGTTCTTTTATATCATCTTTATTTGTATTCAGAATTTTGGAAGGCACATTAGCCTAATTTATTGACTTGGTGTAGTTTTCAAACTTTGGTTGAAAATGTCAGGTCTTTTTGTAGACATTTCTACTGCTATAGCGCATCAATTTAATAAAATGCAAGTGTATAAATCTAGACAGTTATTTACAAAAAAATTGGACAACATCAAGAAATGGTGCTATTAATCAGTCCATTAAACCTTTTAACATAACATAGTCATTGTCATTTCAAAAAGAGCCAAAGCTGCATTGATGGAGAAGACATTATTAGCAACTGATTTCAATCTAGTATTGTGCGTACCTATAGTGTAACATAACATAGTCATTATCATTGTCATTGTCATTGTCATTTCAAGATCGATCGATCAGCATCTTACAACCAACATCAGACGATCAATATAAATAACAAATGATCAATATAACAACATAGTCATTGTCATTTCAAGATCGATCGATGAGCAATTTTACATTAGATCAACAAACCCATGTCAACAATTTGATAATTTAGCATATCACAAGCAACATCAAAGTTCCAAAAAAATTAAAGTTTTACAACACTGAGCATTCGAGATGTCGGTCTTCATCAGGTGCCAGTTCATGTCGGTACTCACTTTTCCACCTACTCCAAATTACAAGGTAATCACCGAGCGATTGAGATTCAGGTACTTCAAAAGATAAGAAGAAAAACTATAGCAGCAATTTGTTGTAGTACTTGTCAAGAACATAAAACTTGTATTTGTAGTTGTCACTGCAGAAGATATTATTCTTGTCGCAAAGTTTTACCCATCCATGACGTATAGATCCCTAATAAACAAGGCACGACAAGAATATGGGTAAACTCTCACATTTGCATATTTTGCGATAAGAATAATCTTTTCTGCAGTGACAATCACAAGTTTTATGTTCCAGTTATTGGTGTCACTGACGGTAAGATTTATTTGATGACAAAAGATACAATTATCCCTTCCATTTCTTCCCTCAAACTTTACCATATATACCATTACAAGAGAGGCATGAGAGATTAAAAAAATCTACCCTCAAACTAAACCATATATACTATTTCATAAATCTTGTATGTTGCAGGACTGTAGAAACTTTTTACGGTGCTTGAAGTATTTAAGATTGTAGAAAATTTCTAGAGTCCTAACAACATACAAGACTGTAAAAAATGTTTACTCTAAATTACAAGGTAATCACCGAGCAATTGAGATTTTGGTACTTTAAAAGAGAAGAAAAAACTATAGCAGCGATTTGTATAGTAGTTGTCAAGAACATAAAACTTGTTGTCGTCACTGCAAAAGAGATTATTCTTGTTGCAAAGTTTGTAAAAGTGAGTGTATCCATATTCCTATCGTGCCTTATTTATTCGGGATCCATGACATATAGATCCCTAATAAACAAGACACGGCAGGAATATAGGTAAACTCTTACCTTTGCATATCTTGGGCAAGAATAATCTCTTCTGCAGTGATGATCACTAGTTTTATGTTCTAGCTATTGGCGTCCCTGACTATAAGATTTATTTGATGACGAAAGATGCAGTTGTCCTTTCCATTTATTCTCTCAAATTGTACGACATATACCATTGAAATAGAGGCATACAAGAGTAAAAAATATGCCCTCAAACTATACCATATCTCATAAATCATGTATGGTGTTAGGACTGATAAATTTTCTACGATCCTGATTCTTCCCAGCAGTGACTGTGGTAGATTTCCTTACTTCAAAACCCTAAAATGGGTTTGAAACTTCAAAATTTGCCCAAAGTTCATTATAAACCTATTTTATGTTGTTATACTATAATATTCGAGCATTAACAAGGATTGGGAAGAAGATATATGAAAATGAAATAAAAATACAAACATAAAATTAGAGATGGAGAATATAGAGGAAGAATATTGGGAAGATAATGTGTACCTTTTGTGTAGTGAGGACCCAAGTTCAAGTGAGGAGCACTTGAGGAGCCAAGTTCGAGTGACAAGTACTTGATCCTTCGTGCACCAAATATGAATTCGGTTTGTTCTCCCTAATCTAGGTATAACCTACTTTGTCTGTACCAAATCTCAGCTCATTTAATATTTAATAGATAGGTCAAATCATGATCTTCCCAAAATCAATCGAATATTGATTAAACTGTGAGAAGAAAATTTTCTATTTGGAATTATGTTTGTCAACTTTGGATGTAGATCCATGTTTGCTCGATTGATATTTCCTCAATCGACCACTTTTGTGTTATACTTGATGAGGCTCTTAACACTACACTAAGTTTCAGTTCTCGATTCCAAGTTTTGATAAATCAATTTCACTAGTGAAGTTGTCTACTTGCTGTGATAGTTTATTCATCTTAGATTCGTGATTTCATGGAGCCAACTTTGAACCTATATTTTAGAAAATCCAAACGTTGGATTGGTTTGAAATTTTCTCCTAACTAAAGTTAACTATAGGCCTAACATATTCAGAAATTTCAACCGTTAATTATTTCATTGTTCATTCAAATTTGATGCCAAACTTAGTGAAAATAATTCAAATTTTGAACTATATTTTCATGGTAGTGTTTTGTGTTGATTTTTTTTGTCGATCCAACTGTCATATTGACCTGATTCTTTTTTTTCTTTTTCTTTTTTTGCATAGCAGGTGTGATCCTCTTTATGTTTCTAAAATTTGAACCACAAATTATTTCATTTTCTTGTCCATTCTCGTGCCACAAAATTGGGTCATTGTGAACGTAAAAACTTATTTATTTCATATCCCAAAATGACATTTCTGAATCTCGATTTAATACGATTCTGACACTATGGTTGGACTTGTACCGTCATTTTGATATTGTTTCATATATATATAATTTGCTTATTTTTGGATTAAGCTAATTTGATTCCACTTTGGACTTGTGGGCCATCTTTTAGATAATGCCCGAATTTTGAATCAGTCTTTCATCGTATCATTGGCTACTCTATATGGATTCTATATGATTTTTGGATTCTGGAACTATTTATGATAATATCTTGTGCTATAGTATTCACTAATAGCAATTAGCAGAAAATATATTCTGTATCGGCACGTTCGTGGCTGATACATCGATTACAACTTATCTTGAGCCAAGTACACTATACTTTATGTTCTCTATACATTATAAATGCTTCTTTTATTGTTTCCATTATTAGAAATCATATTCAGGCACGATCGTGACACGAGATGATTGATTGTATCGCTTATTGGTAGCGTTATTATTTTGTAAGGCATGAAAGGAAAAATACTAAGTAGATATGCGATCAATTCCCTAGTGATTGGATTGATTGATTATTGTGGATACCCATCATATACTTTAAGTAAGATTGAGTCGTACATTATTGCAAATAGCCATTGATTCAATGTGCCATATTATCCTATCCGGTCACATATTGAAAATAATATTTTATTCATATTATTTAGTTAGTTTTTCTTGTACTTGATTATTGTTGTCACATGTTTATGATTATAACATGCCTAGTTAGTATTTTTATTTCTTTATTGTATCATAGTTATATATTCTTATTGCATATCTTTTCTTTAGCTTTATTTTGTATCGTGTAACATTATTGCGTAGTTGTAATTTGCTTCCATCCTGACTTGATCGGTTGAGATATTAAGAGATGATGAGGACTTGTATCCTACTTATTATGGACCCAATATAATAACACTAGTAAATGCACGTGCTTTGCATGTATAATAATAGTATTATCCAATTATAGTCAAATATCTTTTCTAAGTCATGTGGTTAAGGTCGGAGGTATTTTTCTTATTTAGTTGAGTTTGATTCCCCATGTTGAATATAATAACAAATTTAAACTTTTTCAACAATTTTTTTACATAATTTTTAAAATAAAATAAAATGGACCATGATATACATACGGCTTAGACGGCTCAGTTTTGAGCCGTTTTGAAGCCTTATTATATAGTAAAAGATAGGAGAGCTTGGCCCCGATGCTCTTATGGACCAGAAGTGATCAGTGGAGGGGTCTAGGATAGTATTGTTTCATATTTCAACATAATTATATCTTAGTTTCAATTTTCTTAGCTATTTTTACCAGATTTGTTTTACCAGATTTGTCTCGAAAAAAATTACTTGGCATGTATAAATAATTGAGAATTTAGACTTATGACTTTTGGGATGATTTGGTGATATTTTTATGGGATTATCTTCTTTGCTTGTTCATATCTTCCTATAGTATACTGTAATTGAGTAGATGCTTATATTCATTGTACTTGAACTATGGTGATGACTTGTGATGAGATTTAGACAACGTACTACCATCGATACTGTGGCGTAGGCTGAACGTACCACATACTCATACTCGAATATTCGGGAGTGGGTCGTGACATATTTTTATGGTGGCCCATATTTGTCAGTCTTTGTAATTAGTGCAATATTATAATAGTACTTAGGATTAAATACTATTACGAGCCTACATGTAAATATTGATTATAAGGATTACGATAGTACTCAATCACAGAAAAGGAATCCCGAAAGTCTGATTTTTGAAAATCCTGCTATAATTTAAATTCTGAATTTAATTATTTTGTTCATCTTTGATTAAATTATATCATAGTTGTATTTCATCATATTATGTGCCCTATTGACAATTCTCTGTTATAGTTCGTGTATATCATCTAAATTATCCTATCTAATAAGAATGGCCAAAAGCAAGAAGGATATCCGAGGTTGCAACGTGGATGTTGCCACTTTCGAGGGGTCATCATTCTCCAGACTAGTGATTCAAGAGACGATCGAGACTATTCCTTCTTCCCTACCTCTTCTAGCCCTGGGGATCGTGCTATCTGCACCAATTATCGGAGGATTACCCACGAATGGGATGCAACTCTTTCAGCTATTCAGGGTTATGATGGAGGCTCATAGAGTACATGCAGAGGCTCAACGAGAGAAGACCGTCGTGATGAGAAAGGCATGGAGAATGCCTAGGTTGTTGCATTGCTAGTAATGGACAATATTACTTCTCAACAGCTCACTCAGCCAAAAATGGGGAATATTCTAGACTTCAAGAAGCTAAACCCTTGAGATTTTTATGTCATTGAGGGATTATATATGTTGATGAGTGGCTTGAGGACATAAAGAGACTTTTGTACGTCGTCTGACTTTTAGATGATCTGAATATTGAGGCTGCTGGACTCCAATTTCACGATATTGCCAGGACATGGTTCAAGAATAAGCCCCGACTTGTTGTGCTAGATCTTACTTGGGATATGTTCATAGATCTCTTCAGAAGGAAGTTCGTTCATGCAGTAGCTAAGGAAGTTCTGAAGAGATAATTCTAGAAGTTGGAGCAGGGTAACCGTATCGTGGACGAGTAAGGCTGAGCAGATTCACAGAGTATATGGTCAAGGACCCTGATGATAGAGCTCGTAAATTTTGACAGGGCTTTGCCAAGGAGACCAGAGTGTATATTACCATAAATGGTGCCATGATATATGCAAAGATTGTATCAGTAGCTCAAGGAGTTGAGGTGATCTAGACCTCAAGTCGTAAGACCTTGTCAACAAAATGGTACCTTATTTGCAGCCACACTCAACATAATGATGATGCAACGGTTTACCATAATAAGTTTAAATATGAGTGGAAAGGGATATGTTTATAAGTTACGTCAATACGAATCCAGAGCCACACATATATAAGATTTTAAATATTACTGAATTCAGATGTTTATGTTTCTGAAGTTCTAAATATTAATAGAGACCACTTAAGTTTTTAAAAACTCTTTATGTATGTTAAAAGTTCCATGTTTTCTTAGAATTTGCTTATTACAAGTTTTTTTAGAAACGCTTATTACAAGTTTCAAACTCTTTTATTGGAACATTATTTTATTTCTCTAAGATGGGTATTATATTTTGTTTGTTAATTATGTCAATCATTTTTACAAATCTAATTGTAATTTTAAATTTTAAGATAAGGTGGGTAGAGTGTCATAACTTTTTTCTATACTTTATTATAATATTAATATTTCTACGTAAAAGTATCTTGTAGAAAATAACTTTTTCAAAAAATAATTTTACGAAAAAAGTTTTATTATTTCAATAATATAATTTTATGCACTTTTGATATTTTAATATTATAATAGTATTTATTTTTGCATAAAGTTTTTATATTATTATATTAGAGGTGCTAGCTTGTCATCAAGTAGCTTAGTTTCACCATGTGGATTAGTCACTTACTTAGTATAAGAAGTTAAATTAAATTAGTTAATAAGTTAATTAATTACTTAACTATTTATTTATGAATTACTAAACTAACCTTTTTACCAGCTCACCCAAGCTTCCTTAGGAAGCAAGGGGTGACCCTACCCTTCCCCTCTTCTCTCTTTTCTTACCTTCTTTTATCTTTTCTTATCTTCTTTAGATATTTTGATTAGTTAAATTAATTATTAAATAAAAGTTTTATATATAAATCTCTTTCTTTCGTATCTTTTCACTTGACATCCTGTCCTTCTTCCTACACAAACTCGACCAGCCTTCCTCTCTTCTTGAACCCAAGAGCACCACCGCTCCATCCCATATTATCCTCCTCTATTTTCTAAACTCAAGGCAAATTCTTGTATATATCAAAATCCAATTTTTTATATAGTCTTTGATTTTTTTTTTCATATTTTTCCAACAAGTTCTTGTGCTAGGATGATAGTATGTTATATACAAGATAATATAGCATGGTTTTAGGAAGCATACATGAAGTTGACACACCTATACAATTCATAGGACATGATGTATAGGACTTGTTTATTTATACGTATATGTTAAAAAATTCATACGCCATACGTGAAATTTGTATATGTTATATTTATATATACATGCATGTTATCTTAAATATGTGTGTCTCTACATGTGTAACATATAAGCACGTGTTAAAGAACGAAAAAAATGTAACAAAAATTACGTAACATAAGAAAAGTACGTAATGTAACGAAATTACGTAACGCAAAAAAATTTATGTAATGCAACAAAACTATGTAAAGTCGTAAAAGTTTCATTATTTATTAATTTTTATACTAAACCATATTATATATATGTGTATCTAGCTTATAAATAATGTTCTATGCATGTTTATATACATGTTTTGTTAAGGTTTTGATGGTGACACATAAGTATATTCATCGATTTAATCGTAGGACACAAGTTGATATATATATTATAAATTGATCGTAGGACACAAAGATAATTCTTGTAGTGTATGTATTTTTAATTTAATATTATTCTAATGAAGTATATTATGTTTTATATGTGCATGTTCACATATCTATGTCATGCAAGCCTAGACCTAGATGGAAGTATGTTACAAGAAGCATATACGTTAAGTCGTACTTATTTACGTATCGATAACGATTTACGTAAATAACCCTAGTACTATCAGAAACTATTTTTTGAAGTATTATTATGTGACTATTACACAAGTTTAAGATTCTTATATTTATGATTTATAGCACTGCACATGACTTAGAGGAATCTAGGGTTATGTATTAGACTATTAGAGATTTAGTATATTAGAATTCGAGGAATATCGATTTAAATCAAACTTATATATTTATGCTAAGTTATGATATTGAAAGAATTATTTTATATCAATGGAATGTCTGGTTTGAAGCTTAGTATTGAATTCTAGAGTTACTTACTTGTGCTTGATAAGTATTAGAATTTGTAACATAAGCATGTATTTATATTACGAATTTTATTGAATACCTGGATAAATGAAATGATTAATAACTTAAAAAATATTAACTTGGTAAATATTTTTGTTTATGTGATCGTACTATTGGTACAATTATTATCCTGTAGTTTAAGTTAATTTTGAACTTTATATGTTCTAACTTATGTGTTTTATTAGTTCAAAAGAACAAGTCTGACAAGGTCAATAGTTATTGCTAAGTAACCAAGGTAAGAAGAATTTTATTCTTCTTAAATACTTATGTATTTCTGCTTGAATATAACTACGTGTGTCCATGTCGAGTTGTCACGCCCCGCTCCCGTAGGAGCGATCGTCCTCGCTAAGGCGTGATGCCGCACGAGCCTAGATTGCGCTCGTACAAGGCAGTTTCATAACGGTCGATTACAGCGGCTGCGACGGGGTAAGTCCCAAGCAGAAATATTGAAACATGCAACAAAAATTTAAAGACAAAACACAAGTTACTCAAAAGTGCTCTTTATTGATATTGAACATTAAGATTACAATAGGGCACAAGGCCATGATTACAAGTCTCTCAAGCTCACCTTTCTCTCATTTTACAAGTCACTCTGCTCTTTCTCATCTCTCGATACAATACTTGAGCCATCGGCTTCTACCTGTTCCTGCACATGGAAACTGTATGGGTGTCAGTACTTAACCGTACTGGTGAAGTGAGCTTCTCGCCTACCCATACAAAACCGACACGTTCATTTACTTTGTGCAATACAAGTCCCTTTACGATTGTCTTTCTAGTCTTGCCTTAGGATTAGTTTTAAGACGTAGACGTCTGACCAAACCGATGTGCCACGACATGGTCGTGCTATAATGCCAATATGTATTTCGATCGAGGCAGTGCCTCATCGCGTATGTAAATGAACGAACTTCAACTCGGGATGGCAGGGTCGTGCCATGACATCTACTTCTCTATTCTAGTTTCCAATGACGTCAAGGAGACAACTTGTACAGGTCGTGCCTCTAGACCTTGCTTAGACTTGTTCGTACTTCAAGATTGAGGCCGTGCCTCGCAACTTATCAAGACTTATCCATGCTACTGCCTTGCGGCCTTCATGTTCGACTCATAAACCAAATTAGACAATACTTGTGAAACATAGTGTTGATTTCATGAATATCCCGACGCCAAGTATCGTGCCAAGCACGGTGCCTATGCTGCAGTCCAATCTTAGGCCCAGACATTGGGTTACCGACTGGACATGCATTCAAGTTCTAGACTCAATCCAAAGGCATACACACGGTTTGTCGCTATTCTGTCGACCCATCTATATGAGTGGTCACTAGCAATGTCAAACTATCTTGGACTGGCTCGGGGATATCGGCCCGTCCCTCCGCGGGTAGCTAGCCCCAAAAGTGTCGAATCTCCCATGCGATTATTCAGCATCCTACCTTGAGCCGTACCTCGCTTTTTCCGGACCGACATGATCCCGGCGCCCCGGCGATCATTCGAGAAGACTATACCTTGTTGACAAGTTGTCCAATGACCATGCAGACTCAACTCGATCTACCAAGTCCTTCCTTATCCTAAACATGCTTTTCCAAGATTCTTATCGAGATTCCAAAGTAGCGGGACCGATCTCATATGCTTCCTTACCGAGACTTAGTGAGGCTTAGCGAGACTCCCAAGTAGCGGTACCGATCTCACGAACGAGGCTTATTGAGACTCCCAAGTAGCGGGACCGATCTCGCGAACGAGGCTTATCGAGACTCCCAAGTAGCAGGACCGATCTTGGCGACAACCAGTCGTGTAGACTTCCTTTGTCCGTAGCATACTCTTTACTAAATCCACCATGGCTCGTACCTTAGACAGGCCTGGTTCTTAAGGCGACGCTATCGCTCAAGTCATATACTTTATACGACGAGCCTTGTTCTCAAGGAACTACGCGACTTGACAACCACAGATAGAGCAGGACAGTGCTAGAAATGGCTTAGATCGACTGGTATAACTTTGTAATTCCCCGCTACGCATGAGGCATTTGGTTGGCTTGTTGGATAGAATCAGAATGTTGGACCAAGACTTGTGTTGGAGATCAAGAGAGTTGAGACTGATGCAGTCTCTCTTAGCTGGCTAGACGGATTAAGTGTTGGAACGTGGCTCGCTGGTGTAGCTACGCTTAGGGGGAATGTGTGCAACCAGAATAAGAAGATCCTTTTATGCAGGCAAGTGGAACTGTCATTCTTCCTCCTTATTCATGTATGCTTAATAAATGGAATAACTTGCTGCTATGAATTGTCCCTAAATGTTCCATGGTTTAGTTGATGAATAATAGAGATGCTTATGCTAAGAATTATTGAACTGCTGAACGTATCACACTTGAACTGCTAATGCGACTTGATGCCTGAGAATGAATTGATAATGTCCCTTATGCTTAACGTTGTCGGAATAAGTAGAATACTTGAGTAATGAGATGCTACGAGAATGATACATGAGTAATGAACTGGTTATGCTATTAACACCAAGAACTGAATGAAACACCTCAATCATGTACCTTTTGTATAACTGTTGCTGTTGCCTGTTTTCTTATAAGAAATGAAAAAAGAATATTGTCTCTATGATATGAATAAAATGCTACAGGTCCTATCGAGATGAATGAAATATTATTTGTTCCTCTTAGAAAGGAATGATATGAGAAATGTTGCAATGATTGATGCAATAAGAATGATGAGGCTTGGGATCATTAAGATCACCAAGTGAGCAGGTGGTAATATTGGAAAGATGAGATAATGAACTGTTGCCTTTACTTATCTTATATTTTATCATGCGACTTCGAACACGATCGAGTCGGACACGCATTCGCATGACTATAGACGTACTTGTATACAAGGATTTCCTCGAACTGTACCTGTGGCGGTGGGATCGAGTCGGCCTAGGAGGAATTGGTGCTTTGGTAGCACGGTATTGGGACCTTCATTCGGGCTCGCAACCTGGCAAAGGGCAGATCCCATACCCTATGAAGTCCTATATGGCACGTCGACATGGTGCACAACCACCAGTGGTCATGTAGTCAGGATACATGCTAATGAATGGTTTGTGCAGACAGAGTAAGTATATCATATTATCCTGTATTTTATGCAGGTACGAGGGAGTTGGCTATCGGTAAGAAATCACTTAAATGTGATATACTCAATATATGTGTTGGCTTAACATGTTAAATTTAGTATGCTAGAAAGATGCCTTGCTATAAATGTTGTTCAACCACAACTTACATGCTAAGTGATGCTTAAAATGAGAATTGACACAACATGTTTAATATGATAATGTTAATAATGTCTCAATGATACCTTTTCATGATAACACCAAGTATGCTTTAATGATGCCTTCACATGAACGCTACTAAGAATATGTTTACATGCTTCACTATGATTATTGCCCATGAACTGTAAACTGATGCTAGGCCCCAACTAGAAAGATTATTCTATTAAATGCTTGCTAAAATTGACCAGTTAGTGTTGGTTTAGGCGAGTGGGTTTGGATTCTGCTCGCCAGTACATAGATGATGTGCTGACCCATATTTTTGTGGGCAGGTGCTCGTGCTTGGGATGTTCTACACACGAAGATTGGCTTGATTGGTCCCGCGACATCAAAGATTTGTTGGGCATACAGAAGCTCTCCTTGTAGAAGATGATGTCTTCTGTTTATAAAGGGCATAATGTATGGAACATTGTAATCAGTTGTACCAGTGAGTTGTAAGCCAAGTTGGTATATCGAGTTGTAATCCAATGTATCCAAGTATCAAAGCTGTATAGCATTGTTCAGTTGGCTTTCAATGTAAAGTAAGATTGGTTGTAAGCATTGTACTTCAATACAAGTCTTGTACTCTTCTTCAATTATCAATAAAGAGAATAAAGTTCTATATTTCTCTGTGAGACTTCAAGTTATCCTTTTATCTCCGCTGCTATAAAAAAACTGATGTATTTCTGTTGAATGAGAAAGATTGTCCTCATTAACTTCAATTTATCTGCTTCTGCCACTGCGATGTGTTCCTATTTGAAGATAATCAATTATGTACCATCTTTGCCTTGTACAAGTGCAATATTAGACTTGTATGGCATCACGCCAAAGCGAGGACGATCGATTCCATGAGATAAAATATGTGAATAAATAACTCTACGAATCGGGGCATGACAAATTGGTATCAGAGTACGGCTTTACGTCATTGGTCTCTTCTTTGATTCGTTTCAAATCAAAGTTGCATCGACAATTAACCAAAGTTGCTTCCGCGATCACTCAACGTTGCTTCCGCGATTAAGTCAAAGATTGCTTCCGCGATTATGTTGTTGTTGTTCTGTAATCATCCTATGTTATTCGTGTCTGAAAGTTCGTTGGCCCTCGTGGCTGCTCACTGGATATTTCATACAATAAGTCTATATACATTGTGATGCCCCTAAATGAATGATTATTGTTGGTTTGGACACAAATAACCCAACAATGACTCGATGCCATAGTATGCTATAGTATGAATGCTGCTTGGAATTGTGGAAATAAAGAAAAGTGGCTATGTATGCTGTAACAAGTTGAGAATTGCATGTGATGTTGGAAAAGAATTGGGAATAAAATAATTGATGGATGAGTTCGACATAATTGGTGAGTCGACTCAGGGGTGGTGGCTAGTGCTTTTGAGACCCTAAGAATATTGGCTTATGATATTGAGACCCTGAGATGTTGGCTAACTGTTGTGATCATTATAGATCATGAATGTCCGTAATAGAATTGAGTTGGTATTATTTAAGGATGGCTTCGTTTCTGAGTAGTATATTGCCTCTACCACCTCAGAACTAGATGTATCTTGACCCTTTCTATAGGATAGCAATGAGACTATCTGTGGGTACTGGGTAGTGCCGAGACTTAGCTGGGAGTCATGTATTGTGGCTAGAAGACTCGAGTGTCCCTTGACGGTGATGTTATATTGAGTAGCGACATTGTCGAAAATTGTAACTGGTTGCTTGGTTAGAAATTGGTTAGTCGAGTGATGACTCAGACTAGTAAGAAAGTTAGTATGCTATGGGTAAATGAATTTGGCTAGAGAATATTGTGGCTTAGAATACCTGAATGTTGACTTCGATTGGTTGGATGCAATTATATGTGGCTAATACAAAGTTGGTTGCGTAGCTGAAAGTTTTGGAAATATTGTCGGTGAATCAAAGGAATATTAGAAATCTGTGTTTTGACCCTAAGGTGTAATAGATGTTAACCCATATAGATCACCAAAGAATAGCCATTGCCTATGTGCATGTATGCTGAGGAATTTAATGGGATTAGAAAAGTAACAAGTAGTAACCCTGAATAATTGTGTTGTATAGAGAATGGTTAATTGATACATGAATTGTCGGATTGAATGGAATAAATTACTCGACCCTTGCGATATGAGATTTAAGAATGCCCGTAAGATAGTTTGACGATTGATGAAACGAATGGGATTAAGAAATTACAAACGTGTTGGATAATGTCGGTATATGTGACTGTTGGATTGGGATATAGTTTGTTGGCTTATGACTTAGTGGTGTGACTTTGTCATACAGACCGAATAGTATGATTCCATAGTTATGTTAAGACTATCAGAATCGATGACCCTTGAATAGTTAGCCTTGGCTTATGGGTTCGTATGGGTACAAAGAAATTAGAATAGGAATTGGATTGTTGGAAATTTACTTGAGGGATTATTAGAACGATGAGAATCATATGTCGGATTGGGATTTGACCGTAATGTTGATAGATCGATCTTAGTCGATCGTTGGATAAGTCTAAGAATGAGCCTCTGTGGGAATTATTTCCTTGAGGAGACCCTGGATAGATAGACTTGACCCTAGCGACCAGTGGATGACTTACAATTGTTGGCATAGCCAACAATGGCGATTAGTTATTCAGACTGAGTTGAATCCCATAGGTTTGGGTAGAGTTGCCTCAAATAGTTGGTTGCATGTTGGCCTGAGAATAAGAAACTAGCATGATCCCTAGTAGCCGTCCACTCTAGGGGAGTCACCTGAATGATTAGGTTTAGCTGTCGGTATAGCTAACCATAGAGTCATGATCGAATAATAGGATGACCATTGGCGACTGTAGGATAACCTTGTGGCATAGAACGAGAGATGGTGATAAGTATGACCAAAGAACGATATGTTATATGTATATGCTTCAATATGAATCTTAGAGATGTTTGACCCTTGAGGATTAGGTGTCGGCCTATAGCGGGAATGTTGGATCGGTATCTATAGTCGGGTAGCTGGGTTAACCTTGACTGTTGCATAGACCTCTACCCTAACTCAGGTAATCGATAGTTGGTGATGTCGGATTGTATCTTTTAGAAAAAGATGAATTGCCTCGATAAAAAATATTGTTGGATTTGGGAAGGAATATGATTGCATGTTGTGAACGCTTGATATGATTGGCTCTAAGTTAGACCCTTGACCGAATGTTAAAAATATTATGCTTAGATAAAGAGCTGTGTAGTGCCCCATCCCGCTCAGTCAATCGGAGGAATCGAAATACCGACGGCGTTCGGACTTAGCCTTGCAACGGCTACTCGAAGACATCACTCGGTCGAGACGACCGCTCGCTCAGGTGGGGTAGTTTCGGTAAACTCGCCTCATCTTTGCCTTCACATAATAAATCGCATGTTTTCAACTTGCACAAGTAGGCTTGATAATAAAAAGAGACCAATTCACATAACTAAAGGAAATAATCCCGACGGATCGAATTGAGTTAGAATATGGAAAGGTCCAACGGTCGGCTTAGAGTTGGTGCACGACGTGCTTTGAAAATGACACTCGGTTCTTCCTCCCGTGGATTGGGAGAAGGAAAGTTGGTCTTCGACATAAATCTATGAACTTGCCTAAGTCATAGGCGTCGCCCGCGTAAATGCTTGATAAAGCATTTACGCTTCCACTGCGCAAGGCTTGGCATAGCCTTTGCTCGTCCCTCGGGTTAAGTTGTAGGCTTGAGTAAGTTAGGCAAATTTATGTCGGTCGACCTAAGTCATTCCAAGTGTTGTCCCGTTCATTCTGCGGTTGTCAAGTTAAGTAGTCCCACGATCTCAAGGCCCGTCGACTTGGGCAGGAGAGTTGCGTAGAGCACGATTAGCTTAAGGCACGGTGCACGGACTTAGTATTTGAGGCAAGGACCACAATTGATTCAAAGTGAGTTTCGAGAAAGGACTATCAAATAGGCGTTCATGAGTTGAACAAAATGATAAGGTAACAAGGAAAGAATGCTCACGACCGTGGGTCGTCGAGGGGTCTCAAGGAAAGAAAAAGGCTCGCGGCTGTGGGTCGTCGAGGGATCTCAAGGATAGAAGTCTTGAACATGGTTTTGAAAGAGAGGGTAACATTGAAAGAAGGATGACTGTGTGAGACGTCAGTTTGTGTCGAGTCTTGCATGGTCATGGACAACTTGTCGACAAGGGCGAAGTTTTCTCGAGCGGCAACCCTGGGCCATGGGACCGACTCGGCTTAGGAGAAAACAGGGTATAGTCGTGCGTAAGGTTTTGGCACGGGTTAAAGCGGGGGCTTGCAACGGAGCTAGCTACTTGCGTTGAAAGGTCCCCGATTTAACCAAGCTATACGTCTCAGGATAGCTTGTGATGCTAGTGGCCAAGTTCATATAGATGTCGACAAATAGCGGCTATCCGCGTGTATGCCTTTGGATTGAGTCGAGTGAATAAGTGTACAAGTTTGTCACGACCCGCTACCCAAATTGTTGGGCCAGGCCGAGTCATGCCCAGCCTACGTTGAGATAAAACGTAGTAAGCTGTTCTAAAGACAACAGGATAAGACTAAATGTACTAACAGTTCTATAAGTGAAGAAGAATCATAAATGCTCCAAACACAAAAGTCATCGTATATAGTAAACGTCCAAGTACAAGTAAACTGAAATGTAAAACTGGATACATGTCCAGTTACAAAATGATATAGTCTAATACATGTCTACTCTCAAAAGTCTAAGTAAACAAAAGACAACTAGGCGAGGTTTCCCGCAGGAACATCCTCGTAAAGCAGAGCCGGGTCCTCGGCAGTAATCCCATAATATGTGTCGCAGAGTAACTCCTCCTCAGTAAGTACACCTACAACGTTATCCTGTCAGGACGGAAGCAAGTACTAAATCTAGCAAACTAGCATATGAAATATAGAAATGAACATGAGAGGAATAACTGGAAAGCATGGCATCACATAGTCTATCATGGCAAGGACATATATGTCATAGAGACAGATGTATATGTAATGTTTAAAACTGTAGTAGGTACGTGATCGGTCAATATATGTACAATATGCTGGGGCACATAATGAAATGTACATACATACAAGTGTAAAGGCGGTAGATGTACATACGCACAAATACAGCTTTGAGATAAAGGCCTACGGCGTAGTAACATATAAAATAAAACTTTGCTCGGTACTGTAGAGGGGGATATGATCACGTACACTACTATCAGTTTCCCCATAACCCATATTCTAATCATGTGAGAGATACATCAAGACTGTTCTAAGCATGGTAGTAACTGAAAGTACAACATGTAGAGATCTAACTTGCTACCCCAAGGATCAGCATTTAACATGGTGGGGTTTGCAGTTCATTTATGTGACAATATGTAAAGTTCGTAGAAAGTACTTGCCTCTAGCAAAGCAAAATAAAACAAGCTGCGATAACAATGCTATGGATGTCCGGTAACTCGTCGCTGTAGAAGTAAATACAATAACTTAGTTTTACACTAAGCTAAAACACTAGGACACTAATTGGTGAAATACGACTTGTGATTGGGCACCTAGCCAAAATGATGACTTTGGCATAGGAGACCAATGTGGGGTGACATACTATGTTAACTAACTTTCTCGGGTCTTTACACTAGTGAGGGATGGGGTTCAACATGACTAAAACTCCAAATAACACAAAAAGCTACAAGTCGTAATTAATCAATAAATAAATCAAAAGATCATTGTGTTCTAACAATTTTAGAGATAGACAAAAAGCCTAGTTTTTCTTAAAGTAATACACCAAAGTGATCCTTGTTAATCATAGAAATTTATTATAATTTTTCTGGAATTTATTAACCAGTACGAGTATTTTATAAAAATCAGTTTTCCTAAGTATACAGAAAATGAGTTTTGGTTTCATATGCCAAACTAGTGGCAAAACAGTAAATTAAATATTACAAAAATTATACTAAATTAAATAACTTAACAAAGTATCTAAATACTATTTTTCCATAATTTTAGCAGTACTTTAAGTATTTTTAGAAAATCAAAAACAGCATTGCACATAATAATTAATTATCTGCGTATTTTGTCCATGTATATAATTTGAACCAAAGTTCAAATACAGGACCCAAGGCCATGAATCAAGTCCAATATGACTTGTACAGGTCTTGAATGTGTGAAAACACATTTGGGCCCAAATACCCATGCTAGGCTTGGACACCAAATGGTTGCAGTAATTTAAATACAATAAAAATACAATTTGGTAAATAAAAATAAATATTATTATTTTAATAAGGTAAAGTTTTACATAGTAACTATAAAAGTATGAATATTATCTTATAAAGATAATTTATACTAAGCTAAGTAAGATACACACATAAAAATAGTGTATATATATATATATATATAAAAATATATATACACAAATATAGGGATGTTTACATATTGGATATATATATATATATATATATATATATATATATATATATATATATATATATATATATATATAAATTACATATGTGTATATATATATATATATAGATATATATATATAGATATATATATAAAAAAAAAAATATATAGATATATATATATAAGAAAATACTTATCTATATAACATATATATATATATACAAAATTAATGTATACATATATATATAATAGTATATATATAATAATATATATACATAAGGAAATATATATACATAAATATATATGTATACATAATACATATATATATATATATATATATATATATATATATATATATATATATATATATATATATATATATATATATATATACATACATAAAATAATGAAGTATACATATATATATATATATAAAAACAATAAATATATATATACAAAATTATAGTATATATAGAATAATACATATATATATACAAATATATGTATATACATATATATATAAATATATATAAAAAGAAAAAGAAAAAGGAAAAGGAAAAGAAAAGGGAAAGGAAACAAAAAGGCTCGAACCCGAGCCAACAGAGCGGGAGGGGGGAGGGGGGAGAGTTTTATTGCTGCGCGCTGGCCAATGGGCCAATTGGCCCGACTGTTAGGAATAGGGTTTTGTTTCTTTTATTTAGGCTCGAATGAATTAACATAAAAAAAATAATATAAAAACCATCCTGTGTCCTGACAGTTAAGGACACAGGTATCAGTGTGTCCTAGGCCTGCACGATACGCACGAGTTCAATCTCGCGTGTCCAGTTCCACACTTGTGCTCGCCAGGACATGGCGAACAACATACTCGCGTACGAGACACGCACGACACAGTTTGACACAAATACTCACGTGTCCAGATCGCGGGGGGGTTCGACGGTCGTAGACGACGGAGGAGCGGTCGGGACGGTGGCGCTCCGATGGCGATCGACGCGTCTCGTCGGGGCGCGTCGAATGGTGGTGGTGGTTGGCGGTGAAGGTCGACGGTGGGGCTGGACGGAGTTCGTCGGAGTAGGGTTAGGGTTTGGGGGTTCGTCGGGGAAGGACGGGGCAGCGGTTGGTCGTGGGGGAGATTTAGGGTTAGGGTTTAGTCAGGGGGGGAGAGGGGGTTGTTTTATAGAAGTTTGTGGCGGTGGGGGCAGCCGGGAAAGGCGGGGGCAGCCGGTCGTAGTCGGTCGGGACAGGGGTCAACGGAAGCGGGTGAGAGCTGGAGGAGAGAGAGAGAGTCGTGTGTGAGGGGGGGGGGGGGGTTTGGTAGATTTGCAATTAGGTTTTCCTAGATTAGGAAATTGCACACAGGAATTATTAGTGAGTAAATGTAAAACAGAATTTGCATTTCCTATTTTAAAAACATTCCTTTAATTACAAACTGATATAAAAACATTTTAAAAATTTGCAAAATGATATTAAAATATTTTAGAAAATTACAAATCAGTATTTTTGTATTTAAAAACTCATTTAAAATTACTTAAAAATTCTAGAAAAATTCCTAAAAATTCCTAATAATTATTTAAGGCTATAAATGACATAAAAATTTAATTAGCACCAATAAAACTAAAATTGAAAAACAGGGGCTTACAAAGTTGGAACACAAAGTTTGGGCCTAAGGTTTGGCTTCAACATAGGCGTCGTGCTTCGGCACGAGATGCGGCGTCGAGTCTCAGGTGTGGACATGTGAGTTGCATAGTTATGGTTTGAGTTGTCATGAGTTTAAGTCAGGAGATGCTGCAAGGCAAAGTTGGTCGAGTGACACTTAGTTCACAAGTTGGATGGGTCAGTTGATGATTTAGTAGCAAAGGGCCGCGAGGCGACAAGGGCCGCAAGGCGGCGATATGGTTAAGTCTAACTGAGTGGCGAGGCACGGCCTCAGCAAGGGTTTGTAGCACGGTCACACAGGAAAGGAGTCTTATCGCGTAGTTACGTCTCTGATTTTGGCCGAGAGGCAAGCACGACTTGATAGGTTAACATTGTTGAGTTAACATTGATGTTGCAAGCACGAGATGGTCTAGCGACATAGAATAGGCCAAGGCGTCGGTCCTAAAACTGATCCTAAGGCAAGACACTACCAAAATAAGTCATATCAGCGACGTATTTAGCGACTCCAAGAAAGAACGTCGCTAATTTTTGGGGGTTTAGCGACGTTTATCTAAGACGTCGCTGTATGTCGCCAACAGCGACTAATAGCGACGTCTAGCGGCTATAATTTGTTAAATGGGAATCTGCATCGCAAGTTCGTCGGTACACGTCGCTGATATAGCGACGTGTAGCGACGCATTTTAAGCAGCATCGCCGTTTATTAAATATCAGCGATGTGTAGCGACGGCCGAGAAGGACGTCGCTAAATGTTTCATATAGGCGGCGAGGGTTTCCTTTTCGATCATTCATAAATTTCCTCCCAATTTTTCGTGCGCTCTTCCTCCGCGACGCTCCTCCGGCAATTTCCCTCCTCCGGCCTCCTCCTCTGCGGTGCTCCTCCGACGATCTCCCTCCTCCGGCCTCCTCCTTCTCCTCATCCTCCTTCCTCAGGTAGCTCCTCCTCAGGTAACTCTCCCCTGTCCCCGCTTCCCAGTTTCTCCTCGTCTTCTATCTCTCTCTCTCGTTTCTAGTTCGTGTCCACGAGAGCGTGGACTCGCTGCGGGGGACACGAGACTCACAGTGGACTCGCTGCGGGGGACACGAGAGCGTGGACTCGCTTCTAGTTTATGTGACACCTATTTTGTTGGTTTGGACACGTCGTGTCCTACTGTGTGGACACAAGACTCACAGTGTGACACCTATATACTGATACTGGGAGTTTTTTGGGCATATCAACTGTCAATTTGATGTTTTGTTTGGATTCGAATTCTAATTTAGGGTTTGAGCCCTATTTACTGATACTGGAAGTTTTTTGGGCATTTTCAGGATTTTGAAATGATGAATAAATTGACTAATAATTATTATCGAGCCCTATAAAATTTCAGCTATGTCACGAATGATGGATACTACACATATGAATGAGTTTTCTTCTAAGTATTCTCGACAGTTGAGTATGATTTAGCTCACTGACATTACTGAAATATGGAATGATTAGTGGAGGGTATGTTGGTCAGGTTTTGGCAGAGTTAGGATATGATAGTATGCATGTTATAATTAACAAGGAATGCTGTTGACACCAAATGTTGTACGACAGGTTACTTGAGTAACCTGGAATGTTTTACCTACTGAAACAAATAGTTTGGGCAAGGGTGTGTATAGGTTTGTCATCAGATGGTATAGGATTTTGCCTGCCAAGTTCTGAACAGCAGTCCAGGCTGCCTGCTTAGTTGAAAGTCTTAATTAGACTTTCTGTTCAGTACCCTTTGACTGAATTAAGTTGACCTGAATACCATATTTTAAATCCTAAATCTAAGTCTGCCTGCTGTTCAATTCATGACATGTTATCTTGTTAACAGTAAATGCTTTCCTTTTTAATATGTGTGAAACTCAGAGGTAGGATAAATCCAGTACAAATTAGGGACTGTCATGTTCAGGCAGTTGGTACCAGTATTTAAGACTAGTTTGATTTGTATAATTTAATGTTAAAGGCAGATAGGTAGGTCCTGTATGAGAGACTGGATACCTAGGTAGAAATACACCTACAGCCATTCGACTGGCGAGGTAGAATGTCAGGCATTTTGGAAAAATGGTGAGATACACCAAGTCAGACACTGTCCCTACAGCCATTCGACTAGCGAGGTAGAAATCTATGTACGACATTTGCTATAAGGACTTTGCATTAATCTACGGTACGACATCATGATCAGGACATAGTCCCTGCAGCCATTCGACTAGCGAGACAGAAACTATGTAGCCGTAGATAAAGTTGACTGTCCTCCGACCCTCATCCCTCGGCAATGATGATACGACAACCTATCACTATATCTTATATAGTAGTAGATGATGTCTTAGTATTACATTATGTGAGTTTATCTTGATTCTGTTACATTATTCAGATACTAGATACGATAAGAACATATACTACACCATATGTACAGAACATAGATGATTCATACTAATGTATGCTAGAATGAATCTTGGGTTGTGTTCTGAGCCATCCGTTCTCACACTTGGCAAAAAATTGAATTTTTTGTACTTTATCTGCTTTCGAAAATGTACTCAAATTACATGATGGTTCCTTTAGTTAGCTTGCTTATGTTACAATTATATTATTTGTGAATATCGATCTTACCAGATGGTACCCATGACCCGAGGAGCGACACATCATTTGAGGGAAACAGTGAATGCTGAGGTGGCTCCTCCTACAGTTAAGGAGAAAGTGGCACCGGTTGCTAGTGAGACCGAGAGTTCTATTCATCCAGCACCGGTATCTAGTGAGACCGGGAGTTTTATTCATGCAGCACTTGCAAGGGACTACATCTCTCCTCACGCCAAAGATCCCGCTTTTTCGAGGTGGTTGCGTGATCGTATCACTGAGCGTTTGCGTGAGCTGTGTGGTTCTCATTAGCTATTAGTACTTATTTGTATTGGACTATTTGTATTAGACTATTTGTATTGGGTTGTTTTTGTATTAGACTATTTGTATTGGACTACATATATGAATTAGTACTGTGTCAATCTCTGGATTATATTGGACTACGACATGGTGATAAGGACATAGTCCCTGCAGCCATTCGACTGGCGACACAAAAACTATGTATCCGTAGATGAAGTTGACTGTCCTACGACCCTCATCCCTCGGCAATGATGATACGACAACTAACCAGAGAGGATACTCTGAGAGATCCATCTGAGTAGGACGTATACTCTGAGATATCACCTTTACAAGTATGATATCAGTAGTGGGATTGAGTGTTGGAGGAGATATTATCATAGTATACGTCCTACTCAGATGGGTCTCTCACCGTTACTATTTTTTTCTGACAGCATGGTGGATGTGCTCCGTCAACAGATTCTTGCTCCGAGCCAAAACTTTGCCCCGGAGCTCAAGTGGACATCCTTCGTGTAGAGCTCGAGTGAGAGGTTCCTGACAGCATGGTGGTCTCTTTTGTCAAAGTATCCGTGCTCATCACACATTGGTTGTGGGACGAGCATGGATACTTTAACAAAGGAGACCACCATGCTGTCAGGAACCTCTCACTCGAGCTCTATACGAAGGATGTCCACTTGAGCTCCGGGGCAAAGTTTTGGTTCGGAGCAAGAATCTGTTGACGGAGCACATCCACCATGCTGTCAGAAAAAATAGTAACAGTGAGAGACCCATCTGAGTAGGACGTACACACTCAATCCCACGACTGATATCATTCTTGTAAAGGTGATCTCTCAGAGTATACGTCCTACTCAGATGGATCTCTCAGAGTATCCTCTCCGGTTGGGTTGTGTTCTGAGCCATCCGTTCTCACACTTAAAATACATATGAATTAGAACTGTGTTTTGTATTTTCGGCAAACCCAGGGATTTGATTTTGTATTTTGTATTTTGGTTTCTGTATTTTGGCTCCAGCTCCATTTGCATTAATCTATGGTACGACATGGTGATCAGGACATAGTCCTTGCAGCCATTCGACTGGCGAGGCAGAAACTATGTAGCCGTAGATAAAGTTGACTGTCCTCCGACCCTCATCCCTCGGCAATGATGATACGACAACCTATCGCTATATCTTATATAGTAGTAGATGATGTTCCTGACAGCATGGTGGTCTCCTTTGTCAAAGTATCCTTTGTCGTTCCAGATGGTATTCTTGAGGATGTTGAACATTTTGCCTTCCTTTAACGACCGTGCTGCCTTTCTCTTCGACGTCGTCGGCCTCACTTCATCTGCCCCCTTCCCTGTCCCTCTCGTTATGTCGCGAACGTCTTCCTCTATGCCATCAAAATCAGAATCCTCGACTCTCTTTCGCTTCTTGGATATTGACCCAGCTTCCAATCTCTCATTTCCCTCCGGGTCCACTCTACTCCCAATCTCTTCCTCTTTTATACACGGATCTACAGAATCAATACCATCCAAGGAAGGCAAAACTGAATCAGCATTGTCTTCCGGATCGTCCTCATCAAAGCATAATGGGCTGCTCAGCGTGCCCAGCTTCTTCAACTTCTCGCTGGCTGCAGAGTCGAAATGGAAACGGGTCCTCTTTGCCGGCCCGGAGCTCTGACTCGCACTCGTCGCCTCGCTACCGGTTTTCTCTCCTCCTCTGACGTGGGTCATAAGAAAAGAAATTTTGTACCTCTTCTTCACATAAACATCATTGCCGCCTTGTACTCGAGCCTCCTCGTCTGTGACGCTATCCAACTTCTCGGTACCTACATTGTCACTCGAATCTCCCCTTCGACTCGTATCGTCCTCTTCTTTGCCTGTCTTTTTGCTTCCTGTCTTGCAATCATTTGCTATCACCGCCGACTCATTCGACTCCTTCTCCGAGTCTTCCTCCTCCTCCTCCTCCTCCTTCTCGGATTCATCGGAGAAGGAGTCGAATGAGTCGGCAGTGATAGTAGATGATTACAAAACAGGAAGCAAAAAGACAGGCGAAGAAGAGGACGATACGAGTCGAAGGGGGGATTCGAGTGATAATATAGGCACCGAGAAGTTGGATAGCGTCACAGACGAGGAGGCTCGAGTACAAGACGGCAATGATGTTTATGTGAAGAAGAGGTACGCAATTTCTTTTCTTATGACCCGCGTCAGAGGAGGAGAGAAAACTGATAGTGAGGCGACGAGTGCGAGTCAGAGCTCCGGGCCGACAAAGAGGACCCGTTCCCATTTCGACTCTGCAGCCAGCGAGAAGTTGAAGAAGCTGGGCACGCTGAGCAGCCCGTTATGCCTTGATGAGGACGATCCGGAAGACAATGCTGATCAAGCATCTTCCTTCTCCTCTCCTCCACCATGGTTCTGGACCCATCTGCTCCTCCCTACTTCCCTTCTTCATATTTAACTCTCTCAGCCACATATGATATCCACCTCAAGTGTAGAGTCGGAGAAGAAGAAGTGGGCAGGAAGAGGAGGGGGAAGCAGCACAGCCGGCGGCATGACCCGGAGGAAGTACAGATGTTTTCTTCAAATCCGTAGGAGAACTATAAGGATATATCTTTTCACAACATATCACCTTGTCAAAGACCCTTAATGTGAATATCATGTTACCGCGGTGTCGGAAGACTAACATGTCATAATTTTTTAAGCCGTGTGTTTTGACATAATCCTTCCAACTCTTTTCTCCTATGTAGTAATCTTGCATTACTACATAGCAGGAAAGAGTTTGGAGGATTATGTCAAAACACACGGCTTAGAAAATTATGACATGTTAGTCTTCCGACACCGCGGTAACATGGTTGTCACATTAAGGGTCTTTGACAAGGTGATATGTTGTGAAAAGATATATCCTTATAGTTCTCCTACGGATGTTGAAAAAAATCTCTGTACTTCCTCCGGGTCATGCCGCCGGCTGTGCTGCTTCCCTCTCCTCTTTCTGCCCACTTCTTCTCCCCCGACTCTACACTTGAGGTGGATATCATATGTGGCTGAGAGAGTCAAATAAGAAGAAGGAAAGTAGGGAGGAGCAGATGGGTCCAGAGCCATGGTGGAGGAGAGGAGAAGGAAGATGCTTGATCAGAACTTGAGGTGGAAAAGTTGTGACGTTGATAGCGTGAGAGAGGGAGAGGGTAAATGGAGGGAGAGAAGTGGCTGTATGCCTTTGGCTCACTCGAGCGGTATTTGTCCTTCGACCCTCATCCCTCGGCAATGATGATACGACAACCTATCACTATATCTTATATAGTAGTAGATGATGTCTTAGTATTACATTATGTGAGTTCATCTTGATTCTGTTACATTCTTCATATACTAGATACGATAAGAACATATACTACACCATATGTACAGAACATAGATGATTCACACTAATGTATGCTAGAATGAATTTTGGGTTATGTTCTGAGCCATTCGTTCCCATACTTGGCAATTAAGTTGTGGACCATTATGTTTGACATTGTTGTTACAAATTTTCATATATCTGTGTTGATTGATGAGATTATGTTTCAAACGTGTTCGTGATTGTGTGTATCTGTGTTGTTTGATACTGTGTTCGTGATACACACCGTCGTTGTTGTAACAAATGGTGTAGGGGATGCTGCAAATGCTGCAAATGCTGTATTTTTTTTAATATTAGCGACGTTCAGCGACTCTCAGCGACGTTCAGCGACGAAGTTAACGTCGCTAAGTAAGTATCACAACGTCGCTAACTGTGATGAATACCGTCGCTGATCGTCACTAAACGTCGATACGTTAGATGTCGCTAGACGTCGCTATATGTCGATACTATAGCGACGTAACAAAGTCGCAGAACGTCGCCATTTGCCTCTCAAGCCAGGTCAGCATCGATGCATATCAAGTCGCTCAACGTCGCTAGGTTGCGTCGGTAAATGATAACGTTTTACGTCGCTGGTAGTCGCTGAATTAGCGACGTGTCCGCGTCGCTGAGTGTCGTCGTAATAGCGACGTATTGTGACGTTTTGTTGTTTAGCGACTAGGTTAATCGCGACTACGTGCAAATGTCGTTAAATACGTCGCTAATCGATATTAGTGATGTATTTTCCCTATTTAGCTCCTGTGGCATTGCTGATTTGACATATTTTAGTAGTAAGAGTAGAAAGACAATTGATAAGGAGGGACTATGTTGCACAAAGTAAATCAAACGTGTCAGTTTTGTATGGGTGGGCGAGGAGCTTATTCCACCAGTACAGTTGAGTACTGACACCCATATAGTTTTTATGTGCAGGCACAGGTAGAAGCTCGTGGCACGGAGCTCGCTTGGATGCGTCGAGGCACGAAGTTCCTTGGCGATTCGAAGCATGCGACCGCATGGAGTCAAGACTTATACGGGACAAAATGTATGAACGTCGCCTTCCAAAGTATCCGCTGGCTTAAGACTTGTAATTGAGAGATGAGAGAGAGCTGAGTGACTTGTAATGTGAGCTTGAGTAAACTTGAGAGACTTGTAAACTTGGCCTTGCACCCATTGTAACCTTTGTTTTAATATCAATAAAGAGCATCTTTGAATAACTTGTGTTTTGTTCTAATTTCCGCTGCTATTATTCAATGTCTCTGCATGGGACTTCTGTGCGACGACCCCGTCGCAGCCGCTGAAATCGACCGTTATGGAACCTGTCTTGCACGAGCGCAATTTAGGCTCGTGCGACATCATGCCTTAGCGAGGTCGATCGCTCCTACGGCAGCAAGGCATGACATAATGGTATCAGAGCACGGCTTTACGTCCTTGGACTTCGATTGAATTCTTTAACTCGTTGTTTTCGCAAACTCTGTTGCTTCCGTAAGTTGATATCGTTTGTGCGCTCTCTCTGAATTGTCCCACGGGATGTCCATACAATAAGTCTAACTATTTTGCAAAACATAGGAGAACAGTTTTTGATAAAACAAAAAGATGGTTCGCGTAAGCACGGTTGGCTAAGTCGGGCTGGGCATATACACCAAAGTTGTGTCGACCCTAGAAAAGTCGAGTGCGGGATTCGTAATATTTTGAGCAAGAATGAGTTAGACTCGATTGAGTAAATTGAGAAGACTATCGATAGGGGAGCTATCGAGCGACGATAATGTCGATGCGATATAGGTGAGTGTGCTTGGAATTCGAGGAATGGTTCGAACGGAAAATTCGAAGAAGTCGATTTTGATTCGAAAGATAGTTTTGAGGATTATTTGAATGACTTCATTCCTGAGTGGTGTATGCGATAGCCTCAGGAATGTCGATCGATCGATTGAGGATACGGGGTGTCGATGAGTCTATCAGCAAGCGTCGCATGTATGCAAAGCCATAGATTGAGTATTGATGAATAAGTTTTAGTCTTGGAGTTTGATGAGTGGATTCGAATAACCTAGGATTGACGCGCACGGAACGTGCACGGGATTGAGGATTACGCAAGTATGAAACGTGAAAATGAGCGAGTAGATAAAATCGAATCGAATAAAAAGTTAAGGTGTAGCGAACAGATGACTTGATCGAAGAAATTGATACGGATCGTATATGAAAAGTTAGCACGACGGGAAGATAGCGTGCGTGAAAATGTTGAATTTTGAAGTTACGCGAATGACTCTAAGGATTGGATTGAATGTTGCTCGATGATTTGAGTTAGTAAAAGTATGATGCGAATTGAGGAAATACGTTGGTCGATGACTTAAGATAAATGGATGAACGAATACGCAAATTTAGGTTTGAGGAATTTGATATTGTGAATGATTCGAGGGATAATAATCGAACTTGAATTTGAATGTCGAGAAAATTATCCAGTCGGACGATAGCATCATTCGTATGACTCAAAATTTGGTTGCAAAGAAAGATCGTCAGGTTACGCATATCGTCGATGGTATTGAGGCGTATCAAAGATCGATATGCGATAACTCGGGAGTACTCTGACTCGGCGAATGACGATCGTGCAAGTGTTATTGTTCGGTTGGATGCTATACTTAGGATTTTGATCGATATGAATGTTGGATGAAAATAGAAATGTTTTGATGGTTACGCGGATAACCACAACGTCGACATTGTTGTCTTGCGCGATTGCAACTCCAGCCTCGCACATGCATTGCATCGGATATGGGGCGATTGTTCCGCGTGAGCGCTGACATGGTGATTCATGTTGCGGAAATGATCGAACTCGAAAAATCAGGATACGACAACTTTGATTGTCTCGACTTGTCGGTTTGATGCGAAGGAAAATTTGAGGATGTTAGGACTTGTGATTGACGAATGAATGAAACTTGAAGATTGAGTAGGTCCAATCCGCGCATCGAAAATGAACTAGTCTATACGCAAACAAGAGTTACGTCCCGATGAGAATAATTATTCCGCGGAAGCGTTGCATGGTGATTCATGAACCACCGTGGATAATCGGACTCGCGTGAGATCGAGGCGCAACATGTTGTTAAGCTAGACGACCTTGTGATCGATTGCGTAAATTGGAATAAATGACTTAGGGAATGTAGAATATGAAATTTTGGTTAGCGACAATTTGTGGCATAGCGTGTTTGATTCGAGAAGGATTGATAGGCGGATTATGTCGAACGTGTTCGAAGAGATAGACTATGCGAAGATGGTTTGTTGAACGAGCGATATTGAGATGTCGTAAAATTGGTTAAAGTGAGTTGTCGTAGGCTGGCTTTGCTGAATGACTCGGACCCCGTGTGACGAACATTCGGATGTGTATAGGAAATTTGTGCTCGAAGTTTAGAAATCGGAGTGATGCGAGCTTGGGTAGCAAACCCCCGTACTATCAACTTGGTTTGGCCTTAGGATGGGGTCAGTGTTGATATTGTTGTTTGGGAACTATGATTCCAATACTGACGGAAAGACATAGCTTAGCGGTTAGGCAGACGTCCGAGTATGAAGTGGTAGGATTTGTGGAGGCACCACTCGCGAGACTCGGTTGACATGCACGTATATCAGGGACGCCCGAATATGTGCACGATCCGACTCGAGTGGTGATAGGGGATTCTCTATCACGAGGCTTGGTTGAAATATATATATTTCGGGGATGCCTGGAATGTGTGCACGACCCAAACTAAGTGATACGTTGAATTCAAGTAAGACTTGAGGAACGGGAAAGTATCGAGGATTTTGAGATCGTATGTTTCAAAGAAAAGATTGAGGGTAGTACGAGCGTGGCTCGGATTGAGAAAATGCATAGGCGTAGTGTGTGTGTACGAGAGTTCTTGAATGTTGAGTAAGGTGATAAGTCAATAAGTAAGTACTCAGTTAGTTTCGAGGACGAAACTTTTTCTGAGTGGTGTATGATGTAGTGTCCTATCCCGCTCAGTCAATTGGAGGAATCGAAACGTCGACGGCGTTCGGACTTAGCCTTGCAACGGCTACTCGAAGGCATCGCTCTGTTGAGACGACCGCTCGTTCAGGTAGGATAGTTTCGGTGAACTCGCCTCATCTTTGCCTTCACATAATAAATCGCATGTTTTCAACTTGCACGAGTAGGCTTGATAATAAAAAGAGACCAATTCACATAACTAAAGGGAATAATCCTGACGGATTGAATTGAGTTAGAATATAGAAAGGTCCAATGGTCGACTTAGAGTTGGTGCACGGCGTGCTTTGAAAATGACACTCGGTTCTTCGTCCCGTAGCTTGGGAGAAGGAAAGTTGGTCTTCGACACAAATCTATAAACTTGCCTAAGTCATAGGCGTCGCCCGCGTAAATGCTTGATAAAGCATACACGCTTCCACTGCGCAAGGCTTGGCATAGCCTTTGTTCGTCCCTCGGGTTAAGTTGTAGGCTTGAGTAAGTTAGGCAAAGTTATGCTGGTCGACCTAAGTCATTCCAAGTGTTGCCCCGCTTATTCTGCGGTTGTCAAGTTAAGTAGTTCCACGATCTCAAGGCCCGTCGACTTGGGCAGGAGAGTTGTGTAGAGCACGATTGGCTTAAGGCACGGTGCACGGACTTAGTGTTTGAGGCAAGGACCACAATTGATTCAAAGTGAGTTTCGAGAAAGGACTATCAAATAGGCATTCATGAGTTGAACAAAATGATAAGGTAACAAGGAAAGAATGCTCGCGACCGTGGGTCGTCGAGGGGTCTCAAGGAAAGAAAAAGGCTCGCGACCGTGGGTTGTCGAGGGATCTCAAGGATAGAAGTCTTGAACATGGTTTTGAAAGAAAGGGTAACATTGAAAGAAGGATAACTGTGTGAGACGTCAGTTTGTGCCGAGTCTTGCATGGTCATGGATAACTTGTCGACAAGGGCAAAGTTTCCTCGAGTGGCAACCCTGGGCCATGGGACCGACTCGGCCTAGGAGGAAACAGGGTATAGTCGTACGTAAGGTTTTGGCACGAGTTAAAGCGGGAGCTTGCAACGGAGCTAGCTACTTGCGTTGAAAGGTCCCCGATTTAACCAAGCTATACGTCTCAGGATAGCTTGTGATGCTAGTGGCCAAGTTCATATAGATGTCGGCAAATAGCGGCTATCCGCATGTATGCCTTTGTATTGAGTCGAGTGAATAAGTGTACAAGTTGGAACACAAAGTTTGGGCCTAAGATTTGGCTTCAACATAGGCGTCATGCTTTGACACAAGATACGGCGTCTAGTCTCAGGTGTGGACATGTGAGTTGCATAGTTATGGTTTGAGTTGTCATGAGTTTAAGTCAGGAGATGCCGCAAGGCAAAGTTGGTCGAGTGACACTTAGTTTACAAGTTGGATGGGTCAGTTGATGATTTAATAGCAAAGGGCGGCAAGGCGACAAGGGCCGCAAGGCGGCGATATGGTTAAGTCTAACTGAGTGGCGAGGCACGGCCTCAGCAAGGATTTACAGCACGGTCACACAGGAAAGGAGTCTTATCGCGTAGTTACGTCTCTGATTTTGGCCGAGAGGCAAGCACGACTTGATAGGTTAACATTGTTGAGTTAACATTGATGTTGCGAGCACGAGATGGTCTAGCGACACAGAATAGGCCAAGGCGTCGGTCCTAAAACTGATCCTAAGGCAAGAGTAGAAAGACAATTGATAAGGAGGGACTATGTTGCACAAAGTAAATCAAATGTGTCGGTTTTATATGGGTGGGCGAGAAGCTCATTCCACCAGTACAGTTGAGTACTGGCACCCACATAGTTTTCATGTGCAGGCACAGGTAGAAGCTCGTGGCGCGGAGCTCGCTTGGATGCGTCGAGGCACGGAGTTCCTTGGCGATTCGAAGAGTGCGGCCGCATGGAGTCAAGACTTATACGGGACATAATGTATGGATGTCGCCTTCCAAAGTATCCGCTGGCTCAAGACTTGTAATTGAGAGATGAGAGAGAGCTGAGTGACTTATAATGTGAGATTGAGTGAACTTGAGAGACTTGTAAACTTGGCCTTGCGCCGATTGTAACCTTTATTTCAATATCAATAAAGAGCTTCTTTGAATAACTTGTGTTTTGTTCTAATTTCTGCTGCTATTATTCAATGTCTCTGCATGGGACTTCCGTGCGACGACCCCGTCGCAGCCGCTGAAATCGGCCGTTATGGAACCTGCCTTGCACGAGCACAATCTAGGCTCGTGCGACATCACGTCTTAGCGAGGACGATCGCTCCTACGGGAGCGGGGCATGACATAATGGTATCAGAGCACGACTTTACGTCCTTGGACTTCGATTGAATTCTTTAACTCGTTGTTTCTGCAAACTCTGTTGCTTCCGCAAGTTGATATCGTTGGTACGCTCTCTCTCAATTGTCCCATGGGATGTCCATACAATAAGTCTAACTATTTTGCAAAACATAGGAGAATAGTTTTTGATAAAATAAAAAGATGGTTCGCGTAAGCACGGTTGGCTAAGTCGGGCTGGGCATATACTCCAAAGTTGCTTCGACCCTAGAAAAGTCGAGTGCGGGATTCATAATATTTTGAGCAAGAATGTGTTAGACTCGATTGAGTAAATTGAGAAGACTATCGATAGGGGTGCTATCGAGCGACGATAACGTCGATGCGATATAGGTGAGCGTGCTTGGAATTCGAGGAATGGTTCGAACGAAAAATTCGAAGAAGTCAATTTTGATTCGAATGATAGTTTTGAGGATTATTTGAATGACTTCATTCCTGAGTGGTGTATGCGATAGCCTCAGGAATGTCGATCGATCGATTGAGGATACGGGATGTCGATGAGTCTATCAGCAAGCGTCACGTGTATGCAAAGCCATAGATTGAGTATCGATGAATAAGTTTTAGTTTGGAGTTTGATGAGTGGATTCGAACAACCTAGAATTGACGCGCACGGAACGTGCACGGGATTGAGAATTACGCAAGTATGAAATGCAAAAATGAGGGAGTAGATGAAATCGAATCAAGAAAAAAGTTAAGGTGTAGCGAACGGATGACTTGATCGAAGAAATTGATATGGATCGTATATGAAAAGTTAGCATGACAGGAAGATAGCGTGCGTAAAAATGTTGAATTTTGAAGTTACGCGAATGACTCTAAGGATTGGATTGAATGTTGCTCGATGATTTGAGTTAGTAAAGGGACGATGCGAATTGAGAAAATACGTTGGTCGATGACTTAAGATAAAGGGATGAACGAATACACGAATTTGGGTTTGAGGAATTTGATGTTGTGAATGATTCGAGGGATAATGATCGAACTTGAATTTGAATGTCGAGGAGATTATCCAGTCGGACGATAGCATCATTCGTACGACTCGAAATTTGGTTGCAAAGGAAGATCGTCAGGTTACGCATATCATTGATGGTATTGAGGCGTATCAAAGATCGATATACGATAACTCGGGGGTACTCTGACTCGCAAATGACGATCGTGCAAGTTATTATTCGGTTGGATGCTATACTTAGGATTTTGATCGAGATGAATGTTGGATGAAAATAGAAATGTCTTGATGGTTACACGGATAACCACAACGTCGACATTCTTGTCTTGCGCGAGCACAACTCCAGCCTCGCACATGCGTTGCATCGGATATGGGGCGATTGTTCCGCGTGAGCGCTGACATGGTGATTCATGTCGCGGAAATGATCGAACTTGGAAAATCAGGATGCGACAAGTTTGATTGTCTCGACTTGTCGGTTTGATGCGAAGGAAAATTTGAGGATATTAGGACTTGTGATTGACGAATAAATGAAATTTGAAGATTGAGTAGGTCCAATTTGCGCATCGAAAATGAACTAGTCTAGACATAAACAAGAGTTACGTCCCGATGAGAATAATTATTCTGCGAGAGCGTTGTATGGTGATTCATGAACCACCGTGGATAATCGGACTCGCGTGAGATCGAGGCACAACATATTGTTAAGCTAGACGACCTTGTGATCGATTGCATGAATTGGAATAGATGACTTAGGGAATGTGGAATGTAAAATTTTGGTTAGCGGTAATTTGTGGCATAGCGTGTTTGATTCGAGAAGGATTGATAGGCGGATTATGTCGAACGTGTTCGAAGAGATAGACTATGCGAAGATGGTTTGTTGAACGAGCGATATTGAGGTGTCGTAAAATTGGCTAAACGTGAGTTGTCGTAGGATGGCTTTGCTGAATGACTCGGACCCCGTGCGACGAACGTTCGGATGTGTATAGGAAATCTGTGCTCGAAGTTTAGAAATCGGAGTGATGCGAGCTTGGGTAGCAAACCCCCGTACTATCAACTTGGTTTGACCTTAGGATGGGGTCAGTGTTGATATTGTTGTTTGGGAACTATGATTTCAATACTGACGGAAAGACATAGCCTAGCGGTTAGGCAGACATCCGAGTATGAAGTGGTAGGATTTGTGGAGGCACCACTCGCGAGACTCGGTTGACATGCACGTATATCAGGGACGCCCGAATATGTGCACGATCCGACTCGAGTGGTGATGGGGGATTCTCTATCACGAGGCTTGGTTGAAATGCATATATTTCGGGGACGCCTGGAATGTGTGCACGATCCAAACTAAGTGATACGTTGAATTCAAGTGAGACTTGAAGAACGGGAAAGTGTCGAGGATTTTGAGATCGTATGTTTTAAAGAAAAGATTGAGGGTAGTGCAAGCGTGGCTCGGATTGAGAAAATGCATAGGCATAGTGTGTGTGTACGAGAGTTCCTGAATGTTGAGTAAGGTGATAAGTCAATAAGTAAGTACTCAGTTAGTTTCGAGGACGAAACTTTTTCTGAGTGGTGTATGATGTAGTGTCCCGTCCCGCTCAGTCAATCAGAGGAATCGAAATGCCGACGGCGTTCGGACTTAGCCTTGCAACGGCTACTCGAAGACATCGCTCGGTCGAGACGACCGCTCGCTCAGGTGGGGTAGTTTCGGTGAACTCGCCTCATCTTTGCCTTCACATAATAAATCGTATATTTTCAACTTGCACAAGTAGGCTTGATAATAAAAAGAGACCAATTCACATAGCTAAAGGAAATAATCCCGACGGATCGAATTGAGTTAGAATATGGAAAGGTCCAACGGTCGGCTTAGAGTTGGTGCACGGCGTGCTTTGAAAATGACACTCGGTTCTTCATCCCGTGGCTTGGGAGAAGGAAAGTTGGTCTTCGACATAAATCTATGAACTTGCCTAAGTCATAGGCGTCGCTCGCATAAATGCTTGATAAAGCATGCACGCTTCTACTGCGCAAGGCTTGGCATAGCCTTTGCTCGTCCCTCGGGTTAAGTTGTAGGCTTGAGTAAGTTAGGCAAAGTTATGCCGGTCGACCTAAGTCATTCCAAGTGCTGTCCCGCTCATTCTGCGGTTGTCAAGTTAAGTAGTCCCATGATCTCAAGGCCCGTCGACTTGGGCAGGAGAGTTACATAGAGCACGATTGGCTTAAGGCACGATGCACGGACTTAGTGTTTTAGGCAAGGACCACAATTGATTCAAAGTGAGTTTCGAGAAAGGACTATCAAATAGGCATTCATGAGTTAAACAAAATGATAAGGTAACAAGGAAAGAATGCTCGCGACCGTGGGTCGTCGAGGGGTCTCAAGGAAAGAAAAAGGCTCGCGACCGTGGGTCGTTAAGGGATCTCAAGGATAGAAGTCTTGAACATGGTTTTGAAAGAGTAGGTAATATTGAAAGAATGATGACTGTGTGAGACGTCAGTTTGTGTCGAATCTTGCATGGTCATGGACAACTTGTCGATAAGGGCAAAGTTTTCTCGAGCGGCAACCCTGGGCCATGGGACCGATTCGGCCTAGAAGGAAACAGGGTATAGTCGTGCGTAAGGTTTTGGCACGGGTTAAAGCGGAGGCTTGCAACAGAGATAGCTACTTGCATTGAAAGGTCCCCGATTTAACCAAGCTATACGTCTCAGGATAGCTTGTGATGCTAGTGGCCAAGTTCATATAGATGTCGGCAAATAGCGGCTATCCACGTGTATGCCTTTGGATTGAGTCGAGTGAATAAGTATACAAGTTGGAACACAAAGTTTGGGCCTAAGATTTGGCTTCAACATAGGCGTCGTGCTTCGGCACGAGATGCGGCATCGAGTCTCAGGTGTGGACATGTGAGTTGCATAGTTATGGTTTGAGTTGTCATGAGTTTAAGTCAGGAGATGCCGTAAGGAGTGACACTTAGTTCACAAGTTGGATGGGTCAGTTGATGATTTAGTAGCAAAGGGCTGCGAGGCGACAAGGGCCGCAAGGCGGCGATATGGTTAAGTCTAACTGATTGGCGAGGCACGGCCTCAGCAAGGGTTTGTAGCACGGTCACACAGGAAAGGAGTCTTATCGTGTAGTTACTTCTCTCATTTTGGTCGAGAGGCAAGCACGACTTGATAGGTTAACATTGTTGAGTTAACATTGATGTTGCGAGCACGAGATGGTCTAGCGACACAGAATAGGCCAAGGCGTCGGTCCTAAAACTGATCCTAAGGCAAGAGTAGAAAGACAATTGATAAGGAGGGACTATGTTGCACAAAGTAAATCAAACATATCGGTTTTGTATGGGTGGGCGAGGAGCTCATTCCACCAGTACAGTTGAGTACTGACACCCACATAGTTTTCATGTGCAGGCACAGGTAGAAGCTCGTGGCACGGAGCTCGTTTGGATGCGTCGAGGCACGGAGTTCCTTGGCGATTCAAAATATGCGGCCGTATGGAGTCAAGACTTATACGGGATATAATGTATGGACGTCGCCTTCCAAAGTATCCGCTGGCTCAAGACTTGTAATTGAGAGATGAGAGAGAGCTGAGTGACTTGTAATGTGAGCTTGAGTAAACTTGATAGACTTGTAAACTTGGCCTTGCGCCCATTGTAACCTTTGTTTCAATATCAATAAAGAGCTTCTTTGAATAACTTGTGTTTTGTTCTAATTTCTGCTGCTATTATTCAATGTCTCTGCATGGGACTTCTGTGCGATGACCCCGTCGCAGCCGCTGAAATCGGTAGTTATGGAACCCACCTTGCACGAGCGCAATCTAGGCTCGTGCGGCATCACGTCTTAGCGAGGACGATCGCTCCTACGGAAGCGGGGCGTGACAAGCTATCCCTGATGTTAAGTGTTGTGGCCTAGAAGATAGTGATTGTGGCAAAGTGAATGAAGTAATAAGTCAATTGAAGGGATGCTAAGTCGGATTTAGAAAAGAGAGTTATATCGTGGCTGATCGAATTGCACTAGCATGGAAGTTGGCTGAAGTGCATATGTTTTGGGGACGCCTAAAATATGTGTATGGATCCAGCCGAAGTGATAGGTTGCGACTGAGATAACATTATGGGAAGAATTTATTACAATAGCATGGACTTTGGCTGAAATGCATATGTTTTGGGGATGCCTGAAATATGTGTATGGATCCAAACGAAGTGATGTGTTACGACCAAGATAGAATACAAGGAAAATGTTGGTGAATCAATGAGAAGTTGCAAGTATTTGGAAAAGAGAAAGATGGATTGAATCGTTGATGGATTAAAATGATACAGTGGATAGCTATTTTGAAATGACCGAGTGGGCTGAAATGAATATTGAATTGAAGCTGAATGAGTAACTCATTGTGATTAAGTGAATCTAGTAGATGAGTTGTTTCTTAAGTTTCGAGGACGAAACTTTTTTTGAGTGGTATATTATGTAATGTCCCGCTCCGCGCGAGGCATTTGGTTGGCTTGTTGGATGGGATCAGAATATTGGACCATGACTTGTGTTAGAGATCAAGAGAGTTGAGACTGATGCAGTCTCTCTTAGCTGGCTAGACGAATTAAGTGTTAGGATGTGGCTCGCTGGTGTAGCTACGCTTAGGGGGAATGTGTGCAACCAGAATAAAAAGACCCTTTTATGCAGGCAAATGGAACTGTCCTCATTCCTCCTTATTCCTGCATGCTTAATAAATGGAATAACGTGCTGCTATGAATTGTCCCTAAATGTCCTATGGTTTAGTTGATGAATAATAGAGATGCTTATGCTAAGAATTATTGAACTGCTGAACGCATCACAGTTGAACTGCTAATGCGACTTGATGCCTGAGAATGAATTGATAATGTCCCTTATGCTTAACGTTGTCGGAATAAGTAGAATACTTGAGTAATGAGATTCTACGAGAATGATACATGAGTAATAAACTGGTTATGCTATTAACACCAAGAACTGAATGAAACACCTCAATCATGAACCTTCTGTATAACTGTTGCTGTTGCCTATTTCCTTATAAGCAATGAAAGAAAGAATATTGTCCCTATGATATGAATAAAATGCTACAGGTCCTATCAAGATGAATGAAATATTATTTGTTCCTCTTAGAAAGGAATGATATGAGAAATGTTGTAATGATTGATGCAATGAGAATGATGAGGCTTGGGATCATTGAGTTCACCAAGTGAGTAGGTGGTAATATTGGAAAGATGAGATAATGAACTGTTGCCTTTACTTATCTTATTATTTTATTATGCAACTTCGAACACGATCGAGTCGGACACGCATTCGCATGACCATAGACGTACTTGTATACAAGGATTTCCTCGAACGGTACCTGCGGCAGTAGGATCGAGTCGACCTAGGAGGAATTGGTGCTTTGGTAGCACGGTATTGGGACCTTCATTCGGGCTCGCAACCTGGCGAAGGGCATATCCCATACCCTATGAAGTCCTATATGGCACGACGACATGGTGCACAACCATCAGTGGTCATGTAGTCAGGATGCATGTTAATGAATGTTTTGTGCAGACAGAGTAAGTATATCATATTATCTTGTATTTTATACAGGTACGAGGGAGTTGGCTATCGGTAAGAAATCACTTAAATGTGATATACTCAATATATGTGTTGGCTTAACATGTTAAATTCAGTATGCTAGAAAGATGCCTTGCTATAAACGTTGTTCAACCACAAATAGAGTGAGAATTAACACAACATGTTTAAGATGATAATGTTAATGATGCCTCAATGATACCTTTTCATGATAACACCAAGTATGCTTTAATGATGCCTTCACATGAACGCTACTAAGAATATGTTTACATGCTTCACTATGATTATTGCCCATGAACTGTAAACTGATGCTAGGCCCCAACTAGAAAGATTATTCTATTAAACGCTTGCTAAAATTGACCAGTTAGTGTTGGTTTAGGCGAGTGGGTTTGAATTCTGCTCGCCACTACATAGATGATGTGCTGACCCATGTTTTTATGGGCAGGTGCTCATGCTTGGGATGTTCTACACACGAAGATTGGCTTAATTGGTCCCGCGGCATCGAAGATTTGTTGGACATACAGAAGCTCTCCTTGTACAAGATGATGTCTTCTGTTTATAAAGGGCATAATGTATGGAACATTGTAATCAGTTGTACCAGAGAGTTGTAAGCCAAGTTGGTATATCGAGTTGTAATCCAATGTATCCAAGTATCAAATGTAAGCTGTATAGCATTGTTCAGTTGACTTTCAATGTAAAGTGAGATTGGTTGTAAGCATTGTACTTCAATACAAGTCTTGTACTCTTCTTCAATTATCAATAAAGAGAATAAAGTTCTGTATTTCTCTGAGAGACTTCAAGTTATCCTTTTATCTCCGCTGCTATAAAGAAACTGATATATTTCTGCTGAATGAGAAAGATTCTCCTTATTAACTTTAATTTATCTGCTTCTGCCGCTGCGATGCGTTCCTATTTGAAGATAATCAATTATGTACCATCTTTGCCTTGTACAAGTGCAATATCAGACTTGTACGGCATCACGCCCAAGCGAGGACGATCAATTCCATGAGATAAAATATGTGAATAAATGACTCTACGAATCGGGGCGTGACAAACTTTGCCTAACTTAATTGTGCAATGACGTGACGAGCAAAGGCTACGTCGAGCTTCGTATCGAGGAAACGTGTCGTGCACGCATTCGACCTGAACAACCAGGTTCTCGGGTGCCTAGATTTAAGCCAAAAGTCATGCAAGACGACTTAACCCACGGGACATGCGAAGGCTATACAAGTCTTGGACGACAGGACCGTGCATGCTTTATCAAGCATTTACGTGGGTGACGCCTATGACTTAGGCTAATTCGAGTGTCGTGGCAACTTAGCAACTTAGGCCAACTTTCTTCTCCCAAGCCATGGGACGAAGGATCGAGTGTCATTTTAAAAGCACCCTGAGCCGACTTCTAAGCAGACAGTGGGACCACTTTCCATGTTCTAATATATTTCGACTCGTCGGAATTATTCCCTTAGCTATGTGGATGCATCTCTTTTATTATCAAGCCTAACTTGTACAAGTTGAAAATATACGAGCTATTATGTGAAGGCTAAGATGAGGCAAGTTCATCGAAACTATCCCACCTAAGTGAGAAATCGCCTCGACCGAGCGAGTCTTCGAGCAGCCGTTGCAAGGCTAAGTCTGAACGTCGTTGGCATTTCGATTCCTCCGATTGACTTTATGGGACGGGGCACTACATCATACACCACTCAGAATAAGTTTCGTCCTTGAAACTAACTGAGTATTTACTTTTGGACCACTTTGATCTAAGGACTCTCTCCGCCTACGCGTTTCTTCGATTCCGAGCCACGCTCGTACGACTATCAATATTTTTCTTTAATACGATTTAAAATCCTCGACACTTTTTTATTCCTCAAGTCTCACTTGAATTCAACGTATCACTTGGTTAGATCGTGAACATATTTCAGCCGTCCCCAAAATATATGTATTTCAGCCAAGCCGCATGATAGAGAATTCGTCATTATCACTCGAGTCGTATCGTGCACATATTCAGGCATCCCTGAAATATATGCATGTCAGCCGAATCTCGTGAGGGGTATTTCTATACTCTTGATTCACTCTATCCATCCATACCAATCCTCAAGATCAATCTTTTGTTTGTTAACTCTTGAAATAAGAGCGTCTCGCCTAACCGTTAGGCCATTTGTCACGATCCGCTACCCAAATTGTTGCGCTGGACCGAGTCATGTCCAGCCTACGCTTGAGATAAAGCGTAGTAAGCTGTTCTAAAGACAAATAAGATAAGACCAAAGTATGCTAACAGTTCTATATGTAATAATGAGTCAGAAAATAACCAAACACAAAATCATCTCGTATATAAGTATGTCCCGAGTACATGGCTAAAATGTAAAACTGGATATAGGTCCAGTTACAAAATACATAGTCTAATACACGACTACTCTCAAAAGTCCCAAGTAATAAACAAACTAGACGAGTTTCCCCGCAGGTACATCCTCGTAAAGTATAGCCTGGTCCCCGGCAGTAACTCCATAATAGAAATCACAAAGCAACTCCTCCTCAGAAAGTATACTGTAAAACCCCTAAAATTTCTACTTATTTTTTTATTTTGTACTGATTTAAAATTTTGTATTTTACGTCACGTAGTCGTATTGTACGTCGTGTACGAAAATTTTATTTTTCGAAATTGCTCGACGAGTACGAATATGTGCGAGCGTACATATTTTTAGAAAAACATTTTTTTCTATTTTATAGTTTCAAAATAATATGTGTAATAATTTGTTTTATGCATCGTACCAAACTTTCAAGCTAATATTTTATTTATTTATTGGTACAAAGCCTTTCGTTTATAGCAATAATTGATAAATATTATTGTGCATACATTTCCTAAAAATTTTACTAGCCTATGTTAAATAAAAATATAATTTTCGAGATTTATTAATATTAATATTTTATAATTCAAAAAGATTTATTATTTTCAAAATTATTATTATTGGTATTTTTGGAAAATATATTTGAAAATTTTGGTGACCATTTTAAATCTTGATTTAAATTTATGGATTTATTTAAATAGTTAAGTACTTAAAATTTGATTTATCCTATTCGATTTTAAACTAAAATTTAATTTGATTTAAAATTGGATTTGTATTGGATTTGATTTTATTGTTTTAAAATAAATTACGAATTATCTAAATTGGGTTTTAAATACTCATAATTCTTATCCAATTGGAAATTCCTACATCCTATAAATAGGCAGGTACTCCTCCAACTTTTTATCATTCTCCAAAAAATTTCTTCCACCACAAGTGCAGTGCCTCGTGTCCGTGTTCATGTCCGTGTCCTCTCCCCGTTCTTATTCCAATATATATACATATACATTGTATCCCTTGTGTCGGACACTCCCCGACACATACAACCAAAATAAAAATCCTAAACCTAGCATAACTTTCCACCACCCTCGCCTCCTACTGTCCCCCGTCGACCCGAAGCACACACCAAACCCAGCAACCACCGTATCCCCGATCACCCCCATCTCCCTCGGCCACTTCTGCCAGAATACCCCGTCCCCAATTCTGTCCGGCCACACCACCGTGGTCATCACCACCACTTTCGCCACCCCGGCATCCTACTATTGTCGTTCGACCAACCCAAAAACCGACAACCACCACTTCCAATTTTCTTTCTCGCAGTCGGCCATCCGCCACAACCCACCATCGACTACCACAAACACTACCAGAAACAAAGAAAAAAAAAGGCCAAACGCTAACCTCCTTCCTGTCACCGTGCCATCGTATCCCCGACCCAAGCACTGGCGCAGACCTCGCCGTACCTCTGCCTGACCAGCGAATCTCCCCGACGACCATCGTGGTGAGGCTCCGCACGTCTCCCTCGACCACGCCGCGTCTAAACCACACCCAGATCTAAATCTCCCTCGAGCGCTGCTCCTTCGGCGACTGGACGGCCTACACCTGACCTCCGTGGCCATCCACCTGGAAGCACCGTGACCACCCCTCCGCGAGCCCAGAGCGCGCCACCCGCGCCCTCCTGGCGCGTCCGCCGGCGAACCGCGCAGCCCTCAGCGCCTCGACGCACCGTCCAAAACCCACGGATGCGTCGCCGTCGCGGGATCGCGTCGACCACCGACCGCCCTCGCCGTCGCCAAACCCCCGAACCTCCTCTCCTCCACTAAACCCTCCGGTCGCCGGTGCTGCCCCCTTGCGCCAACCACCGCCGCGTGCGCGCCTCTCCGATCTCCCCGCTCCGCCTCCGCTAGCCCTAGCCAACCTCCGCCTCCGCCAGCATCACGCCGCCCGATTTCGCGTCGCTCCGCCCTTTCTCTCACCCCGACCTCTTTTTCCTGTGCCACTGTCGCTAGGTCAGCCTCTCGACCCCGACGCGGCGAGCACCGCCGTCGCCACCGCGCCGGAGGCACGTGCGCCCCTCTTCCCCCTTCTTCTCCGATCATTCCCCTAGCTCAAATCCCTACGCCGACGGTTGTCCTTCCCCTCTCTTTCCTCTGTAGGTGGAGGAGTTATTTTAGAAACTCCTCTCTCAACCCTCTTCCCACCTTACTTTTGTTTGAGTTTTTTTGTTCGTTTTTTTACAGCTGAGTTAGTACTGAGTTATTATTATTATTATTATTATTATTATTATTAATATTATTATTATCATCATTATTATTATTATTATCATAATTATTATTATTCTTATTATTCTTATTATTATATTTTATTATAACATTAGTTACAGTATTAATTGTTTAGAGAACTAAAGAAAGAGATTTATTATATGTTGTCAGTATAGGTATTGAAATATTAAGGTATTTAATATGTAAGTGTATACATATGCTGTATTATTTCTATTATTATTATTAAAAATATATTATTTATTTTGGAAATTATAAATAGTATTTATCTAAATTATTTTGTAGCAAAATTTTGTATTGGGCTTGGCCTATATTCCAAATTAGGTTTATAAGCCCTAAAATATTATTTTGTATGGCTTTTTAGTTTAGAAATTATATTTGATAAAAATTAGTTTTTAGCCTAAATCGATTTTTCCATATTTTTATGTGTTTATCAAATATTATTTTTACTAATTAAAAATATAGCTCCTATCTAAATATCCTATTTTGACAAACTTAAAGTTTTGCGAAGTAATTTTTATGTGTTTTTTTTAAAAATATACTTATCTAAAATAAAAACAATTTTTACTAATACATATTTTTCAAGGATAGTTTTCTAAAAATTGTATATACATATATTCAGTATTACCTATTTTTCTTTGATTTTCCTTTCCATAACCAATCCCATTATTCCTATTCGTTCGCCAATTTCGTACTACCTCATGTCCACCCTAACCAATTTGACCGTTCTGGACCCAATGGAACTGTCCGTGCCACCATTCGAGGTCACCTTGCATAGTGGTTGCACCGAAGTTGCAGTTTGTGCCATCTTGATCATCGCAGCACACCAGGCGTACTACCAGGCAAGATACCTTGCCATTTGCTGTTTATTTATTTTAGCTCATATTTCATGTATTATTTATTTTTTTATGCAAAATAAACTGTGATACATGGCATAACCTGTTAGAACTTACTGTTCATTTTTATTTGTCTATGTATTATTTTTCTTACACATTAAACCTAGATTTAAGGGACCACCTTTGTGTGTTTCATTTATGGCCTTGACATGTTGTACCACGAAGTTGTGTGTCGTATATAGAACACGGACGTGCGTGATTGGCTGGCCACCAGTATGTACAAGCCGTGCGATAGGAATAACCGCTAATAGAGATTGTATGCTAGTTTGACTTAGCGGTTATAGTGGTTTTGTGTTGTGGATACAACACAGTAGGCATTGGGCGGAGAGGACAATTCCTTAGCATATGGGCTTTGATGCACTTTTTCTTGTGACCCGGACTCTCCGCTGGAGATACAAGGTTGATGACCCATGATTACTGACGGCCGTTGACGATTCTGCGGAACGTCATGCTCTTACTGATGGGGCCTCTGGTGCCCAAGGGGGGACTACGCCGATCCTATTTAGCCAGGGCCCATAGGTAGGAAGGATTGTTCTTAACTACATATCACTTAGAACGGTTAGGTACCTTTATCCGTTAGGTACGAGTACTTTTGGTTTGGGTACTTGTATCTGACCGTGGCTTGGAACAATAACTTGTCGCGGATTAGTTCGTCACATCTTGTCCTTGTTTGGTTGTAGGTGTGACTTACTACTTCGATGAGAAGGTATTGAACCTTGTTGGGGTCCGGATACCATATTGGATTCATAAGCATGGAAAGATACGTCACCGTGAATTAGTTTACCATCTCCTGTCATTGTTTGGTTGGGGGGATGGTACGCTCGTTCAGTAGGTGCGTATTGGACCATGTTATAATTCGATTGACTTATTTATTTGAGCAATATTTATTCAGTTTATATGGCATGATATTATGTGTCTTGTTACGTCCCTCTGAGGACCTTGTTATCTCCCCAGGTGTGTGCTCTTGTCTTTCATAGGTGCTTTAGCTCTAGCCGTGTTCATTGCTATTTCTCGAGGATGATTGCACTTGGATCGTCTTCGCTTCGCTCGCCAAAATCTTTCTTTTGTTATGTATTTCTTTACTTGTTGGTAGTGCATTTGTCTCCGCCCAACATATTGTATCAAGACAAATTCATTCTCATTATATGATATTTTTTATTTTTTTATCTTGTGTGGATGAGATTAGTTATGGTTCTACTGCATTTTACAGCTTATGTATTCATACGAGGATTCCATATATTGGGTGTACTTCGTATAAATACAGCTGGCATGTCTACGTTCCTAGTCCTACGTATTTTGGGACTGGGGCGTTACATATACCTACAATGTTATCCTGTCAGGACAGGAGCAAGTACTGATTCTAGCAAACTAAATATACGAAACATGAAATGAACAGGAGTTTAATGAACAGGAATCATGTTATATCATACTCTATCATGGCAAGGATACATATGCCATAGAGACATATGTATATGTAATATTTAAAACTGTAGCAGGTACGTGATTGTCAATAGGTGTACAATGTGCAGGGGCATATAATGAAATGTACTTCCATACAAGTGATATGGCGGTAGATGTACATACGCACAAATCCGCTTTGAGAGTAAGGCCTATGGCGCAGTAACATATAAAATAAAACTTTGCTCGGTAAATACATATGGAGAAGGGGCATGATCACGTACTCAACTATCAGTTTTCTCATAACCCAGATTCTAACATGTGAGAGATATAAGAACTGTCCTAAACATGGTAGGGACTGAAAATAATGTAACATGTGAAGATTTAACTTGTTACCCCAAGGATCAGCATTTAACATGGTTGGATCACAGTTTATTGTTTAAAGCAGTATATAAAGTTTGTAGAGGTACTTGCCTTTAGCAAAGCAAAGTAGTGATAGAAATGCTATAGATGTCTGGTGACTCGTCACTGTAGAAATAATACATAAACTTAGTTTTCATACTAAGTTAAACACTAAGACACTAGTTGTGCGACACGACTTTCTAACTGGACACCTAGCCAAATAATGACTTTAGCATAGGAGACCAATATGGGGTGACACAATACCCAAACTAACTTTCTAGGGTCTTTATACTAGTGTAGGGTGAGGTCCAATACGACTATAACTCAAATCAACACAAAACTTTGTAAGTCGTAACTATTCAATAAATAAATCAGACTGTACACTGTGTTCCAACAATTTTTGAGATAGACAAAAAGCTCAATTTTACATAAAATAAAGTACCAGAATGATCCTTGTTAATTATAGAAATTTATACTAATTTTTCTGGAATTTATAAACCCTCACAGATATTTATTAAAAATCAGCAAACATATGCATCCTGAAAATGAGTTCTGTTTTCCTATTTTTATAAAATACCAAAAGTACTTATTAAATGCTTGAACAATTATATTAAATTAGCTAAATTCACATAGTATTTAAATACAATTCTTTCCAGATTTTTACAGCACTTAAAATATATATAAAAATTAAAAATATCAAGTAACAATTTCTGGAAAATAATTAATTAACTATTTAATATTTTGTCCACGTATTCGAAATTGAACCAAAGTCCAGATACGGGATCCAAAGCCATGAATCAAGTCCAATATGACTTGTACAGACTTTGAATGTATTAGACACATTTGGGCCCAAAAACCTATGCTAGGTTTGGACACCAAATGGCCATGATTAATAAAATACAGTAACTCGAATATAAATATTAAAGTATTTTAATAATAACATATTTTAAAGTGATAAAATATACAATTCCTAAAATTATATAGTAAAATAACTTGTGAATTTCATACATAATAATATTTTGCACAAAAATTGAATTTGAAATATATATATACATATACAACAAATACATATATATATATATATATATATATATATATATATATATATATATATATATATATATATATATATATATATATATATATATATATTAAAATATATATATTAAATATATATATATATATATATATATATATATATATATATATATATATATATATATATATATATATAAAAATATATATATATATATATATATATATATATATATATATATATATATATATATATATATATATATAATCTCAAAAAAAAAAAATATATATATATTATATATATATATATATATATATATATATATATATATATATATATATATATATATAAAATAAAACAAATAAAATAAAAACAAAACAAAAATAAACGAAAGGGGGCTCGAACTCGGGACACAGGACGGGGGGCTCAACATGGCTCGGGTTATGTGATAGGGTTTAGTTAGTTTTATTATGAATTAGGTTAATGGGTTTTAAACCCGATAGCAGTCTAGTAAACCCGTTAACCCTTAGTACTGTGTCTTCGTGTCCTGACAGTTTTGGACACGAAGATACACGAGTCCAGTATCCTGGGTCTGCACGACTCCTACGACACGAGTTTTTCGTGTCCGAGTCCACCATCACACTCACCGACACGGGTCGACCCTCCTACGTGAAAACGAGACACAATGGCGAAGAAAAAACGAAAGGACACGTACGTGTCCGGCACGAGGATGCTGTCGGGGGTGCTAGCGGCGGCCGTAGGCGTCGGGGTCGACGGCGAAGGGTGGCGCTGGCTTCTGCTCGTCGAGGCGAGCAAGATAGCAGTGGTTGGGACGGTCGACGTGGGCTGTAGACGTCGGGCTGGGCAAGGCGAACTCTGGTGAGGTTGGTCGGAGGAGAATGTGTAAGCCCCATGAATTTCAGGGTTTATTTTAAATTTTCTAAATGAATTATTTTGATAAATATTTTATTATTTAATTGTTTTGAATATTAATGTTCCTTCCCGTGACTTTGACTTCTGAAGCGTCAGGGATGCCAATCTCTGTAAACTCTTTTCATGGGTTTTGAAGTAGACAAGATTATCTTTGTTTTGATATATCATGTCCCACTTAAACTCGTTCCCTTGTGCTCTTTTTGTATCGCGCAACTTCGGGTCAACTTAGACCAATTAATCGTTGAATAATTATTTCCACCTTTATCTTTGATCATCGTTTGCCCGTTACCATGACTTTTAATTTAGGAGCACCAGACCAGTCGTTTTTCCAGAACCAACTCCTCATGAATGATCTACTCGAGATGCTCTTCACCCATGACCTCCGTGTCCCACTCAGACACTCCATTTTGTGCTTCATTTTCTTCGCAAAACTTTCGGATCAATTTAGGCCAATTAATTATCTACCATAAAACTTGATTTAATTTCTAATTTAATTTTGGGACCCGACATCGATCCAACCTAGTCGACCCAAAGTATGGACATGGCCCACATGAAGCCTACCACCCACATGATACTTGTGTCCCATTTATTTGAGTCCCCACATGTTACATATTTACCCCTGATTATAAATACCTATTTAAATTCAATTATTGCCCCCTGTCCGATTTTGACCCTACTCGGCTCGACCGAACCTGAACCCAAGCTCCATATTGTACTCTTATGACTACCCAAGTACCCCACACAATATTTTTCTTTTTTCTATTTTAAAAATATCCCCTCTCTCTACTTTATAAATATCATATATATATATATATATATATATATATATATATATATATATATATATATATATATAAATATATATAAATAACACTCTTTCTCTCTCTCCTATTACTCACACATACACCTCACCCCCCATCACCATGCCAGCCAACACACCCCCCCAAACCGACCCCTTCCTCTCTCTATTCTCATTCTCTCTCTCTCTACTATTCTCACACTATCTCTTTATATTATTACACACACACTCAATAATATAACTCTCTCTCTCCCTCACCTCTAAATACAACACACACATCACCCCACCCCTACAGCCGAACACCACTATCACCATCATGCTCACTACCACCACCATTATCATCATCTATCACCACCACCGTACAGCCACCCCGTCGTGCCCGACGCTGCACCATCGCTGCCCTGGCTGGCCGGCCGCAGCAGTACAGCGCGGCATGTAGCAGCAGCATGCAGCAGTAGCCGCAGCGCAGCAGCGTGCGCAGCCGTGCGCGCACGGCCACGTGCGTCGGCGATCGCCGCCGTCGTCGCACACCGCCACCATGACCCCCCCTCGACCGATGAGCCTCCGGCGACCTCATCCATGCCACTGCCACCTTCCCCGATGTGCCACATAGGCTATTCGTACGTTTCGCACGGAATCCCGTCGTAACGCGCGAGTTTTGAACTCGAAAATTGTGCCCCATCACTGCAACTTTGTGCACATTTTTTGAGAGATCCGATCGTTGGATCGGCGAACTCTTTGCTCCGTCATAATATCGGTATATCCATCTTCACTTTTCTCAAGTTTCGTCCGTTAATTACGTCGTTTGATACATCAAAACTGGCCACCAAGTTGACGTTTTAAATTGTACTATTTTTGGACAGTTTTGTGGAGCCGACTTCGTCAGCTCGTAACTCCGCCGTCGCAGCTCCGGTTGGCGCGCTACCAGTTCCTGTGCGCAGCTGGTATAACCCTCTTCCTGCCCCTTAAGTTTTGTTTTATTGTGAACATGTTTGGTTGGTCGAATTCGACGCCAAAGTTGGCCGTCCGAATTCTTTAATTTGCACTTGTTAAATTCTATTTTTGAACCCGGGACTCCGGATTCAATTTTTGAAACCACCACTAGACTCGTGGCGTCGTTCTGGCATGTTTTCATATAAAGTTTGCATGATTTCGAGAACGTAGGCCCTGGCACGCATTTCGGTGCAAAGTGGGTCCCATATTCCGAGTCAACGGGTCACTTTGAGATCGGCTCATCGGAATCCAGTTCCGGATATATCGTTGAGTTCGTATCGTCATTCTGGACTCGTTGACATATAATTTGCTGAGTTTGGAAGACATTTGCTCCGGCACGTATTTCGGTGCAAACCGGATTCTAAATGTCCGTGTCAACGTGTCATTTTGAGATCGGCTCATCGGAATTCTATTTTGGACATACCGTTGGGTTCGTATCATCATTCTGGATTAGTGGACATATAATTTGTTAGGTTTTGTAGACTTCTATCCTGACATATTTTTTGGTGCAAAGTGTGTCCAACGGTGGACATCATTTTGACCCGAAATTACCATTTTGCTCCTGTATCCAAATTGGACTTATGGGTAGGCTATCCTAGCTAATTTAACCGTTCTGGACACGTTGGTGATATTTATTTTATCATCCGACAACATCTGTAGATTTTGCTTATGTATCATCCTTAATTTGTAATTAATTATTTTTCTAAAAATTGTTACTTTCTGTTTTTGAATTTCTATATATATTTTAATTGCTGTACCAATCTGGAAAAAATTATATTTAAATACTATATTAAATTAGCTAATTTATTATAATTTTTCCAGTATTTAATAAATACTTTTGGTATTTTATAAAAATAGGAAAACAAAACTCATTTTCAGGATACATATGTTTGCTGATTTTTAATAAATATCTATGAGGGGTTATAAATTCCAGAAAAATTAGTATAAATTTATATAATTAACAAAGATCATTTTGGTACTTTATTTTATGTATAATTGAGCTTTTTATCTATCTCACAAATTGTTGGAACTCAGTGTACAGTTTGATTTATTTATTGAGTAGTTACGACTTACAAAGTTTTGTGTTGATTTGAGTTATTGTAGTATTGGACCTCACCCTACACTAGTGTAAGGCCCTAGAAAATTAGTTTAGATATAGTGTCACCCCATATTGGACTTTTATGCTAGGTCTCCACTTGGCTAGTATCCAGTTAGGAGTCGTGTCACACCAATAGTGTAAAATCTTAATCATAACTTAGATGCTGAGTTTGTATATCATTATTGACAGCACATCGGACATCTATATCTTCGTACTACTATTCTTGCTTTACTCGAGGCAAGTATCCCTACAAACTTTATTTACTGCATATGATAATGAATTGCGTATGAACCATGTTAAAATACCGTTTCTTGAACTGCAAGTCTGATCTTCACATGTTTCATACTGCTCCCAGTACCCGCCATGCTTATACTGCTCCCAGTATCTCTCACATGTTTTATATCGTTCTCATATCTTTCACATGTTTTATATCGTTCTCGTATCTCTCACATATTTTATATCGTTCTCGTATCTCTCACATGTTTTACTGTTCTCGTATCTCTCACATGTTTTTACTGTTCTCGTCTCTCACATGTTAGAATATGGATTATAGGAAAACTGACAGTTGAGTACGTGATCATGCCCCTACGCTGCGACCTTGAGCCGTGTAAGGTCGACATTATGCATGTAGACCTTGCCATAGGCCAATATCCCACGGCACTTGTACGTGTGTACATTTAGGTATACGGAAGTACATATTGTTCTTACCGGGGCCACAGCACCTACAGCACCTATTGACCGATCACGTACCTGCTCCAGTTTTAAACTCTAGATATACATATGTCGTCATGAATGTATTCCTAACATGATAGATTATGATATGACATGATAGATTTGTGATATGACATGATTATGATGACATGAGATAGATGCCATGATTCTTATTTAGTACATCTCTTTTCATTCCATGCTCAGTATGTTTAGTTTGTAGAATCAGTACTTCTCCGTCCTGACAGGATAACGTTGTAGGTTCACTTTTCGAGAAGGAAATGCTATGTGATTCATATTATGGTACTGCATTTGAGGACCTGGCCTTAGCTCCAGAAGAGGCCCCAGCGGGGAACCTTGTTTAGATATTTTTCAATTGTTTTGAGACTTAGACTTTGTTTTGAACTTATGTTTGATACTGGACTTTGTCTCCAGTTAGATACTTTGGAAGTGTATTATTAAGTCTGTACTTGTTTACTTTCGCTTATAGATGCTGTGTTGTGATGAACCTTTAAATATGATATTAGAATTGTTAGCAGCTTAGATCCTTATTGTCTATTCTTAGAACAGCTTACTACGCTTTAACAAGCGTAGGTTGGACATGGCTCGGCCCGGCCCAACAATTTGGGTAACGGGTCGTGACAGAATGGGCTATGACGGTGGCTAAGGCGGTCGTAGTGAAGTCTAGGGTTAGGGTTTGGGGTCGGGGGCTTTTATAGGGAAAGAAGTCGATCGAATTAGGGTTTTAGATTAGGGTTAGGGTTAGGTTTAGGGTTAGGTTTCGGCGCTAATCGCCGGAGATGGCGACCGAAGTCGGTGGTCGGGTGGCCGGTTAGCAGAAACCCCCTCCCCAAATAATTGGTATTGCAAAAACTCCCCACCGCCTTGCTCTGTGCAAATTTTTATTTGCACTGTCAAATCGAATTTTGCAAACAATGTTTAAAACAATTAAAACAATTACAAATTGATATTAAAATAATTTAAATAATTACAAAATAATATATTTTGCTTTAAAAATTATTTAAAAATTCTAGAAAAATTTCTAATAATTATAATAATTTATTTTAAAGATATAAATGCTATTTAAAATTATAAAAATGATATTTTAAAATCTAGGGGCTTACACCATTTCTCAAAGCTAAAGTCAATATCAGGATTGGAATCATAGTTCCCCAACAATAATGCCAACACTGACCCCAATCCTAGGGTCAAATCAAGTCAGTAAAATAGGGTTTTCTACCCAAGCTCGAGTCACTCAGATTTCTAAACATCGAGCACGATCACCTAATTTGTATCAAGATAAACGTTGCGTAGATTCGAATATGTTCAATTCACCAATTCTAACCAATTCATGTATTCGATCACGAGGTTGTCTAGCACAATAATTCGTCATGCCCCAATCTCACCCAAGTTCGATTATCTACGTTCGACATGAATCACCATACCACGTTCTCGCAGGATAATCGTCCTCATTGGAGCGTAATTCTTGCTTGAGTCTAGACTAATTCATTCTCGATACGCGGATTGGACCTACTCAATCCTCAAGTTCAATCGTCAAACACACTGAGTCATTCTCGAGTCCACCTTCGTATCAAACCATAAGTCGAAGCAATTAAATTGCCACGCTATGCAAGTTCGATCACCCCCGCCGTATGAATCACCATACCAGCGCTCACGCAGAGTGATAGTCCTAATCGGCATGACGCATGTGCGAGGCTCGAGTTGCGCTCGTATAAGACAACAACGTCAATATTGTGGTTATCGTCGAAGCAATCCAACATTTCATTTTTCATCCAAGCCAAGATCTCAGTTTGATAGTCCGTTTGTCATTCGTTCAACTAAAAAATCCTCGAGCCAAGTCTATCTTTTCCTCGACACATTTCAGCATTCCGAGTATAGCATCCATTGGAACAATAACATTTTATACGATCATCGTTCCTCGAATCAGAGTACCCCCGAGATATCGCACATCAATCTTTGATATGCCTCAATACCATCGATGATGTAAGTAACCTGACGATCTTCCTTTGCAACGAACTCCGAGTCGTGCAACTGATGCTATTGTCCGAATTGGATATACCACAATTCCATTCGATTTAATCCGAAATCACACATGCGATCCTCTAGGCTTCCTCGATCAAGACATTCACTTTTATTCATCGTTCCGAATCGTTTTCTAACTCGCATTGTCCTTACACAAGTTGTCCGAATGATATCTCGTTCGGGACATTCGAAGTCATGACCAACTAAGCGTGACACGTTCTAAGGCTTTGTGCGATCGCATCGCCTCGTCGATATACTCGTTGTTATCCTTAATCCTCAATTTTGCTCGAATGATTTCCAAGACAGACCATACACCACTCAGGATTCGAGCCATCCCATTTAGTCCTCAATCACGTTCGCATTACTCGCTAAAACATCTTTCAGATTCGTTCGATGAATCTCTAGCGTAATCGCTTACGTCGTCTCGACGTACTAAGTCATTTGCACTATTCCTCAAAATCTAATCCAATCTTTCGTGTATGCCTAAGCATTAGTTCGATAGCATTCCTATCGATATACACTCTAAGTGTATCTCCATTCCCGGCCGAGCGATACTTGATATTGCTCGTGATTCGTTTGCACCATAAAGTCTAGGTGTGCGACACGCGGCACAAATTAGCCAAAAGGCCGTGTGCATAGCTATCCCGTGCGGACTATATTCGAGTTTGCATGCTCATTTGCTAATGTCGACGTAGGACTACTTAGTCACGCGTGCGACTTGCTAACTTTAGTATGTGTTTTCTATCAAGTCAAGTTTGACACCGTTCGGCACAAAGGCCATTGCCTACCGATGCGTTCAATTGAACACTTGTACGAGCTTTTGAAAATATTTAAATTTATTGTATGGAATGCCATGGGACATTTGAGAAAGAGCGCATACTTCTTTATCAACGACGAGCTTTCAAAACTGAGAGATTTGACTTGAAGTACAAGGACATAAAGCTGTGCTCTGATATCATTCTGTCACGGCCCGCTCCTGTAGGAGCGATCGTCCTTGCTAAGGTGTGATGCAGCACGAGCCTAGATTACGCTCGTGTAAGGCAATTTCATAACGGCCGATTACAGCGGCTGCGACGGGGTCGTCGCACAGAAGTCCCAAACAGAAATATTGAAACATGCAGCAAAAATTTAAAGGTAAAACACAAGTTACTCAAAAGTGCTCTTTATTGATATTGAATATTAAGATTATAATAGGGCGCAAGGCCATGATTACAAGTCTCTCAAGCTCACTTTTTTCTTATTTTACAAGTCACTCTGCTCTCTCTCATCTCTCGATACAATACTTGAGCCAGCGGAAGCTTCGGAAGGCAATGTCCATACATTATGTCCCCTATAAGTCCTGACTTCACATGGTCGCATGCCTCGAGACGTCAAGGAACTCCATGCCTCGACGCATCCAAGCGAGCTCTCCGCCATCGGCTTCTACCTGTTTCTGTATATAGAAACTGTGTGGGTGTCAGTACTCAACCGTACTGGTTGAGTGAGATTTTCGCCCACCTATACAAAATTGACACGTTCATTTACTTTGTACAATACAAGTCCCTTTACGATTGTCTTTCTAGTCTTGCCTTAGGATCAGTTTTAAGACGTAGACGTCTTACCACTGTAGCCTGCTGCAGACTCATCAGCTCCTGTATACTGCGCTCGACCGCATCAAATCGTCCGGTGATCATCGGATCGTCGTTCTACGGTATGGTGATCAGAAATGTGCTGCTGCAACTCGCGACGCAGCTCGTCGATATGATGACCAATATCTTGAGCTCGTGATGACGCCTGTGAAGCTGGAGACTGTGCACTGGCAGAGGGGGCCCGGGATGACTTGAAGCCAAATAGGCGCCGTAGGATCCCGTACCGTAGTACGTACCCTTCTGAAGACCACCAACGCGGTCATCCAGAGGTCGTCCGGCGATGGAGTTGTAGGCCGCTGGAAGGAAGTACCAGCCCCTTCCTCTGCTGGCGCACTAGCAGCAGCAGCGCTCCTCTTGTAGCCGAAGAAACTCGGCCTAGAATAATGTTTGCTAACGTCTAAGTGTTTGCTAAAGTCTATATTGATATCTATTTTTCTGTTTTCTAAATTATAGTAAATTAATATAATGAATAGAACGTACATATGCCTGCATCGCCCTCTCGTCAATAAACTCCCCAGCCCTCCTATGGGTGACCAGAAAGACAGTCACCATGTTGGGGTCCTTATCCTTTTTTACCTGTTAAAATATATTATCTATTATTAGTATTAAACATTCTATCCAACTATATAAAATGTCCGTCATAGGAAATATACCAGACGACAAAATTCTCCGTCATAGGAATGGAGCCACCACACCGCTTACTGGCGCTCGACCGCGCTATATTGGCCTTATCAGACCGCTTCTGGTACCTGGCCTCGCCGAATCTAGCCTTCATCACAGTCCACTGCTCTGGGTGAAACCATGGATCGGCTTTCCGGAGCGATCACGAGACTTCTGGTCGTGGATCGCATCACGGATGAGCTTTCCTGCGACGACAGAAAATTGGGCCTTGATCTTGCCGCCCGGTGTGGTGGATAAAAATAGGTCCTCTACAAGAAGTAAAATAGAAAGAGTTGTATAATATACACAAATGATTATTAAAATTTAAAAATAAATAAATTTTTTACCTTGAAGTGGGCCAACCAAAAGGCCTTCCTATCTGCGGGAGCATCTGAGTAGTTAATCCAAGGCCCACCATAGTTCTGCCTCAGAAATAACTCCAGCTGTCTCGGTACTGCAGAAGGCCGATATCTATAATAATAAATTTCATGAATATATATGTACATATAATCATTTGAGAAATATATTAACTAATTAACTTACTTCGTAGGCCATCCGTCCAAATCTTCATACGCGTCTCGTCCGGGAGAGTGCATGGAGGGTCGCTCTCACCTCCTGCCTGACCAGGATCAGTCTGATCACCGTCCTCCATATGCTCGACGTCGGCTCTTCCGATGGAGCCGTCGGCAGGAGGAATACTGGACACGGAAGGAATGCTGGACGACGAGGGAGGAGTCGCCAACCTGCTGGAACTGCCATGTCCCGGTAATTGACCGGGAACAGAACGGTACACTGACGTACTCGGAGATGAGGATGAGGGTACGGAATCTGCATCCCCAACCTGACGCACACGGGACTACTAACATAATATCCTCCGCGTCGTCCGGGTCTAGTCATACCTGTATGACAATAAAACAAATATACATATTATATGATAGACATCACAGATTTTTGATAAATATCATAGTCACAGATAAAAGTGTCACTAAAGTGTCACAGATTTATATGATAAAAGTGTCACTAAAGTGTCAAATATGATGATAAAATAAACGTACAGATTTAATCCTCTTCTAAAAATTTATCTTGTTCGTTTAGCTCATCTTCTTCTTCTTCTTCTTCTTCCTCCTCTACATCTTTACTTTCATCTGCATCTTCCTCTTCAGATAATTCTACTTCTTCTACACAATTAGATGTGTAATGAGGAACTTTCGTCATGTCCACTTCTATAATATTTGTTACAAGAGGTAGTTCATCCTCTTGATAAGCTATATCGTCAACCTCAAAGGTATTTCTAGCTTTGGTCGTGCATATTGCCCACCAGTCCGACCTTGTCGTTCCCCGTTTATGAAAACTTGTGAAGTACACGAGTTGAGCCCGACTTGATAGGACAAATGGTTCATAGGCTTGATATCGACGCTGATAGTTTATATCCACAAGACCGTGCTTATCTACTTTCCAACCTTGACCTTCAATCGGATCGAACCAATCACACCTGAATAACACAATCTTAGCAGGCTCTATTCCATAACTATATGTCAGCTCCACAATCTCCCGTAGGACGCCATAGAAATCGTTGCCCGCATCAACATCTTTGTAGTTCGAAGATCTGATACACAAACAACTATTTTTGGTGGAATCGAGATCCACAAAGTTGTCTCTGATCGGGCAAGTTGTTGACTTGAACCTAAACTCATTCACACAGTAGCTTGGCCATATTTTTTTAGCATAAATTGGTCCCTTAGAAAATCTCTAACCTCCTCCCATATTGTGGCTTCGCACCACCTTGGCGGTGGATCACCCTTTGTAACACCCCTGAATTTTTTTGAATTATTTTTATTATTATTTGATTTAAATTAGATTTTTATGGAATTTATGAGTATTTTTTAATTAAATTATTATTAAATATGACCTTAGCTATTGTTGAGTTTTGGAGCATAAGACGTCTAGGAATTGTGGCACAAATGATGTAGCAGTGAGCCTTGACTAGTGTATTAGCCATGCTAAGGAAGGTCTAGCCATAGTGATGCCCGAACTAGGAAAACCATGCCAAGTTGTGAAAAAAACTCATTTAAATCATTTGATTAGTTATTATTTAATATATTAATTTTTTAGATAACCCGGTTGTACCCAATCAGCCCGAACTGGGCCCGAACCGAATCCAAGCTTACGTGGGCATGTAGTGAGACCAAGGACGACCATGTAGACATATTTTATGTGTGTACAAATACTTCTTATTATTTTTAGGAATTGACAAATAATTTCTAAATATTTGTTATATGTAAATTATATGTATTATTAATATTTAACAGTGTTTTAGAATATTTGTAAGATTTTCTAGGGCCAAAGAAAGATGGTGTAGTATGATACACTATACAGATTATTGGTTTAATCATTTTTATTATTAGTATTATAAATTATTATTATTAAATTGATTTATTAAATTAATTTATATATGTAGATATGTTTAATTATATATTTGATAGATAACAATTAAATTTTATTTGGATTTAAATAGCTTTATGATGTATATACATGGATATATACATATACTATAT
>JANAVB010033220.1:5244847-5369681 GCA_029216955.1 Iris pallida
AGAGACCGTTGACTCTGGCACGCTTTTTGGTACAAAGTGGGTCCAACGGCGGATACCGTTTTGACCCGAAATTATCATTTTGTCCCTGTGTCCAGAATTGGACTTAAGGACAAGTAATTTTAGCTATTTTGACTATTCTGAGAACATTGGTAATGTTTATTTCAGCTTCCGGGGACTGTTATACGAGTTTTGACTATTGTGGCACACTGAGTGGTTTGGATTATCGGTTTCACCAGCAAAGGACCACAGGCGAGTACAGTTTATTGTTTGTTTTCAGTATTGATCTTTACTATACATCAGTGCTTAGTCGATATATATGTGATTTTAGTTTTATATTGATTTTGTTCCTTGTTGTGTCGGGAGGTGAAGTACCAACGATATGTGATCTGACCTTAGACCGTGTAGACCGTGTAGACCGTGTAGACCGTGATTTATTATTGAATTAGACCGTGTAGACCATAATTTATTCTTGCTTTATACAGTGTAGACAGTATTTCAATATTACTTTATACAATATAGACTGTAACATCATACTGTGTAGATCGTGATTATTATCTTGTAGACAGTATTTCTTTATTGTAATATTTTCTGTAGACCGTGTAACTTTAGACCGTGTCGCATAATTGTCCCGAGACCGATCACATATCAAAGGTAATTCAGTGGGTCAGTTGGTGAGTATTTTATTGCATTTTATTTTCTGTTCTTATTATTCAGTTTTATTGTCTTTCTTTATTTTATTTTATGAATCATATGTCTAAAGGCTAACCCCTGTTATATAGTCATTTTCATATATTGGAACTGTATTCAGTGAATTGTACTCGTTCCATTCCTGACTGGAAACCAATATTTTTCAGGTTAGCCGTGGATTCACTTAGCATGGGAGATACGGGGGTACTTGCAGACAAAGGCCTAGAGACTAGCTAGATAGTGGAGTTGTAGCCACTCAAATATTTGTACAAGTTTATATTTTTCAGCAAATATAAAACTTGTGAATATTATAAGTTAAATTAATTATGTGAATAAGCATTATTTGTGATTTGATCTTCATGGCCGTGACAGCGTTCTACCGCCGACACTGCGGCGTAGGCTGGCTTGGACACGTCTCGTATCCGTTTAAAAAATGGGTGTGGGTCGTGACAAGTTTTTGTGGTGGCCCATGCAGGTCTGTTTTTGCAAATCATGTGAACTCGTGATAGTACTTAAGTTAGTTGTACTATTGCGAGTCTGCGACTAGGAAATGCTCATTCACGAATTAGAGATTAATTTAATTTAAGAGAATGGCTAGGACTAGGAGTCCCTTATACAAATTTACCGATGGTTAGTCTAGGCCATGCCATTTAGATGAGGGTTAATAATTTTGATAGTTTGTCAGATCCCCATGGGTACACTATTACCTCTTGATATAACTATATGATCCTATGTGGATAGGGTATTCGCTTGGTGAGACAGGGCTTCATAGAGTTAATGGTCTAACCTTGATAAATTGTTTAATTCCTTCTCTTTGTCCTTAAGAAATCACCCTCATATCTTAATCCAAATTGCCTATTCAGTTTCTATTTTTATTTTTATAGGTTATCCATATACGGGCCTCGTGTTAGTTTCGATTCAAGTTTGACCCTCAAAGGCTTGAATACACATGAAAGAGTTAGAATGTTTGTATTTCTTTTGTCCTCAATTATTTCTCCATGTTCAATCTTTTATCTTCAGGGTTGTGACTGATAGGACAAATGCTTACACTTTATTTCATAGGCAACCTGTGTGAATCTCTAGAAGCTCATAAACTTTTACAGATATAGTTAAAGGAATGTTAGTTAACTCATAATGGCAGGACAGCAGCGCACTGTCGTCATTTATTCAAATTATGGAAACTATGGATTCACTACAGCCAGCAGCGCACTGGCGAGACACGACCCCTAGAGTTGAAAGTAGTCTAAGGAAATACAGGTTATAGAATGTTACTAAAAACTATAGCTAGTGGTCCTCTTTTGACAGTAGTCACCCTTGTGTCAATATAAGGTAGAGTATCGGATAGCATATCACATCTGAATCACGAAACCAAGGGTTTACCACAACCAGAGTATACGGGTGGGGCATAATCCGCGGTGAAATAATTTCAGACGTGATTACAAGTTTAGGATACTGTGGAGGATAGGACAATGCCATGTATGTCCCATAAGATCCAAAGCCAATAGTAGTAGAAGTTTTGTAAGTTGGGTAGTATGTCTCCTAACCTAGCATTCAGTAGTCCTTGTGACTTATTGACAAGGTAATTGACTGACACTAATAGGTTTACCTGAAATATGGAATTTAGAAGTCCATAACCCATTGGTTGACCAAGGTCTTATGAATAAGAAGATAGTAGGATGACCGTATAAGCAATAACACTAGATAAGGTTTTGATTCTCGCAAAACTCGAACTACCTGTGCCTCCTTTCAACAATCTTGTATAATTGTATTTTGACTATCTTGACCAACGCTGCTATTACAGCCTAGTTTTTACAAGCTTACTCTTTCATCGAGGTTGATTCAAGGCATATATTTATTGGGGATGCCCACTAACATATTGTCTAATCTGAATCGATGTATTACGGTCTGATCAACCGTAGTGCACTCGGTTCGCTCTCTCTTTGATTATCCCACATGGATTGAGATATCGAGGTATCTATGATCTCATCCGCGACTGCATTGACAATTCCTCTTGAATTATACATTCGCCTTTGAATCTCTTAATTGTATTCAATGACATCTCCCTTGAACTCTATTATTTTTTTCTTTCACTGATTTGAAAAGACGAGAGCTTATAATTGGTAGAGCGATACAGAGTATCCCCAAGGCTATGATAGTTGTATACACAAGTGTAGCTACCATCGGCCAGCCATGTGACTAGAACCTTTCCTTGAGTTACGCATTCTTCTCTCGACCCCCAAACTGCTATTGGGTCCTTCTAGCCATCTGAACTTGAGAATGATTAGGGTTTTACCCTTAGTCAAGATGCCAATCTAGGAGACTATCTATTCTCAAGAAAATAATTTGTTGTGAGTCTCTAATTTATTGCTTGAAGCTTGCGTTAACTAGCAACCCTTAAGCCCATACCCCTAGAACTCTTGTGACAATGGTCTGGCAGGCTTGATCCAAATAGAAATTCACGACTCAGTTGTTAGAATTCCTTCATATGGTGTGCCTTAGAGTTGGTTACCCCGTCGACAGCTCTTGGGTACTGTGGACGAGCATATCACTCTATTTTATCGACCGTATGTCATTGTACACACTCATTTTCCATATATTTAGAAATGATCCTTGACTTGACTAATATCTACCATATTCCGTTACGCCGTGCCTTATTCTCTATTAACAAGAGTCGAGGCACAATATCCGGACTTTAGAATTTTTCTAACCCCATTATTCCTAAAACCCTGTCCTAGTTTCTAAGGTGGGTAGACTGTAAGCCTTCTAAAAATTTTAGGATATACCAGGATTACCGAGTGATTAGAATAACTTCCACTAGGATGATGATTAGTACCCTTGGACTCCCACTTTTTATTTAGATCATTTTGTGTCCCCGGCCATGTCATTAATATTCGGAGCACGAGGCCAGTTGTTACTTTCCAACAAATTTCACATGCAAGATCTAGTCGAGTCCACATTCATCTAGATATATCATGTCCCACTCAAATACGTCCCCTTGTACTCTATTTTTATGGTACGACTTTTAGGTCAGAAGGACTAGCTATAACCCTTACCATAATACCGGTAAACTTTCCGACTACAATTAGATACTCAACTTCGACTCAAAACTTTCGACCCAAAATATGGTTGTGATCGACTTGAAGCCCACTACGCACATGTCACTAGTGTGCCACGCAATTTATGTCTTCTCGTGCTACTTAAACACAAAAGTCACCGAAGACGCATTTTTTGACTTTAGGAACCTATTTAACCAATCCGACTGCCCAACTAGCTCAACCACTTGGGTGAAAACTTATTTTAGGTTACCCTAGCCTAGTAGAAATAGTTTTATCTTAGGGACCTTGTCCAGTCCATATAGATTGAAATTCGAGGTTCAACCCATTAACGATTGATGTCCAATTAGGAAACCCTTTAAGACCCAGTAAATCCATCAATGCGTACCACCATACTTGGACTATAAGACCAAACTTTTGAAAAAGGCCACTATACCGATTATGTAGTTCCCACCTCTTAGAATGTGATTTCATTCGTAACCCTTAACCCATTTAACTGGAAGTCACGATACGATCTTGTATTGTATTTATATTCCTTGCTCGTTTTTTAAATAACCATGGGAAAGATCACAATCTCGATTTCTTAAATTTTGTTCTAATAGGGAACCTATTTAGAATTTTGAGAACGGGTCTTCTGTATTGCACGGATTGCCGGCCCCTCTAAGAAATGAAGGATTCTTCGATTTTACAAGTGACTGGACTAGAGTAGCCCAATCTAGCAAATAAGGCAATGGTTTATAAACCTTCTTTCTGTCTACATCATTGGGTACTCTCTGCCGCTCTTGAAGCTTCATAATTGCCTTCGATTATTCATCCTTATCTTCCTGTCCTTCCTATTTCAGAGCGACAAATAGTCATGCTTACTTGAATTTATCAATATTTATTAGCTACTTGTGTAAATTTGTTGCTTGTTAGATTTCAGGTTTTTCGATAAATAGGAGAGGATTATAGTGACCATAAGCAGTAGATATCTATTAGTAGAAATTTTAGAAAATAGCTGGATGATTATAAATTTTTAAGTGACATGAGATTTGAGGGAGTAGTATGACCGAAGGTGGGTAGAAACCCTCAAGGATTCGTAGTACGAAATGACCATGAGAATAGATGATAGCTAATGGAAACCGTCTTCTATCATAGCGGATGGACTCTTCCCTTAAATTTTGAGGACGGAATTATTTTTTAAGGTGGGTAGATTTGTAGCCCCTCTTTCCGAAATTTTGATAATATATTTTATTTATTTATTTATTTGAATTAAATGGTGATTGTTTTAGAATTATTATAAATAATTATTTAGTTAATTATTACGGTAGATGACTTTAGCCATGGTTGAGTTTTGAGGTACCAGACGATTAGGAATCCTGGCACGGATAGTGCAGCGGCGTGTCTTGACTTGTGTATTAGTCATGCCAATGAAGACTCATCCATAAGTGTGTCATAACTAGAAAAACCAGACCAAGTTGCGACTTAACCCCCATCGATGAATTAATTATTTATTAATTAGATATATTGATTTTAGATGACCCGATGGTACCAACTTAGCCCAAACTGGGCCGAAACTGAATCCAAGCCTTTGTAGGTATGTAGTGAGACCAAGGACGATCATGTAGGTATATTTTATGAGTGTACAAATATTTCCTAAATTATTGATGTACATTTTTAACTATTTGAATATTGTTACAAATTGGTATTTTATTATTAAATATTGTGTTACAATATTTGTACAAATCTCTGGACCCGGATAAAGGTGAATAGTATGGATTCACCAAACCACCGTTCAATAATTTTATTATTATTTTATTATTTTGTGGTGATTAAATAAATATATTTTATTGTTACTGAATCGGTATTCTAATTTTAGAAATTAGGTAAATGCTTTTTATATTATTATGTTGACGCATTTTTTGAATAAATATATGTGTATACACTTATAATTCACTTTCACCTTTACATATATATATTTTATTATATAGGCATATATATATATATATATATATATATATATATATATATATATATATATATATATATATATATATATATATATATATATATATATATAGGGTATATGCGTTTGTATACATAAATATATATACATATATGTGTGTGTATATACATATACATACATATATATATATATATATATATATATATATATATATATATATATATATATATATATATATATATATATATATATATATATATATATATATGGTTCTCTCTCTCTCTCTCTAACTATATGTTATATATTTTGCTTGTGATATATATATATATATATATAAAGGATTTATAATTAAAAGAAATGGAAAAAGAAAAAAAAGGGAAAAAAGAAGCAGTTAATCCCAGCCCAGCTGAGAAATCCAGTCGGGCCCAGGCTAAACAAAAACACACAACATCCCGAGCTCCCCAACCCAACAACCCGATCTGCCAACCCGAAAGCAACCCTGGGCCCAAACCCGAGCGGCATTCCCCTGCTAAACCCAGCCGAGCCTTACACGATGGAATATACGTATATGTATATATAAGAAGAAGTAGGATTTCGATGTAAACCCTAACCCCGATCGAAACCAGCGCCGACCCCAGGCGACCTCTCCCCACGTGCGCCACTGCCGTGCGGCGCCGCGAGCGTCGCCGGCCGGCAAGAGAGCTTCGCGCGCCCGGCCTGGAGCCGAGGACAGCAGCAGTAGCCTTTCTCCCTTCCCGACTTCACAGGTACAAAACTTTCTCCTCGCTCGAAGATTTTTTGAGCCATAAAGTCCTACGCTTAGACCACCTAACCCTCTCTGAATCCCAACTAATAGAGTTGGATATCGCTGATCAACGAGCCCAGAAAATTGACGCAAAGTCGAAGAAAAATCACCCCGAAACAGGACAGCACGTAGCAGTCTACACACCCTGTTGGAAGGCAAATTCTCGCATTTTTCTTGACTGTCTCAAAATTCTATTTGAAGACGATTATAGACAACATATACGAGAACGAAACCCTTTTTATGGATCTTGATTTCATCAAATATGTGGGAAGTTATTAGATTTTAAAAATCATGAAAAACTTGTTTTCGAATAACTGAAACTTTAGAAAAACCCTCGATACGACGTGCGTCCCGCCAATCCGGGCGACGTGGTCACGAACTGAAGGCATCGAAAGGTATGTAACTGCTTCATGGACGTGTGGGCTTTGACGGAATTCAAATTGGTCGCGTGTGCACGACAAATTTGATGCGTATCCGTCGAAATTCACTGTATCGGCCCCTTTGCACAAACTCTAATTATTTTGTGCACGTTCGTCAGATCGAGACGAAACTTGCGCCAACAGGACCGTATCATTTTTCTAGTCCTGTACGCCAAGTTTGGTCCGATTCTGAGACAGTTGATTGGATCGCCGTTTTGCGGGCCCTACGGTCCAACTCAATGGGCGATTTTGTGCACGGCCTGTCGAAATCCAACTTAGGACATACAGTTGGGTTTGTATCAAAAAACTAGATCCGTAGACATGTAGTTTGACAACTTTAGAGACTGTAGACTCTGGCACGCTTTTCGGTGCAAAACGGGTCCAACGGCGGATACCGTTTTGACCCGAAATTACCGTTTTGCTCCTGTGTCCAGAATTGGACTTAAGGATAGGCAATTCTATATATTTTGACTATTCTGAGAACATTGGTAATGTTTATTTCAGTTTTCGGGGACTATTATACGGGTTTTGACTATTGTGGCACACTGAGAGGTTTGGATTATCGGTTTCACCAGCAAAGGACCACAGGCGAGTACAGTTTATTATTTGTTTTCAGTATTGATCTTTACTATACATCAGTGCTTAGTCGATAGATATGTAATTTCAGTTTTATATTGATTTTGTTCCTTGTTGTGTCGGGAGGTAAAGTACCAACGATGTGTGATCTGACCATAGACCGTTTAGACCGTGATTTATTCTTGCATTAGACCGTGTAGACCGTGATTTATTCTTGCTTTATACAGTGTAGACAATATTTCATTATTGCTTTATACAATATAGACCATGTAACATCATACTGTATAGATCGTGATTATTATCTTGTAGACAGTGTTTTTTTATTGTAATATTTTCTGTAGACCGTGTAACTTTAGACCGTGTAGACCGTATCGCATAATTGTTCCGAGACCGATCACAAATCAAAGGTACTTCAGTGGGTCAGTTGGTGAGTATTTTATTGCATTTTATTTCTGTTTTTATTATTCAGTTTTATTGTCTTTCTTTATTTTATTTTATGAATCATATGTCTAAAGGCTAACCCCTGTTATATAGTCATTTTTATATATTGGAACTGCATTCAGTGAATTGTACTCGTTCCATTCCTGACTGGAAACCAATATTTTTTAGGTTAGCCGTGGATTCACTTAGAATGGGAGATAGGGGGTACTTGCAGACAAAGGCCTAGAGACTAGCTATATAGTGGAGTTGTAACCACTCAAATATTTGTACAAGTTTATATTTTTAGCAAATGTAAAACTTGTGAATATTGTAAGTTAAATTAATTATGTGAATAAGCATTATTTGTGATTTTGATCTTCATGGCCGTGACAGCGTTCTACCGCTGACACTGCGGCGTAGGCTGGCTTGGACACGTCTCGTATCCGTTTAAAAAAAATGGGTGCGGGTCGTGACAAGGACCAAGTACGCAACATGCCAGCTGCACATATACGAAGAATGCTCCAATATATGAAATCCTTGTATACGTACATAAGCTGTATATATATATAATAAAATCACAGGCCAGAATATAAGTATCTAATCTCATCACAGCTCAACACAGAAGAAACAAGAGTCCAATAAATAATGCATCAAAAGATAGCCGGGTGGACATACCCACTCCAAACAGCTATGAAAAATAGTCACAAAGATCGGAGTCCAACCTCCACAAAATAGAAAGTTAATGAAAGAATATAAGATGTCCACTACATAGTCTCAATAATCCTCTAAGATAAGAATAGAGCTAAATGTCAAAGGGAAATGCCTCGTCGCCCGTAAAAGATGGATCCAATGCCGCTCCGTACTCCTGCGGGAAATCGTCTAATCCTGGAGAGATAACCAGGTCCTCAGAGGGACGTAGCAAGATACAAGAAAACACCATGCCATATAAACTGTGATAATATAATAAGAAGAAGGGATGCATGCAATAGGGTACCTAACCGTACTATAGTGAATATGCAATAAAGAACAATCCCCTACATTATATGGGCACTCGGGCTGTATAGCAGTGGCATCGTCCCTCTCATCGGGAATCAGTACAATTCGTCCATAACGTTCGACAAACGTCAGAGGGAATCAGTAAGAAAACGTCCATAACGTTCCCTGAACGTCAGAGGAAATCAGTACAATAGGGTGAACCTGCGTCTCCAACGGAGCTTCAGGTACAATAGAAGTATGTAAATGTGGCCCATACATCAAGGAACTGTTCTTCCCTCCCAATGCCTAATGGAGTCACATCCATGACTCATATGACCATCTAGTAACTGCCAAGTCCACTAGCATGCAATTCTATTGGCAGTTACTCCTAACCGTCGCATGCCTCATACGTATCGGTGGTCGGCCGACTACGCGAGTATGTGTCCTATATGTGACTCATAATACGTGGTAAAGTAAGTGTCAAAGCTGTATGAGATATACCAATACCTCATCAACAAGGGGTGGTCACTAGGCTAAGTCGATGCAAGAGAGATAAATAAAAACAAGAAAACGATCGATAGAGTCGCTTGCACCCAAGTGTGACTTGGATGCACAGTTTTATAATAACAAATAAGAAATGCTGAAAATAAGAACTAAAAATAAGAATATGTAAATCACAGAGTAAGGTGGCAAGGTATCTTGCCTGATGGTGCAAAGTGGCAAGTCTAGAAAATCACAATGTCAGTCAAGAAACGTCACAATCTCCAAACAACTCCGGACGCTGAAACAAACATCAAAAATGTACTCGGTGTATAAAATATACCTAGGAAACGCCTGTCCAAAAGTCTAATTCTGGAACAAGGAAAAATCGTAATTTCGGATCAAAACGATGTCCGTCGTTGGACTCGCTTTGCACCGAAACACGTGCCAAAGTCTATGGTCTCTAAAGTCGTCAAACTACATGTCTACGGATTCAGTTTGAGGAGAGGAACTCAACGGTATGTCCAGTTTTGGATTCCGATGAGCCGCGTACAAAATTGCTCGTTTGAGTGGATCACGGGCCCGCTAAAAAGGGGTTCCGGTCGACCTTTCTCATAATCGAACCAAACTTGGCACACAGGACCAGAATTTTGATTCGGACCTATTGGCGCAACTTTCATCTCGATTTGACAACTGTACACGAAGTTAGGACGAAGTTTGCAAATTGGCGATACGGGGGTATCTCGACGGATACAGACTGATTTCGTCGCGCACACACGAAGAAACTGAGTTCCGCCAGTTCCTATACGTCGGCAACGTCCATACGCGCCTTTTGATGCGTATAGTGCGCGACCACGTCGCCCGGTTTGTCGGGGCGCACGCCGTATCGAGAAAATTTCAGAAATTTTATATCAATTAACACAGGTTTTTCTCCAACTTCAACATCAATTTACTTTTTACACGTTAATCGAAACGACGATCCAGAAGATGCGTTGCAATCTCGGTTATGTTATCTTTTACTGTTTTCAATTAGTTTCTACAAATATTTAATGCACTGCAAGAAAATTGACTGACAAGTTGTTATTTTAAAATAGTTTTTAGTATTATAGAAAACAGGTTTTTCTTCAACTTCGTCTCGATTTTTCGAGCAAGTCGATGGGTTGTTTCGAAATCCACCTAGAGGATCTCGAAGAGGGTCAAGTCTATTTTTCAGAAAATCTTACGGATCAAAAATTGGTGCTACGAGTAAAAAGTTACGTCGTCGGGAAGTAGGGTACCTTGAGTGGGAAAACTGCTCCGTGGATGACGAGGGGCTGACTTCCGATGCTTCGTTCGTCGCACACACAATTCCGTCACTGGCGAAACGAACTCCTAGGCGAAGAGGGTATGTTCTGCCGTAATTTTGTTTTGGAAGCCTAGGGTTTTGAGGTCTATGGAGGAAGTTATATATATAACAAGTGGGGCGAAAATCCTAATACTACTACTATTACTAATACTAATAACCCATAGCCTACGACTCACGAAATTGTTGGGTTGCTGCTGAACGCAGCAAGCATGGATAGGGATGGGGCCCGCCCCTTTTATGGGTGGGTTGACTTTTTTTTTCTTTTCCTTTTCTTATTCTTTTTCATTTCTTTTTCATTTCTTTTTCATTTTATTTATTAAAAATTCTTTCTCTTTTTTTTATTTAGAAAATTCTATTTTTTTTTGAAACCTAGTTTCTATTTTTCTATTATTACTCTATTTAAATATCTAAATTCTATTTTATTTATTTTTTCTAATGAAAAAACTCTTTTCAATAATTCAATAATTAGATATATTTATATGCACATATATTCCCGCATATATGTATATATAAATATATACACCTTAATAAATCAACACATACACACATACATATATACATATATATAAGTATATCATATAAACTTACACCCATACTATGCATTACACTCCTAATATTATGCATACATGTATTTTAGCAAAAACATTTTACACAAAATTAATATTAAATTAATTAATAAATTAGGGGGTTTACATCAGGATTGGAGCAAGATCATCATAAACTACATTACACAATATAATATACAAGCACGAGGAATAGCAATAAGGAAAAGATGAATATGGTATGATATAAGAGAATACCACTATATCTTGGAGATAGTTTGAGAGTACAATTATGACATAGGATAATTAAAGATATAACTAAGACACAAAGGCAATATCAGAAAACAACGAATGTAAGACAAACCACTGGACAATATGTCAACATGAATCAAATCACGTATACTGTGTGTTTTAGAATACAAGTGTTCCTCATGTGGACGGGTTAGGACATCTGGCAGTCGGTACGTGAGGTGCAACGACTGCTACTAACATTGACATTGGAAAAAACTTGTACGTTGTGTATACCACATGCATACTAGCTATATTCTCCCTCCCGACTCTCTCATAAGTAAACATGATCACTTTAACATTAGCTTTGAACTTAAACATTAAACATTGAATGAAAGCAATAATTGAACATGTATGGTTATGGTAACAATTATAACTCTCGTGCAGTACCAATGGTATAAAAGATAAGAATAAGAGTTTTAAGGAAAAGAATAACATGCAACATAAAATAAAGGCAACATAGGTCACAGTGATACTTGCCTTGCTCCGAAAAAGGATAAGTCACGACTCACGGCGTCGTCCGATCTATCCCGACACATAAATGATCATAAGTTAGATATGAAAATTCTACTCTAAAAACCTTAGAAAGTGACTAATGGTTTAACATAACTGATCTTATTTAATTATGAAATAAATTATCTAAAAACCTAATTTAATCTAATATAATTCTGGAATTAAATAAATACAAATTTTTAGCCAAGGAAAATCATGGTTTCTAATTCGAAAATTGTAGCACGTAAATCGAGACGCATCGATGACTAAATAGTCAAATGATACAAACTATATGACTTAAGTGTGCACCATAGTAGATTTCAGCGCCATAAGTGCATTGGAATCGACCTGCCACAAAATCATGATATGGTCAAAAGATATCGCCATTATGGCTAACCATGACCAAATCGATAATTCATTGACAAAACTAAGTTCTATGAATTAATAAAAGTACTAGATTAATGTATTAATTTTTGGAAAAAATATATGTTGTAGATATCTGTGTTAGCTTTTTGAAACTTTAAATGGTTCATGATTCTGATTTCTGATTCTCCCGGAATCTCGAAAACACCGAAACGTGTCAAATTTTGGACAACTAGCACTCTACGAAGTATCCCGAAATTTAGGTTCCGAAATTGTAAAAACTAATTAGATATTCAGAAACCCAACCTCGATACGCTTCCAATAAAAAAACAGCGCACAAAATGCTCTTCTGGTTTGGCGGTAATCGCTTCACGAAGTTGGAGAACTCCTAGATCAAACCTCTATAATTCGGCCAAAGATAAATTAGGGTTTCTAGATTATATATATATATATATATATATAGGAGGGAGAGAGAGAGAGGCGGTTGAGCGCCGACAGGTGGACCATGGATGGCTAACTGGGACGTTGACTGTGTAAATACTTATTTTAATTACAGAAATTCATTAAAAATTTATTTTAACTCCAAATAAATCCAAATAAATCACAGAAAATCCAGAAAAATCCCAAAAAAATTCTAGAACTACATCTTCCTGTCTAGAGCATAAATAAAAAGTTTGGTCTCAAAATCTATTCGTGTGACCCACAATAGATCTCAAAAGTGTATGGAAAAATAAATTCTATAGGTTTTAATTACTCAAAAATTCCCAAAAACTCCAGAAAATATTAGAAATTTATAGAAAATATTTTTAAATGTCTAAAACTTAAATAAAAATATTTGATCAAAAATACCCCCGTGTGACCCTACAGAAACTCCCGAAGGCTTGTAAAATAATAATTCTATAGATTATAATTATCTAAAAATTACCAAAAATTCTAGTAAATTCTAAAATAATCAAATAACATATTTGGAACTATCGAAGGACCCTAGTGTCTATATTTGACCGAATATTATCATATGTCACCTATAGACCTAGGTACATACCATTACGATCTCAAAATCAAATTCCTACAAAAATCCTTAGTGTTTGTTATTTATTCAATTATTAATCAAAATAGAAAATTTTGGTAGCGAATGCTACACAGGGGACATTCTACAGTGCAGGTTGCTTGACAGGTTGTGAATTACAAGTAAATCTGTAGGAGTTATCCTGTGCAATAGGCTTAGAATGATGTTGCAGTAGAAAGTAGTAGTCTTAACTCCGCAGATCAGAGCGATAACTATAGCAGTAGTGTAGTTTAATTTGTGGGTTGTGTGTTTAAGTGGGTAGCTTGTGTACCTGTAAGTGTGTGTATCCTAATAGTTTAGTATGTGAGTGTAATATGAAGGAGGTGTAATGATACCATGGGTTTAGGGTATTAGGTAATGGTACATGTAAGCAAGCCTGGGGTACATAGAGTACGCACACACACACACACACACACACACACACACACACATATATATATATATATATATATATATATATATATATATATATATATATATATATATATATATATATATGGCACGCCCCAGAACCAGAATACTGGAGAGCGGGGGCGAGCATAGCCAGCTACGTATATTGAAATGGAAACCACCTCGCTATACGGTCACGGCTGTCTAGATATGAGGGTTTACTACAAGCCAACGGTCTCTTAAGGTCAGGCCTATTGTTTCAATCTCAAGCAAGTAATATAATTACAAGATGTTAGACCACCAAATATACAATAAAAGGCGTCCCAAATATTACATATTCAGCTGATCATGAAGCTAGTCATACAAAATGCGAGGACTAGCAAGAGTTTAGTCATACATGGTCAACCCTAGGATTTGTTAATCATGTTTACAGCCCGTAGGCAGACAGTAAGTAAATATGCATCGAGCTAACAGGTGCTCGTCGGCTAAACGCCTCAAAAGAATAAATTTACAGTAGAGTGAGCGAAACAAAATAGAAAACCCACTCGTAGCCCGGGTTCCTTCTAGTCGCCACCATCGGGCTGGAGGTTCGGTAGATCCTCGGGTGCTGCTCCAAAATCTGGCCACACAAAACTAGCTGGGTCAAACCCCAGAAAGAGCAAGTGCCACAAGGAAGCGACGAAATAAGAACAAAAGCCAGCATATCAGAACATAAGAAAATGGAAGAAAAGTACAAGTAATAAAAGTACAGCAGGACAATAAACGACTAGGGACATGGGACTACTCCGGGAGCCAGATTACAACCCGTAAAGCAAACAAGGACCGGGGTTGTAATCCTTCGCCTGAATAGCACCTTGTCTCTACCCATTTATTGTTAAAGATAAGTAAAACAATCATGTTCAGGAGGACCAGGTACTGGGACTAGACGAGACTTAGACAATGCTGGACACCATCCATTCACAAGCGGCCAAGCAAATACTACGGCTTACTACTTAACTAACTAGGGTTATCACAAGCCTAATTACTAACGAGATGCAAATGAAAAATTCCCAGTCCCAAGCCCTGCAGACTATCTAGTTATCCTTTTGCGGGTTGAGAGTATGGTTGGGTACATCGCCCAGGAGACGATATACCCTTAGGTGACTTAGAGGTGCAACACATGACAATGTGCTGGAAATGTGAACTACTCGTCGGCAAGCTACAAGTCCAATTAGGGAGCCCAGATAACGAGATCGCCTGTGACTGGAAATTCTTCATGTTCTAGTTTGATCTAATCATTAGCCTAATCCAATTAGTATGAGTTCCCTGGCCGTGGTACCCAGGGAGTCACATCCTAGACATGATGCAAGACGAGACAAGTAGATTTGTACAAGCAACAAGAAAGAACACCCACGGTGTCAGGGCAAGTCAAGTTAAGTCAAGTCAGGAGTGCGCCACGGCGGGCCACTATCAAGATATCAAGTTACAGGAGATTAATTACAGGTTACAGGTTACAAGTTAAAGCCATACGTTACAAGCACCCAACAAGTTACTGCCAAAATCAGAGAATGCTAGCCATAAATTAAACACAGAGAATCGTGTCAAGGCGTGTCGGGTCAAGTCAAGTCGTGCTGTGGCATTAAGCTCCCAGAAAACAAAATCATCAAGAGAAAACCAAGAAACCAGGAGAAGCACCAAGGGTCAGGAGGGGAAGCCATGGCACAGAGTGTGCCAGGCAAGGGACTCGGGCAAGCGGTGCCAAGAGACACAGGGAGCCAAGTACGGAAGGGCGCACGGGGCCAAGTGCACAAGGGCGCACGGGGCACGGCCAAGTGCGCAGGGCAGAACGGCGCAGGGGACCGGGGGTCCAAGTGCGCAGGGGCGAACGGCGCAGGGGACCGGGGGTCCAAGTGCGCAGGGGCGAACGACGCAGGGGCGCAGGGTAGCAGCACGCTAAAGAGCGCGTGCACCGACGGTGCCGCGGCCAGGCGCGCAGGGCGCGTGCACAATCGGGCAATGGCCTGGGCTACGCGGTCAGCGACAAGCGCTAAAGAGCACGGCACGGGGGAAGGGCAGCACAAAGCAGCCAAGCGCACGGGGCGCAAGGCAGTGAAGCGCGCGGGTCAGCTGCACGCTAAAGAGCGCACGCTGGGAGGGGTCTTCTTCTTCCTCAAGCTTGCGAGGAAGAACACCCATGGCTACAAATCTTAAAAACACCATAACTTGGCCAAATCACAACCAAATCTAGAATTTCGAAGTTCTATCTTGGGTGAAATTTGATTCTCTCCAACATAGGAACATCAAAACCCACAAAAATCCAACTTAAATAAATCAAAACCATGTAAATCCAAAAATAGTCAAAACTTAGATCTAGAAAAATGGAAGCTCCAAATCTAAAAAATGTCAAGTTCTAATATCGATCTCTATGTCCTAATCTAGCTAATAGACAAATAAAATATGGTGCTTATTTGTTGGCAAGGTGCACTTGCCTATGGTGTTGGTGGAGGAAGGAGGAAGAAGAAGATAGAGAAATAAATGGAAATTATGGAGGAGAGAGAAAGTTAGGTGGGGATTTTAATGAGGGTGGGTTATGGTGGAATGAGGGTGGAGTATAACTAAGGTGTTCCAAATGCATGTTGAACCAAACCAAACCAATCCTTCTCCACGAAATAAAATGCATGCCAAAATCCAATTACGAGTATTAATACAAAATACGGGAAACGGAGGTGACAACTTGTAAGCCCCTGTTTTTCAAAATTTTATTTAATTAGTGTTTATTAATTATTAGTATCAAATTTAGCCTTAAAATAATTATTTAGATTTTTAGGAATTTTTCTAGAATTTTTAATAAATTTAAATAAGTTTTATATATTAAAAATATTACTTTGTAATTTATTTAAATGTTTTAATATCATTTTGTAAATTTTAGAATTGTTTTAATGTAGATTTGTAATTACTTTAAATGTTTTAAATGCGGAATGCAAATTCTATTTTGTATTTAGCTACTGTTGGGGCCTTTCTGTAAAACCTAAAACTATGGGGGCCTAGTTGCTAACCTACACTACCCCCCCCCCCACGACCACACTCTCTCTTCCCTCACCCACTCTGCTGACCGACGACCGCCAGCGCGGCCTACCCCCGCCCTTTCCAGCTGCCCCCCGACCGCCTCAACCCCTTATTTAAACCCCCTCACCCCCCTCAGCTCGACCACCCCCACTTCGACCCACCAGCCACCGCAGCCCCCCGTCTTCCCTATTTAAATTCCGCCTGAACTCTAACTCCGGCGTACCCTACCACCGCCTCACTGACCATCATCGTCGAGCGCCACCACCACCATTCGGTTCACCCCGACGAGAGGAGCCCAGCGCCACCAAGGCGCCCCGACCACGACGTCTCCTCCGCCCGCCAGCACCCTCGAATTCCCCTTTCGACGCCGGACACGTGAGTAACAGAGCTCATCTCGTGTCATCCGTGTCCCAAAGCCACGTGTGTGGTTCGCCAGGACACGGGGACACTAGTCCAGTGTTTGGACACGTGTTTTAGCATTCGTACGTGTCGTGCATAGCACGGACACGTAGAAATCCTGTGTCCCTAACTGTCCGGACACAGGATCAATTTTATTATTTTTTTTATATAATGTTTAACCTAACCTAAATAAAATAAACCTAAACCCTAACTCTAACACAACCCTCGGGCTGACCCCCTGGCCAGCCCGACCTAGCCTAAACCCCCCCCACCCCCCCGCGCGCTCTCTGGCTCGGGTTCGAGCCCCCTTACTGCTGTTTCTTTTTCTTTTTCTTTTTTTTTTTCGTTTTCTTTTCTTTTCTGTTATATATATATATAATATATATATATATATATATATATATATATATATATATATATATATTTTTTTTTCTTTTCTTTTCTGTTATATATATATATATATATATATATATATATATATATATATATATATATATATATATATATATGTATATACATATATTTGTATATATATATATGTATTATTATACTGTATTATATATATATATATATGTACTATATTTTTAAAAAAATATATATATATGTTATATTTAGTACTTTATTATAATGTATATGTATATATTGTATATATTTTCATGTGTATATATTATTATATATATACTTTATAATTAAGTGTTTCCTTATATATATATATATATATATATATATATATATATATATATATATATATATATATATAAAATATATATATATATATATATAATATATATATATATATATATATATATATATATATATATATATATATATATATATATATATATATATATATATATATATATATATATTATATATATATATATATATATATATATATATATATATATATATATATTTTTTTTTTTTTTTTATATATATATATATATATATATACATACATATATATATATATATATATATATATATATATATATACATACATATATATATATATAAATATATATATATATATATATATATATATATATATATATATATATATATATATATATATATATATATATATATATATATATGTATACTTTATAAATTAAGTATTTTCTTATATATATATATGTGTACTTTTAACATATGTATGTATATATTTACTATGCATAATTTTACCTTATCAAATATTAATATTTATATTGCACTTTTACCAATTTATATTTTAGTGTATTTAAATTACTGCAACCATTTGGTGTCCAAGCCTAGCATGGGTTTTGGGCCCAAATGTGTTTTCACATATTCAAGACCTGTACAAGTCATATTGGACTTGATTCATGGCCTTGGGTCCTGTATTTGAACTTTGGTTCAAATTATGTACATGGACAAAATACGCAGATAATTAATTATTTAATTTCAATTGTGTGCAATGCTGTTTTTGGATTTCTATAAATACTTAAATTACTGTTAAAATTCTGAAAAAATAGTATTTAGATACTATGTTAACTTAGCTAATTTAGTATAATTTTTATAGTATTTAATTTATAGTTTTGCCACTAGTTTGGCATATGAAACCAAAACTCATTTTTTGTATACTTAGGAAAACTGATTTTTTATAAAATACTTGTACTGGTTAATAAATTCCAGAAAAATTATAATAAATTTCTATGATTAACAAGGATCATTTTGGTACTTTACTTTAAGTAAAAATAAGCTTTTTGTCTATCTCAAAAATTGTTAGAACACAATGGTCATTTGGTTTATTTATTGATTAATTACGACTTGTAACTTTTTGTGTTATTTTGAGTTTTAGCCGTATTGAACCTCACCCCTCACTAGTGTAAAGACCCTAGAAAGTTAGTTAAAGTAGCGTGTCACCCCACATTGGTCTCCTATGCTAACTTATTATTTTGGCTAGGTGCCCAGTCACAAGTCGTATTGCACCAATTAGTGTCCTAGCATTTTAGCTTAGTGTAAAAACTAAATTTATGTATTTATTTCTACAGTGACGAGTTACCGGACATCTATAGCACTTTTATCGCAGCTTGTTTTGCTAGAGACTAGTACTTTCTACAAACTTTACATACTGTTACATCAATGAACTGCAAATCCAACCATGTTAAATGCTGATCCTTGGGGTAGCAAGTTAAAACTTCACATGTTGTACTTTCAGTTACTACCATGCTTAGAACAGTCTTGATGTATCTCTCACATGATTAGAATATGGGTTATGGGAAAACTGATAGTAGTGTACGTGATCATACCCCCTCTACAGTACAGAGCAAAGTTTCATTTTATATGTTACTGCGCCGTAGGCCTTTATCTCAAAGTTGTATTTGTGCGTATGTACATCTACCGCCTTTACACTTGTACGTATGTACATTTTATTTACATGTGCCCATGCACATTGTACATCTATTGACCGATTACGTACCTGCTACAGTTTTAAACATTACATATACATCTGTCTCTATGACATATGTGTCCTTGCCATGATAGATTGTGTGATGCCATGTTTCCAGTTATTCCTCTTATGTTCATTTCCATGTTTCATATGCTAGTTTGCTAGATTCAGTACTTGCTCCCGTCCTGACAGGATAACGTTATAGGTGTCCTTACTGAGGAGGAGTTACTCTGCGACACATATTATGGTGATACTGCCGAGGACCCGGCTTTGCTTTACGAGGATGTTCCTGCGGGAAACCTCGCCTAGTTGTCTTTTTGCTTTAGACTTTTGAGAATAGTCATGTATTAGGCTACATATTTTGTAACTGGACATGTATCCAGTTTTACATTTCAGATCACTTGTACTTTGGACTTATTTCTATATATGAGACGACTTTTGTGTTTGGAGCATTTATGACTTTTATTCACTTATAGAACTGTTAGCACATTTAGTCTTATCCTGTTGTCTTTAGAACAGCTTACTACGTTTTATCTCAAGCGTAGGCTGGGCATGACTCGGCCTGGCCCAACAATTTGGGTAGCGGGTCGTGACACAACTCTACCCACCTTAAAAGAATTACGTCCTCGGAATTTAATCAAGGAGCTAGAGACTGCCACGGCAAGTTACGCTAAGCACCAACAACTACACTAAACAGTTCAATCATACAATCATACATGCAAGCAAGGGATGGAAAGCATAAGGCATAAGGAAGACATTATACCTTACAAGTCAAACAAGTCGGGATATCGCGATCGGATGTCGTCCTCACGCTTCCACGTTGACTCACCTAGAGAGTGATGACTCTGAGCAACAGGGACTAAACTAATAGTCTTGTTCTTGAGTATCTTCTCTCTCCGGTCCAATATAGACACGGGCCTCTCCTCATACGAAAGGTTGGTACCAACAACCAGTTTCGAATGATCTAGGATATGGCTCGGGTCCGGGACATACTGTCGTAATTGGGACACATGGAATACATCATACACCTCACTTAGCGACGGCGGAAGAGCAAGACGATAGGATACATCTCCTACTCGCTCCAGGATATCGAACGGCCCTATATACCTAGGACTAAGCTTTCCCCGCACGCCAAAATGAATGACGCCGCGGTTAGGCGAGACCCTAAGGAATACATGGTCGCCGATAGCAAACTCTAAGGGACGTCGATGGGCATCGGCCCAATGCCGCTGGCGATCTTGGGAAAATCGAAGATGGTCCCGGACTCTTCTGACTACTTCAACTGTCTGGGCAATCATTTCTGGACCGAGCATCTGCCTCTCTCCGACATCATCCCATGCTAGCGGAGATCTGCACTTCCTGCCATACAGAGCTTCGAACGGAGCCATTTGAATACTGGCTTGCTAACTATTGTTGTACGAAAACTCCACCAGGTGCAGGTGATCTTCCCACGAACCATCGAAGTCAAGTGTATAAGATCTCAACATGTCTTCAAGGGTCTGGATTATGCGCTCTGACTGGCCATCTGTCTGCGGATGATATGCTGAACTGAACTCGAGACGAGTCCCCAAACTCTCTTGCAGGCTACGACAAAAGTGTAACGTGAATCTTGAATCCCTGTCCGAGGTAATACTGACCGGCACCCCATGAAGCCTGACAATCTGTCTGAGGTACATCTCTGCTAGCTGAGCTGTAGACTGTCCAACTCTGAATGGAAGAAAATGAGCCACCTTCGTGAGCCAGTCTACTATAACCCAAATAGCATCTCGACCAGCTGGGGATCTAGGCAATCTAGTCACAAAATCCATGGTCACATGCTCCCACTTCTATTCTGGAATCGGCAAAGGCTGAAGAAGTCCAGCGGGCCTCTGATGTTCAGCTTTAACCTGCTGGCAAACCAAACACCGAGAGACAAACCGGGCTACCTCCCTCTTCATGCCATTCCACCAGAAATGCTGACGAATATTACGGTACATCTTCGTGCTACCGGGATGAATTGAATACTGTGAACTGTGAGCTTCTGCCATGACCTCTTGTCTGATATCTCCACTGGGTACACAAAGACGAGTGCCATGTCGAAGTGTACCATCTTCATGAATGCACAACTCTGGCCTTCTTTCTGTCTCACACTCTGCTCTGAGCCGCTGAATCTTGGAATCTGTAGATTACGCCATCCGGATTCTCTCAACTATGCTGGACTGAACCTGTAGACTGGCCATCAACGCCACGTTGGTAGGAAGAACCACTTCAATTCCCATCTTCTGAAGATCTGACAATAACTCTGGTTGCGCCGTTAGAAAATAAACTCCGGCTCTCCTACTCAATGCATCTGCTACAACGTTGGCCTTCCCTGGGTGATACTGTAAATCCACATCGTAGTCCACCAATAGCTCAAGCCATCTTCTCTGCCGCATATTAAGGTCCTTCTGGGTGAAAACATACTTCAGGCTCTTGTGATCAGTAAATATCTCCACTCTGTCTCCGTACAAGTAGTGCCGCCAAAGCTTAAGTACAAACACTACTGCTGCCAGTTCCAAGTCATGGGTCGGGTAATTCTTCTTATGATCACGAAGTTGGCGTGATGCATAAGATATTACCTTCCCATGCTGCATCAAGACACACCCCAATCCTCTGCCTGAAGCGTCGCAATAAACTGTGAATCCTCCGGTCCCATCTGGAAGTGTGAGAATGGGAGCCGTTATCAAACCTCGCTTCAACTTCTCAAATAATTTTTGACACTCTGCTGTCCAAGCAAACTGCACATCCTTGCGGGTCAACTGGGTCATCGACGCTAAAATCCTTGCAAAATCTGAAATAAATTGCCGGTAGTAGTCGGCCAATCCAAGGAAGCTGCGAACCTCTGCCACTGAGCTAGGTACTGGCCATGACTCGATAGCCAAAATCTTCTGGGGATCCACTTCCACTCCTCCTCGAGTAATGATGTGACCCAAGTACGAAATGCGATCGAGCCAGAACTCGTATTTGCTAAACTTGGCGTACAACTGATGCTCTCTAAGCGTCTGAAGGACGATTCTATGATGTTGTTCGTGCTCTACTTCGCTCTTGCTGCAGACCAGGATATCATCTAGGAACACGATCACAAACTAATCCAAGTAAGGCATAAAAATGCGATTCATGAGGTCCATGAATACGGCTGGCACATTGGTCGCTCCAAAGGGCATAACAAGGAACTCCCAATGCCCATACCTTGATCTATACGCTGTCTTCAGGATGTCCTGCTCTCTAACTATGATCTGGTGGTATCCTGATTGCAAGTCTATCTTCGAAAACATTGAAGCCCCTCTGAGTTGATCAAACAAGTCATCTATCCTCGGGAGAGGGTATCTGTTCTTGATTGTCACTGAGTTCAAGGTACGATAGTCTACACATAACCTGGACATACCAGCCTTCTTTTTCACAAGAAGCATCTGGGCTCCCCAAGGCGATCCACTTGCACGAATGAATCCCTTGGTCCTTAATTCTTCAATCATCTTGTACAAAATCTCCAACTCTGAAGGCACCATTCTGTAGACTTGCTCTGATACTGGTGCTGTCCCGGGGATCAAGTCTATAATGAACTCGATCTCCCGCTCTGGCGGCATCCCTGGGAGCTCTTCTGGGAAGACATCTGGAAACTCTTCAACTATCCGGGGTAACTGTACTGCTGCTACTGCCATCCGCAATACTGGGGAAGATGGCTCCACTGCGCCTCTGAAAAATAAAAACTCTGGTTCTCCTGGAATACTAAAGACAACCCTGCTAATGTGGCAGTCTATCCTAGCATACTGGTTTCTCAACCAATCCATGCCTAAGACTACATCATAGTCTGCCATAGGGAACTCTATAAATCTAGCGGGGAACTCTCTACCGCTAACTACGATCCGACACGAAGAAAACACTCGATCTACTCCCACAAGACCATTACCAGTAAGTATATTGAGCCTCACTGATAATGACTCGGGCTCCAATCCTATCCGTGTCGCAAATCGTGCAGACATGAATGAATGCGATGCACCAGAATCAAATAATACCAATGCTGGAGAGGAGTTGACGAGAATAGTACCTGCCACTACCTCACCTGGTGCAACTTCTTCTTTCATAGTCATCATCATAGCCTGACCTTGTCCTCTAGCTGTGGGTCCCCTCTGCTGGAAACCTCTCTGCCTGCTCTGCACTTGGGCTTGGGTGTACTGCTGCTGGTTCTGCTGATTAAATGCCTGGGCCTGAGGCAATAAGGGCCTCGGGTACTGCTGCTGCTGCATAGGTGCTGGTCCCCTAACCGATGGACGGGTTAGGTTGGAGGAGGACGAACTACCCCTATTCGGGCAGGCTCCTATCTTGTGATCTGCCGCTCCACAAGCCAGGCACAATCCTTGCGTCCTACGATAATCCGCCACTACATGGCCTGGCTTTCCACAATGAGAACATCCCATTGCGGAAGTCTGCTTCTGCTTCTGCTACTGTGGGTACGTCGGGGTCGAATACTGAACCGACGTTACTGAGGCCGCCCGCCTCGGAGTTCCAATAGACAAACTTCTAGCTGTCGGGGCTGGAGCTGATGATTGGTGCATCTGACTGTGGGACCGCTTCCTACCTCCGGTCCTATCCACGATCCTCTGGAAGGTGTACTCATGCCTCCTAGCTGCTCTTAAAACCGCATCGAACGTCTGGTGCTCGAACTGCTCAACTGCCAACAAGATCTCCAAATGCAGTCCCTACTGGAACCGCTGGGCCCTATCAAACTCGGTTGCCACCAGGGTGGGGGCAAACCTACTGAGTCTAGAAAACTCAGATGCATAACTGTCGACCGATCTGCCTCCTTGCTTCAAGTTGGTAAATCTCGTCTGTAGGTCGTACCGAGCTACAGCATCAAAATACTTCGTCTGGAATCTTTCTCTAAACATTGCCCAAGCAATTGGTGCCACTAATCCCATGGCTTGTGCCGTCCACCAATTATGAGCTAAGTCCAGTAACTGTAGGCGTACCACCGCCACCTTTTCATTCTCAGGTGTCCTAGCTGCTTCCAGAATCACCTCGGTATCCTGAAGCCAAGCGTCCGCGACAATCGTATCTTCACTGCCGTCGAAGAATGGAGGGTTCAAGCGCTTGAAGCTGTTGGCCGTGCTGTTCCCTGGGTGACCGTCGCTGGTCAAAGCATCTGCCACTACCTGGTGCAAGGCGTCTCCTCTGCGATCCTAGGAAGCTATCAAGGTCCTGATGAGACCTACCAAAGTGCCATCATCCGGCTGGCAGGCTGAACGGGCTGAACTGGGGGCTCTCCTCCAGTAGGCACAACTCTGGAGGCTACTCCGGAGTGCTGGGCTTGATCTCCGGGCTGCTGGTCCACGTGAAGTGCTCCACCTTGCTGATCGGCGGGGTCAGGTACAGTGCCGCTGAAGAAGACGACACAGGGAAAACAATAAGAAAGGACCAGGACTGATCGATGATACAAGCATGTGATCAGGTCAAGATTTCAGAGATTCAGAGGATATGAACGGAGATCAAGGACGAGTACTGATTGAGACATCTATTCGGTAAACCCTCACATTTCTTGATTGACAAGACCTGCATGGGCCACCACTTAAACCATGTCACGCCCCAGAACCAGAATACTGGAGAGCGGGGGCGAGCATAGCCAGCTACGTATATTGAAATAGAAACCATCTCGCTATACGGTCACGGCTGTCTAGATATGAGGGTTTACTACAAGCCAACGGTCTCTTAAGGTCAGGCCTATTGTCTCAATCTCAAGCAAGTAATATAATTACAAGATGTTAGACCACCAAATATACAATAAAAGGCGTCCCAAATATTACATATTCAGCTGATCATGAAGCTAGTCGTACAAAATACGAGGACTAGCAAGAGTTTAGTCATACATGATCAACCCTAGGATTTGTTAATCATGTTTACAGCCCGTAGGCAGACAGTAAGTAAATATGCATCGAGCTAACAGGTGCTCGTCGGCTAAACGCCTCAAAAGAATAAATTTACAGTAGAGTGAGCGAAACAAAATAGAAAACCTACTCGTAGCTCGGGTTCCTTCTAGTCACCACCATCGGGCTGGAGGTTCGGTAGATCCTCGGGTGCTGCTCCGAAATCTGGCCACACAAAACCAGCTGGGTCAAACCCCAGAAAGAGCAAGTGCCACAAGGAAGCCACGAAATAAGAACAAAAGCCAGCATATCAGAACATAAGAAAATAGAATAAAAGTACAAGTAATAAAAGTACAACAGGACAATAAACGACTAGGGACATGGAACTACTCCGGAAGCCAGATTACAACCCGTAAACCAAACAAGGACCGGGGTTGTAATCCTTTGCCTGAATAGCACCTTGTCTCTACCCATTTATTGTTAAAGATAAGTAAAACAATCATGTTCAGGAGGACCAGGTACTGGGACTAGACGAGACTTAGACAATGCTCGACACCATCCATTCACAAGCGGCCAAGCAAATACTACGGCTTACTACTTAACTAACTAGGGTTATCACAAGCCTAATTACTAACGAGATGCAAATGAGAAATTTTCAGTCCCAAGCCCTACAGATTATCTAGTTATCCTTCGCGGGTTGAGAGTATGGTTGGGTACATCGCCCAGGAGACGATATACCCTTAGGTGACTTAGAGGTGCAACACATGACAGTGTGCTGGAAATGTGCTCTACTCGTCGGCAAGCTACAAGTCCAATTAGGGCGCCCAGATAACGAGATCGCCTGTGACTGGAAATTCTCCATGTTCTAGTTTGATCTAATCATTAGCCTAATCCAATTAGTATGAGTTCCCTGGCCGTGGTACCCAGGGAGTCACATCCTAGACATGATGCAAGACGAGACAAGTAGATTTGCATAAGCAACAAAAAAGAACACCCACGGTGTCAGGGCAAGTCAAGTTAAGTCAAGTCAGGAGTGCGCCACGGCGGGCCACTATCAAGATATCAAGTTACAGGGAATTAATTACAGGTTGCAGGTTACAAGTTAAAGCCATACGTTACAAGCACCCAACAAGTTACTGCGAAAATCAGAGAATGATAGCCATAAATTAAACACAGAGAATCGTGTCAAGGCGTGTTGGGTCAAGTCAAGTCGTGCTGTGGCATTAAGCTCCCAGAAAACGAAATCATCAAGAGAAAACCAAGAAACCAGGAGAAGCACCAAGGGTCAGGAGGGGAAGCCATGGCACAGAGTGTGCCAGGCAAGGGACTCGGGCAAGCGGTGCCAAGAGACCGGGGGTCCAAGTACGCAGGGGCAAACGGCGCAGGGGACCGGGGGTCCAAGTGCGCAGGGGCGAACGGCGCAGGGGACCGGGGGTCCAAGTGCGCAGGGGCGAACGGCGCAGGGGCACAGGGCAGCAGCACGCTAAAGAGCGCGTGCGCCGACGGTGCCGCGGCCAGGCGCGCAGGGCACACGCGCAATCGGGCAACGGCCAGGGCTGCGCGGTCGGCGACCAGCGCTAAAGAGCGCGGCACGGGGGGAGAGCAGCGCAAAGCAGCCAAGCGCACGGGGCGCAAGGCAGCGAAGCGTGCGGGTCAGCTGCACGCTAAAGAGCGCACGCTGGGGAGGGGTCTTCTTCTTCTTCAAGCTTGAGAGGAAGAACACCCATGGCTACAAATCTTAAAAACACCACAACTTGGCCAAATCACAACCAAATCTAGAATTTCGAAGTTCTATCTTGGGTGAAATTTGATTCTCTCCAACATAGGAACATCAAAACCCACAAAAATCTAACTTAAATAGATCAAAACCATGTAAATCCGAAAATAGTCAAAACTTAGATCTAGGGAAATGGAAGCTCCAAATCCAAAAAATGTCAAGTTCTAATGTCGATCTCCATGTCCTAATCTAGCTAATGGACAAATAAAATATGGTGCTTATTTGTTGGCAAGGTGCACTTGCCTATGGTGTTGGTGGAGGAAGGAGGAAGAAGAAGATGGAGAAATAAATGGAAATTATGGAGGAGAGAGAAAGTTAGGTGGGGATTTTAATGAGGGTGGGTTGTGGTGGAATGAGGGTGGAGTATAGCTAAGGTGTTTCAAATGCATGTTGAACCAAACCAAACCAATCCTTCTCCATGAAATAAAACCAAGCCAACTAAAACCGAGCCGAGCCGAAACCCAAAATACGAGAAAACCCAAAATTCCACAAGTCGAAAAAAATAAAATGCATGCCAAAATCCAATTACGAGTATTAATACGAAATACGGAAAACGGGGGTGACAATATATATATATATATATATATATATATATATATATATATATATATATATATATATATATATATATATATAACAAATGGCCTCTAGCCTAGTGGTTAAGAGAGATGCATGCGGCCCAAGTGGTCAGGAGTTCGAGCCCTAGTGGAGGCGAGTTCGCCACAATTACCCATTGCTTCTATATATATATATATATATATATATTTATTTATTTTTTGCGCACGGGCCCCATGCGGCTCGCTCGTTACAACGGTATAGGAGGGGGGCTCCCGTGGGGCTCCGGGTGCGGATCTTTTGTGTGTGTGTGTGTGTATATATATATATATATATATATATATATATATATATATATATATATAATGTGAATATGGATATAGTATAAGGGGTAAGGGTAGATTTAGGTACTAGTGTACCCTTGGTTTGGAATACCAAGGGGGATTATGGATTTCCATTTGCACATGTACCAATGGTCTTAGATAGATACCATAGGTAGATGTGCATATAGAAAATATGTGAAAAGATACATGGTATGGATAGGGGTAATGCCTAGACATAAAAAGAAAATTGTCCTAAGGCCAAAGTAAGCCATAGGAACAAGTATGAGTCAACCTATAGGGTAGTCGAGACCTAGAAAACCCATAAAATCTAGAAATAGACTAGATGTTTGGATTTAAATGCAAATATTGATTTGATTGATTTGATGTATATAGGTCCATCAGACTTTGACTTGGACACCGGTTTGATCTATATTTTAGCTCAGATCATAGGCAAGTACTTGCAATGATTACTTTCATTTCTTGATAGTTTCTCTATTTCATGATTTAGATATACATTATGTGATTATTGACACGCTGGTTACACGTGATTAGTGTTTATGGATTCTATTCATGTTTGGTGATTCTCGTGATTATCATCACTGCCGTGATTATCGTGTTTTATGTTTCAAGTCGTGACTTGGATCCTTGAGTATTATCGGACGAAAAAAATACCTTAGTAGATATGTAGACTACCCAAAACTATCCCATGATCTTTCGTGACGAATAGTAGCTACACACTACACGTGCGGTTGTCCAGATCTTAACCCTAGTCGTTTATATGTCGAACATGATACTTCAAACACCTAGATTGTTGGTAGATTTGATTATTTCTACATACTCTCTTGTCACGTGACATGATTACTTGTATTTACCTACTTTATCCTATATGTCATACTATGATTACTGTTTTACCTATTTACCATTTACTTGCCATACCATGATTCTTGTCTTACATGTTTATCGTGTATCACTTATTCTGTTTTTTGTTATATAGTTTCTGTTATGTTATGAATAGTTTATCATGTTTGTACTTGCTCTAGTCCTGACTAGATAACCATATTTTTAGACGATGACTTAGAGACGCTTTGCCCCACTTATTATGGTTTGATGGAGGATACTGTTCTAGAGGCTGACCATTGTATCCCAGAGGATCAGAGAGTTACAAAGACTAAGGTTTCGTCGAAAGACATCTAGACATAGCTTAGTTATTATTACTTAGCATTTGATCCAGATTTGTCTCTGGAACTTTATACTTGGGGTTGTATATATATATTTGGGATTTGGTGCTCTCTTGGACGATTTCTGGTTTGGGTTAAGATTTTGGACTTATCTTTGATTATGCATTTCCTTAGGACTTTCTATCTTAGCACTTGTGATAAGAGTCTTAGTTATCATATTTGATCTCAATCCTTGATACATATCATTATTATGACTTGGAATACATTACATTGTGGAGATGGATATTATGTGAAGGTCTAGACATTATTCTACCGTTGATACTGCGACGTAGTCTGGACATGTCTCACGAACTCGTGCCCTACATCCGGGTACGGATCATGACACATTTTTATGGTGGCTCATACAGGTCAAAGCTTTAGAATTAGTGCAATGTCGCACTAGTACTAAGGATTAGTTGTAATATTACGAGCCTGTATTAGGACATGGAATACTAGGAGATTTAGGAAATACTTAATCACAAATAGGATCTCTGTTTGAACTAAATGTGCTCTTTAATTCCATTCTTGCATGAATTGCTTGTTATCTTTCTCAATTTTTATCCTTCCTCGATAACTTATCTTGTGTCATATTGACTTCTTATTGTATCAATCTGCCTTTAGGATGGCTCCAAAGACCAAGGCCCATAGTTCGGGAGTAGCTACAGCAGCTTCTGAGAGATCGTCGACTTCCTGACCGAGTACTCGGGGAGCGACTGACGTTGTTCCTCCACTAGTTTAGGGACTGTTCTATCTGGCTCGAAGAGTCTACCTCCTCCACCACCATTTTCTTTTCTTGGAGGCATGCCTACTGATAGGGCACACCTGTTTGCTCTATCCTTGGTATGGTGGGTGCTTAGAGGATGCAGGCTAAGGCTCAGCCAGTTCAGGCTGAGTCACACGGAGCTCAGACTAAGTTGATGAGGGAGGGCATGGAGAATACCCATCAAGTAACATTGGAGACTTTAGAGAGAGTCACTCTGTAGCAGCCCACTCAGCAGCAAATGTAAGATACTATTTTGGACTTCAAGAAGATGTTTCCTTGAGAGTTCAAGGGTGCCGAGGGTATCCTTTATGCTGAAGAATGGCTTGTGGATATTGAAAGGATTTTGCTGTAGCTCAGATTCCTAAGACTCTGCAGAATGAGGCAGTGGGTCTACAACTCATTGACCTTACACGTACTTGGTTTCGGACTGAGCCTAGGATTGCAATACCTGGTCTGACTTGGGAGATGTTCAAGGATCTTTTCAAGAAGTTCTATTTTGAGGTAACCCAAGGGATTCTAGAGAGTCAGTTCCAGAATCTAGTATAAAGTAGTCTTTCTGTAGACGAGTACGCTGCGGAGTTTAGCAGATTGAACCCACTACAAAAAAAATATGTTTTTATGGCATGCAATGTGCACCGTGAATCACTTTAGACGGCGCACATGCACATGCCATATTAGACCACGTCGTAAAAAATGGTACTTTAGACGACATAAATTGCATGCCGTAAAAACTCAATTTGTGCGCCATCAATAATCATTCACGACATGCATTGTGTGTCGTTAAATGGCAATCATGGCGTACACTGCCATGTCGTTAATCCACGAAGATGGCATTCAATGGCACGCCCTTAATGCATATTCACGACATTTATTGGCACGTCGTTAATACATAATCACGATATTCTATTGTACGCTGTTAAATTTTTTTACGATATTCCTTTGCCTCTCGTTATTAGTCAATTATGACATCTATTGTATGTCGTGAAAAATATCAATTACACATCAATTAGAACATATTATGCACGCCTTAAATTCTCTTCAATTTTTTTTTAAAAAATTCTTTTTTTTTGTAATCAGTTTTACTTTTAATTCAATACCAAAACATATAATATACACAACAATTATAAAAAGTAATAACTTTCATTGAAACATTAATGCCAAATCATCCAAATCCAAAATCACACAGGGTAGTATACACAAAAATTGTGATAAGTACAACCTATTTGGAAACCATAATAATGATAAAATTCATCTGAATTCCATATCACCAAATAAAATGTCACAAAAATGATATTGTATACTTAAACTAGGCCTATACGAAATATATTGATTCTTTAATTTCCTTCACAGTCAGAATCACCGCTACAAAGAAAAAAAAACATTTTACGGCCACGGTCCCATAATTGCTAATGCATCAAAAGTGTGAGCTCCACATCCTCATCCTCCAAACAAATAGCAAAATAAGAAGTCGTCTTTCGTATAACCTATTATGTACAATAACAAACCACGTTAATTATGAAAATTTGGCAGAATGTGATGAAAGAATAATGATATAAAGCATGAAAGCAAAATGACAGCATCTGAGAACACATTAATAACTTAAAGGATGAGAAAATCTAGCAGATCTTGAGCTCTTTTTCCATAACCAAAGAACTAATTTGAAACACAAAAACTGAAAAGTACAAATTGAAACTGTAGGACGCTGAAGAATTAATAAGAAGAAGATTTGTTTAGTTGTGTAATTCTTAAACTAAGGACGCTGATACGTGGAACAAATTGAAACAGAAAAGTACACACAAGGCCGTTGTTGCACCTCACATACTCTCACGCTACAGTCAAACCACTGATACCTAATCAACATTGGATGTTAAACCAATATTCTAGCAGTTAAGATGTTATCTTCATTTAGCAAACTTCTTTATCCAAACCATATTTCCTAAACACAGTACCTGCGCCCAAGGTCTTTGCACTACTATAACGGTAAGGCTTGCAACTTGTATAATAAAGGATGCATATTCGAGTCATAAGTAACGAAAGCAGCCTCCACATGTATGGGGGTTAAGTGGGAGAATTGAGAGAAGTGATACAAAAATTTAAAAATGTTGATAACTTGATATCTTGTATATTAAAGTATTTAAACAGGAAACACCATGACCTTAAATATTGAGTTGATAAGATAATAAATTCAATTTTTTTGGCTGCACTGCTTACATCATAGCCATGGATATATATTTTAGATCAGTTTCCAGGTTCCTCATGTTTACAAGTGACTGAGCACAAAATATAATAGCCAGCCATGAGCAAAGTTTGCACTGTAAAATACAAAATTTAAACAATAAGGGGGCGAAACCAGAAAAGTACTTCAGATATTGATTAAACTACCACAATATGAGGAAAAAAAAATCCCAAGTGAGCTATTTTGAGTAACAGGTGTTTCAAAAAAGGTCATTTTTTTTCTTTTTTTTGCCAAGAGATGAAACTGCAATGCTTTGCAATACATGAAAAATCGAATATGAATTATTACTGGAAACTTTGTATAATCTGAGGATAAAAATTCCAATTTTGTGTTATAAGGAACATATGCACAGCAAAAAAGATCTTATTGATAGGTTGTGAGGGTATCTTGGCTATGTGGATGCCATATAGCTTAATTGGAAACAACATAGTCTAACTTGGAAAGGGATATGTAGTGCAGTGTTCAGATTAAGGAGATGGGCCAAATAAGCAGAATTCATGTGATATTTATTTGCAATCAGACAACATAATCTGATTACAATGTTCATATTTGTATGTGTTTGTGTCGAGGCAACCTAGGTAATATTCAACACTTATTAAAGGGTTGTGACAGATGAATGAACAACTATATAAGGCTCCTGGATCCCTTTAGGCGCACCCTAGACCTCTCACACATAAATCCTCAACATAACCATTATAGCTCTCATGTTTGGAAATCTTAGTCATCTTCATACACCTCACCGAGAAAATTAAGTTTGAAGACACCTATCAAGTTACAGTTCCAGTTTTCTAATTACGCCATCTACCTTATGTATCTAGCCAGTCTACAAATAGTATATACCTATTCACAGATACAGCTAATCGCATGCATTCATAATGTGTAACTACAGTAATAATAGCTTAATAGATGTAATTAATGTATATTAAGAAACAACATGGATCAATGTTACATATTAATTTACTAGCTGACCTTAGCACAGATCAATGTTATATATTAATTTATTGAGAAAATACGTACTCATAAAAATGTGAAGCTGACCTTAGCTTCTCACTGGAACACACCCCAGGTCAATGTTACATATTGGACACCGGTCTACCTCTTCATTAGTTAGCTTCTCGAAAATACACTTCCTGCAAACTGCTCAAACAAAAACAGAGGCAAGATATTGACACAATCCAGCCAATAAATAACTGTTCATAAAAAGAAAATATTTGGATACATGCTTATCAGTAATTACCATATTCACCACCCTATAGCAGCTTTAGGACAAAAGAAAAGCAAGGAAAAAATTTAGGTTTATATGGGATGCACATTCAGCCATCACTACAAAGTTAAAATTAGCAACATGCTAATGAGTAATGATAGTTGTCAGTAATTATATCATAAAAATCAACTATATAAAATGGCTCGAAAGTTCCACCTAATAGCAAATGCTATCATGTCAAACACTTGTTTTTAAAAATTCATTACTAGCCATTTCAGTGCATAACAGGAAAACACTTGTCCAGTAAAGAGACAAAGAAAAATATAATCTATGATTTGATACTGCTAATGTCTAATATAACTAGTGTATGAGGCAACTACTTTTGTAAAAGCAACCTATAGGTTATATAGGAGTATTTAGAAAGTTTGCTATGACACATTGCCCTCGTGCAAATACAGTTAATATCAGTGCCAATATCAAAAGTTGGAAGAAAATCACTGTGTATGATACTAATATCAGTTACAACCTGCAAGTTGACTGCATGCATGAAACAATAGATACATATGACTAGCTTACATTATCATACCAAAACATAAAATTACCTTTCAAGAATATGCGACGCTCCTGCACGAAGTTGATAGAAAACATGATAAGATCGTTCCCCCGTCTCTCGCTGAACCACCCTTGTTTGTTTGTAAAACAAAAACTTTTAAATATTTAGAAAATGGCATCGTAAATAAGCATAATTTTGAAGTGCAGTGAACTTACCTTCTCTAGCAAAACTGCCCAAAGATTTAAGATATTAGAAAGGAGAAAGAAAAGAGAGACCAGTCAGCTAAACTAGTTGAGAAAGTAAGCAACCTGCCTCCAGGAAATAGATAGACCAGTAAAGCATGCTTACAGGTCTGAATCTTAGTACTACAATTTTTTCCACCATTGTTAAACTGCTATAAATAACTATATTCACCACCCTATAGCAGCTTATCAGTAATTATATGACACATCGTTAAATTGCATTTCGATGAGCTTCCCCTGCTATAGGGTGGTGAATATGGTAATAACTGTTCCTAAAACTGCTAAATTTTTCCTTGCTTCTTGAAAAAATAATATAGAATCTGAACATTTTGGCACAATCCAGCCCATAAATAACTGTTCAATGCCAACTTCCAAACGATTTTCTTAACTAACCATTAACATTTCACAGGCAAAAAACCTTATTTATACCGTCCAAAACAGAACATTCAAAATGCTCGAAATATTTGGAAGAACGGTAAGCATATTTGGCACGAACTAGTGATCAAAAGAGTACAAAGAACACCTTTGTGCATTATATTACTTATAACACTTATCAAGGGCTAAAGTACTTTTTTCTGTCATGCTAGTTCTTAAACTACATGTATAGTTCAGTACTCCAAACAAGTTCTGTGGTTCTTTTTTAAGACAAGGTCAAGTAGACATTCTTAAACACTAGAAGTAGAAATCTTCTCAAAATCCAACATTTTAACCAAAGGAATTGAAACAAGTTGAAAAGCACATTGCCTCTAAAAAAAGAGCTTGCATAGCCAAATCCCACAAGTAAGACACGACACAGGAACAATGATGAAACTTGAGATCCTTGAAACATGGGAGTTCTTCGCCATTTCCTTTTCAAAATATCAACAACAAAAAAGTTCGGCCTACATGAACACTAAAGTATTTTCAAGACCAGTACTTAAATACTCAATAAGTTGGAAAGGATGGCATTGCCAAATAGCCTATTGAACATCTTATTTAAATTATAGGATAATAAATAGCTCAATAGATCCTGGAACTGGGAATAGAAAATCAAAAAGTTGTAGCATCATACCATGTCTAATTTACCGGAGGCACAAACATAGGCATATAAGGAATCATCACATGCCTTGACTGATAAACAAATAACAAGTTCTAAGTCTCGATCGTCGTAGACAGATAATCGATCTAATATGATTAGGATGTTGCTAAATTTTTTAGAATGATGGACATGTACTTATAGTTCCTTGACGAGCTAAAGGATCACAATCAATAAAACTATACCTCATGCTGGATTTTCTACAGACACATGAAGAAATTAGAGGTTAAAAATGAACAATACTTAGGAAAAACTCACAATGTCAATGTAGGAGCCCAGACCTGGACCATTGACCTGTGATGCTGAGCTTTCTTGGTCGGAGGCATGTGCCGCCATGCTGGCGGAGGCCGTCTTGAGGAGGACGCGACACCGAGGGAGGTGGAGACCGGAGAGGATGGCCCGGCTCCATCGTGACTGTCATGGGCCGTCAGCGCCAGCGTCGAGTCATCGTCCTGCTCTACGGAGGGTACTGGTAGCCGGCTGCGGCTGCAGAACGCATCGAGGAGACGACGGTTGTAGATCGGCGTCGAGTCGGCATCCTGATTCACGGAGCGAGTACTGGTGACCGGGTGCCGGCTGCAAAATGCATCGAGGAGACGCGGTTGTAGATCGGTTGTTGTCCCAGGATCTAACAAAAGAGGGAAGGAATGAAAAGAAGGGTTTTAATTTTGGGGAAAAGTTTTTGGGGCAAACAAAATATAAATCCTGCCATTGGATTTCAAAAAAAGAGAAAAGGGAAACGAATATTATGTTTGAGCTTTCTTGAAGAGGTAAACAATGAAAAGAAAGGTTTTAATTTTGGGGAAAAGTTTTGGGGGCAAAAAAAATATAAATCCTGCTAGAATTTTTTGGTTTTTTTTAGGGGCACCACCACATTTACTAGGAACAACCCAAATTTTTTTGAAAAAATTACAAGTTTGCCATTGGTTTTTTTTACTGGGGGGCAGCCCAAAAAACACTATAAAAGCCAATTTGATTTTATTTCATCTCTTCTTCCTCTACTACTTCTCTTCCTCCACTCTTTTTTTCTTCTCCTTATATAAACCTATAATTAACCTAACCTAGGTGAAATTGTCCCCCAACCTAAAATTGTTGAAGATTTTTGGTAGAATACAGTGTCAATCACTTCTCCCATTTATTTATAAGTCGTCGAATTTATTATTGTGTAATATTTTAAGTTTTAACCTAAATTTTACATATACAAGTTGAATTTTGTGTTTAATGTAGAAAGAAATAGAAAATGGAACAACCCGGACCATCAAATGCTGGATACTCTCCTCCCACAACGTCCGAAGAACATTTTGACGCATCGGAAACCCTCGTGGTAACTACACTTGAACTTTACTTCGGGTGAAAAATTGGACTTTGACGCAGAGGACTGCCACAAATGTGGCAGTCCCTCACATATATAGGACTGCCAGAGATGTGGCAGTCCTATATATGTGAGGGACTGCCACATTTGTGGCAGTCCTCTGTATGTGAGGGACTGCCACATCTGTGGCAGTCCTGTGTGTCCAAGTCATGTGGCAGTCCTCTGTGTCCAAGTCATTTCCTCTTTTAAGCAGCCTGCCTTACCAACTTATCACCAATATTTTTAAGAGAAATTTTGAGTTGCACCCCACAATATTTAACCATATTCAAGGTGCACCCCACTATTTTATCATAATGTACAATACCCCCCACTTCCGTCAAAAACTAACGGTCAACTCCATTGACCGTTAATTTTTAACCGAAATGCCCCTTCCATTTTTCCAAGCTGACGAGGGAGAACTGGTAATAATGATGATTTGTTAGGGGTATTTCGGTCAAAAATTAATGGTCAACAGAGTTGACTGTTAGTTTTTGATGAAAGTGGGGGGTATTGTACATTATGGTAAAACAGTGGGGTGCACCTTGAATATGGTTAAATATTGTGGGGTGCAACTCAAAATTTCTCTATTTGAGAATTTTAACATGATCCTCTAGCTAACTCTATAAATAATAATATGAGTATCATTTTCCATTCACTTAAGTGGAGAAATGAAGACATATCACATAAAGAGTAAATACAGAACCATATTTTAACAGTAAAAAAATTTATAGGGATCAATCGTATCACGTCTTGTCCAGATATATATATATAACCCAAATATGAACATTGATCCAAATACTGATGTTACTTTCAAGTAGCAACTATATTACATTTATAACTAAATTTTAGAGAACTAAGGATTATATGTTGCAGACAGATACGCTTGAAGTGTCTCAATTTGTGACCAAGTACAGACTCCTCTATAAATAATAATACGCTTTATGTAGTTGTTTAGTTTGACTTTTAACTTCTATTGTAGGACTTGCGATCTTCCGAGGTTGCGGTACATGCTCCAATTGCAATCGATGTATGGCATTTATTTTGGACCGATCTTTCGTTTCAATCAAGCGACGATGCGGTACAATGGTGTCGAGAAGTTGGACGGGAAAAGAAGTTGGTTCTAGTGATATCCAGATCGGCCCAAAATCGCCCGGGACGACACAGTGTGATGGTTGGCTGTGAAAGAGGTGGTGTGTTCAGATCGCACAAGAAAGACACAGTTATCCAAAATAAAGTTCCAAGAAAGAAAGCTGGAACGAGAAAATGTGGTTGTCCATTCACGATCCAGATTAGAAAACAAGAAGAAGGGAAGTTGTCAGTACAAGTGAAGAATGGAACCCACAATCATGAGATTGCCGAGACACTATTGGGTCATCCGTATGTCGGACGGTTGAACCCTACGGAGAAGAAGATAGCCGAAGACTTATCCACTTCCGGTGTTGCACCGAGACAAATATATTCAGTCATACGGCATGAAGATGAGAAGAACATGTCTACGATGAGGTCAATATACAACGCCCTATCTTCTTCGAACGCTGTTCGGACCAAATCAAGAATGGCGATGCAAGAAGTGCTGAAGTTGCTTGCCGATAATCATTACGTTGAGTTCCATAGAACACATCCCCAGAGTAAGGAAGTAATTTCAATCTTTTGGGCTCATCCAGATTGCACAAGTCTGGCCAGGTCTTTTGCCGACGTGTTAGTCCTTGATTGTACGTACAAGACCAACAAATTCAAGATGCCTCTCCTTCATATTGTCGGATTCACCTCTACTCGGAAAACATTCCCGGTGGCATTTTGCTTCATGAAGAGTGAAAAACTTGAAGACTACACATGGGCATTGGAGAAACTGAAAACACTTTACAGCGGTCATACAGAGCCGTCAGTTCTTGTGACCGACAGAGAGTATGCCCTAATTAATGCTATTCGCATTATTTTTTCTCAAGCGGATACATTGCTATGCACTTGGCATGTCAATCGTAATATTGAAGCCCAATGTAAGTTAAAGTTTCAGAAGGAGGAAGGTAAAATTGACATATAAAATTTTCAAAAATTCTCCAATGACTGGAATTCTGTATGGCGAGCCTCTACAATTGACAGTTAGAACGCCGCATGGTACATGTTCAAGGAAAAATAGGAGACGAGGGAGCCGGCATGCATTTCATACATCAAAGATACATGGCTTGAACCGTACAAAGAACACTTCGTCTTAGCATGGACGAATTTGGTGAAGTATTACAGCACGTCAACTACCAACCGTATCGAAGGAGCACACTCTGTAGTGAAGAGACAACTAAAATCATCTCTCGGCAACTTTGCCTCTGTTTGGCAAGCTATATATCTTATGGTAGACCGGACGGTGAATGAAATTAAGGCATCATTTGAGATGAGCTTAAATATAGTCAAGCATGAACATAGAAAGAATGTACTGTTAGATGCTTTAGTTCACGTGGTATCACACACGGCGTTGACATTAATATATGATGAGATTGAAAGGTCAAAGGATGTCGGGTTTGATCCCCAAGTTTGCTGGTGTGTACATCGACATACACTGGGCCTCCCTTGTGCACATCAGATTAATGAATATCGCCATGAATCCATTCCTATTCCAGTAGAAGCAGTCGATCAACGTTGGAGGCCGTTGTCTATGATGCCTGTGGTAAAGACGGACGATGATTTCTTCTCTTTGCCACAACTAAAACTTCTCCACGCAAGGTGGTTAGCCTCAGTAGCAGCGGAGCGGCAGTCCATTGAGCTTAAAATCCAAGAAATTGTATGTCCGGTCACAACTACAATGCATGAGCCGACCGTTGTTTCCAATCCTAAAGGCAGGCCTCAAACAAGATTGACTAGTTCACAGAAAAGAAGGCTGGAGTCAACTAGGAGAGATCCATCGCACTTTGAGCATGTTGAACGAAGCTTACAGCAAGCTCCGCCCATACGGAAGGGCAAGCTTGTCATTCACCGAAAAATAGAGAAAATGGACCTCCCAAGAGAAGATACCGTTGCAAGCCAAACACTGAGTTTGTATATTGATAAATTCCAACCTGAGCTTCGCCGATACATTTGGGCTATTGTCGATGTCCCCGGTGATGGCCATTGTGGATTCCATGTGCTTGCAAGACATCTTGGTTATGATGTCAAAGATGGATGGAGACGGGTGAGGCAGGAGCTGTACGAGGAGTTAGAGACTCGTCTTCCATTCTACTTCCGCCTCCTAAGCGAAGAAACGGTTGCAAGTTTGTTGTTAAGTATCCCTTGCACCGACAATGTTACCGGGACAGACCACTACATGTCAGTCCCGTCTGCCGGCTATTTATTTGCCAATAGGTACATGATACCTCTCATAATTTTCTCGATGGGTATTAGAGAAACATTCTTTCCGATGTGCGCACCTCCGCCGGACCACGGACATTCTAACCTATGTACTATAGGTCACATCGGTGTTCACTTCGTCATACTAAAGATGATCGGTCATTCTCCGATTCCTCCACCTTCAACAGTTTGGTACAAAAGAGCACCAGTCGAAGCCAGAGCTTGGACCACACCTTTCGATCATCAAATCGACCATTGTAAGAAGTTGTTGAAGTTTGAGGAGCCAAGAGACTTACCTGCTGACCACTGTGATGTCGAAATCGACTGAGTATCAATGTGTTATATGGAGGACCACTTTTGTATACATTTTAGCATTTTGGTTATAGAGGACCACTTTTGTATACATTAAACTATGAAATATGAAGTCCAATATATGTTTCTTACTTTTATCCATGTGTTATATGTCTTTTATCTGGGTGTTATACATGTGTGTTTTGTGTGTTTTGGGTGTTATACATGTGTGTCATACATGTGTGTTTTGTGTATTTTGATCACACTTCAATTCATCTAGGACTGCCACACACAAGGCAGTCCAACACATGTGAAGGACTCCCCTGTGTGTGGCAGTCCTAGATGAATTGAAGTGTGATTAAATCACAGAACAATTCATCTAGGACTGCCACACACAGGGCAGTCCAACACTTGTGAAGGACTGCCCTGTGTGTGGCAGTCCAAGTTGAATTGTTCTGTGATCAAATCACAGAATATTTTAGCAAGGACTGCCACACACAGGGCAGTCCAACACGGGCCATCGTGTCGACCAACTCATCATCATCCTCATCTAATTCCATATTCGTGAAGTGCTCCACCAGAAATAACAGAGGAATTCTATATGATTTCTTGAAGCCGGGGAGAGTTGTAAAACTAGTTTCCTCAAGTCCAAGGTTACTTGAGACAAACTTGACGATCTTCGGGTACCATTTTATGGATTTTTTATCTCTGTAATGTTCTCTGGTCATGACGCGACCGGTAACTGGTAGCTCCAGTATCTGGTAGACGTCGTCAAGTGTAATGGTCATCTCCCCGCATGGGAGATGAAACGTGTTGGTCTTCGGGTGCCATCTCTCCATAAAGGCGGATATCAGGGCACTATCCATTGTCCTATAGGCATAATCTGCCAAATTATGCAAATCGCTCGGTACGATATGTCCTCTGTATATCAAACAACATATAAAAATATAAAAAATATGAAATACATATAGATATCATATACTAAACTGCTAGCTTACAAAAGTAATGTACATAGCGGGTCCTTCCATATTGCATATGTAATATGGTTCTCAAAAGAAGCCAACATTGAGCAACCTGGCGGCCGGACAGGCGGCTCAGAAGGACCGGCCTCCTCAGATGGAGCAGAACCACCTTGACGTGGTGGTAGGAGTTGGCTAATTGGCACGTCGTCGTCATCACGGGAAGAAGGAGAAGGAGTACGAGCTCGTTGCTTCGACCGAGCTTGTGCAACCGGTGGGGGTCTCCGTGTCCCATCCCGACCTTGGCGCTCTGGTTCGAAAATTGTAATCGGACGCTCAAGAGGACGTTTCGCGCGTTCCTTCCGCTTTGATGCGGTGGGGCGTATTCTTTTTGGTACGTCCGGAGGACTGTTATCCCTATAGAACAATAGATTGTGCGACCGTACAATTAATAACTAATGCAAACTAAAATAGAACTGTTACCCCCCTTTCCCCCACCCCCAAAACTGAGTACAGTAGGACTGCCAAGCATGTGGCAGTCCACATGTAAATAAGGACTGCCACAGGCCTGGCAGTCCTCTATTGAAAGAGGACTGCCAGGCCTGTGGCAGTCCTTGTTTACATGTGGACTGCCACATGCTTGGCAGTCCTACTGTACTCGGCCAACAGACAAACGACTCGCTAGTTTGTCATTTTCTAGGGTTAGGGTTTGAAGAGAAATTGTGGGTTTGTCGTGTTCGAAAATGCCATTCATAAACCCTAAAGACATTCTAAACCTAAATTATCAAAAGTTTTTAGACAATTAAAACTATTCTAGGGTTTCGAATAAAATATAGAAAATTATAGAAGAAATTAGGGAAGAACGTACCTAGAATCCGATTTCTTCGACTTGCGTGTCATCTCGTCGAATGTGGGAGTGTTCTTGAAAGAAATTTGGTGGAGGAATTAGGATTAGAGTGGTGGAGGAGAATTTTTTAGGGTTTAGGGAGAGGGAGAGAGAGCTCTTCTTCTTTTTCTTTTGGAGGAGAGAGAGAGAGGAAATGATGAAATGGAAAGGAAATGTGAGTTTGGGGGGTTGGGCTGCCCCCTAGTAAAATCTCTACCAAATGGGCTGCCCCCTAAGTAAGGGCTGCCCCCTAGTAAATGTGGTGGTGCCGCTAAAAAAACCAATTTTTTTAGCATTCACGGCATGCAGGTTGTGTCGTCTTTGATGTTAAACATAGACGGCACATAATGCATGACGTGAATATTACGACCCGCATGTGCACGTCGTGATTAAAGTAAAAATATGACATGTATGGATTATTCACGACATGCTCTAAAATGTGTGTAATAAAACTATTATTTATGGCATTCGTTCTTATGCACACCGTAATTTTAATGCCATAAAAAGTCTTTTTTCTTGTAGTGACCGCTTCGTAGAGTATATGGTCAGGGATCCTGTAGATCGAGATCGCAGGTTACGAAAGGGTTTAGCTAAGAAAATTAGAATGCATGTCACTACAAGCCGAGATGCGACTTTTGTTGACATAGTAGCAGCAGCTCAGGTGGCAGAGGAAGACTTAGGTTTCAGGCCCAAAAAAGACAGATTCTTTTGGAGATAGCAGCGGTCAAGGACCTGGCGTCACCATATCCAACCGAGAGATTTCTAGCACCAACTGCCAGTCACAGCTTTAGTTCAACAACAGCCTCAGAGGCAGATTCGACCAACTCCTTTTTGTAACTATTGCAAAAAGCCAGGGCATGTTTAGGAGGTATGTAGGAAGAGGATTGGTGTGTGCTTGTTTATGGATCTTTTGTGCATCAGATGTGGGAGTGTCCTTCGGCACCTGCTCATCCATCTTAAGGGATAGATCCTACCCCAAGAGCAACGACAAGGCATGCAGTAGCACTGCAGCAGAGAGGACCATTACCTACCCAGCACCAACACTTTTCCCAACATCAGCAGAAGGGTAAGGCCTTTGCTATGAAGATCGAGGAGACCGAGGCACCTTCTGATGTGATAGCCGGTTCTATACTCCTTATTTTATTTCCAGCTATTGTGTTATTTGATTCTGGTGCCACTCATAGTTTTATATCAATAGCTTTTGTGTTTAAGCATAACATTGTATCTGAGTCTTTGGATAGTAATTATAAGATTTTGACTAGCGGAGGCATTATCCTAGTCAAGGATATTTGTGTCGGGCGTCGCATAATCATGGAAAATAGGGATTATGCGTCAGCTTACCCATAATGTCACTTCTGAGTTTTGATATAGTTATATGGATAGATTGGTTTGAGTACTAGTATGCTAGTATTAATTGCCATCGTGGATGGATTATGTTTAGTCCTCCTGGGGAGCCTACATTTGAGTTTGCTAGAGGAGCTGCAGAGCGCAGTAACGGGGCTATTTGTGGAGTGTCCTATAATTGCCAAGTTCTTTGATATTTTTCTAGAGGAGTTTCCTGGTTTGCTGCCTGATAGGGATATTAAGTTCTCTATTTATCTTGTGCCAGGTTGTCACGACCCACACCCGCTTTCCGGGATACGAATGCGTGTCCAAGCCAGCCTACGCCGCAGTGTCGATGGTAGAACGCTGTATAGCCACAATGCTCAAAATCACAAATAATGCTCATTCACAAAAACTAATTTAATTTACAATATTCACAAGTTTTACATTTGCAGAAAAATATAAACTCTTACAAATATTGAAATGTTTACAACTCATCTATCTAGCTAATCTTTAGGTTTCATCTGCGAGTACACCCGTATCTCCCAACGCTAAGTGAAGCCACAGCTAACCTGAAAAATATTGGTTTCCAGTGAGGAATGGAACGAGTACAATTCACTGAATGCAGTTTCAATATATGAAAATGACTATATAACAGAGGTTAGCCTTTAGACATATGATTTAGAAAATAAATAAAGAAAAACAGAATAAAAATAAATACCAAAAGCAATAAATGAAATACAAGAAAATACTCCTCGGCTGACCGACTGAAGTACCTTTGATATGTGACCGGTCTCGGGACAATTACACGACACTGTCTACAATATCTATACTGTATAAAGTAACACGGTCTACACGGTATACTGCAATAATAAAATACTGTCTACACTGTATAAACCAATAATGAAACACTTTCTACATGGTATAAAGCAATAATGAAACACTATCTATACGGTATAAAGCAATAATAAATCATGATCTACACTATATACACGGTATAAGGTCAGATCACACATCGTTGGTACTTCAACTCCCCCGACACCACAAAAATATAATCAAAATAAAGACTGAAATCACATCTCTACCGACTAACAATGATGTATAGTAAATATCAATACTTAAAATAAGCAATAAACTGTACTCACCTGTGGTGCTTTGCTGGTGAAACCGATAATCCGAAACATTCAGTGTGCCACAATAGTCAAAACTCGTACAACAGTCTCTGGATGCTGAAATAGACATTACTAATATTCTAAGAATAGTAAAATTAGCTAGAATTGTCTATCCTTAAGTACAATTCTGGACACAGGAGAAAAATGGTAATTTTGGATCAAAACGATGTCCGCCATTGGATCCGCTTTGTACCGAAAAGCGTGTCAAAGTTAATGGCCTCTAAAGTCATCAAACTATATGTCTACGGATTCGTTTTGATGATACGAACCCAACCGTATATCCAAAGTTAGATTCCGATGGGCCATGCACAAAATTGCCCGTTGAGTCGAATTATGGGGCCCGCAAAATAGCGATTCGGTCAACTGTCTCAGAATCGGACCAAAATTGGCATACAGGACCAGAAAAATGATACGGTCCTTTTGGCGCAAGTTTCGTCTCGATCTGACGAACATGCACAAAGTAATTAGGAAATTTACACAGAGGCCGATACGGTGAATTTCGACGGATACGTATCAAATTTATCGCGCACACGCAACCAATTTGAATTTCGTCAAAGCCCACACGTCCACGAAACCAATATGCACCTTTCGATGCCTTCGGTTCGCGACCACGTCGTCCGGATTGGTGGGACGCACGTCATATCGAAGGTTTTTCATAAATTTTAATATTTTAAAACAGGTTTTTTCCTAATATTTGAAATCTGATTTCTCCGCATGTAGTCGACGAAATCAAATTCCGTAAGTCGGGTTGCAGAGCCCTATAGGTTGTCTAGGACTGCCTTCAATTAGATTTTTGAATTTGTCGATGAATAGGCTAGAAATTGCCTTCCAAAACTGGATGCATGGACTTCAAAACTATTTAGTTACGAGCAGTTATTCGCCAATTTTGGCATCAATTTCTCGGAGAATCTAGTGCGTCTAAATTTAATCTAATTGAAGAGAAATGTCACGACCCGCACCCTAGAGTAAGGGCACAAGAACGTAACAACGCCCAGCCTACGCCGCAGTGTCGGCGGTAGAACGCTGTCCTAGGTCTCATGTATCTAACAGTATAAGGCTAAGCAGTTTATACTCCCCGAATGGGGGTAACATAGCAGAATGTAAACTCAATCACATCTAGGGTAGAGCATAATGGAAGATAGATAAAACATAAAATCCAAAAAAGATACAGCAGATAGGAGTCTTAAGTGTCTAAGATACACAACCCAGAATTACATCTCAAAGCTCAAATACAGAAATCCATAAATACAACTCAAGACAATTGAAAATAAACTGAGCAAAACCCTAGCTACCTATACAACCTCTACTGTGTCTCCTCTAGGCTAGCAGGCAACCTCCATGCTATCTGTAAAATTTATCAACAGGTCCAGTCAGGACAGGAGCGAGCACATTACATCTCAACAGTTTATAGCTGGTTAGAAAATATAATCATGCAGTAAAGTAAGATACAGGTACTGAAAGAAATGATGTATGTAAACAGAGAGAGAGCTGTAATAGAAATATCTACTATAAATAGAGACTAACAGTGGCTAGTGAGTCAGAGTACAATATAGACATGTAAATGGCATAGGAGATTCTAATAAGACACTATGGAAGAGATTCTGATAAGATACTACTTGGATATTATTCACACGTCTACTTCTACTCCCCCGTACCCCCAATCAATACACAAGGATCCAACCAGGTTATGTTATGATTCCATGCAAAGCCCCCGAAGGGTGATACATGGATGTCCTATAAATGGGGATTCTAGAAGATTCTAGGATACCTAGTAAACGGGATAAGAGATTCTAGGAGACTCTGTGTCACGACCCGCACCCACTGTGAGGGTACGAGAACGTAACAACGCCCATCCTACGCTGCAGTGTCGACGGTAAAACGCTATCCTAGGTCAATCATCTAACAATATAAAGGTACCTGTACAGTATATACACTCCGAATGGAGATGACATAACAGAACCGTCTCAATCACATCTAAGGCAGATACAGAATAGTAAAGGTAGATAAAGAGATCCAAAACACAATGTAATACAAATGAGAGAGAAAATCTAAGTGTCTAAGATAACAACTCAAGAATATCCAGCTCAATACGAGTCTCTAAATATAAACTACATCTCAGAACAACAACTGAAATTCAAATATCAATGCTGAAAGAAAAGCTAAAGCCTAGCTATCTAGCCTAGACTATGGAAGTAGCATCCTATACTGCAGCTGGGTCCTCCAGAGGAACCAGGTCGCAGGTGTCGTCTAATCCTGCTCCATAATAGGTGGTACATAGTGCCTCCTCCTCATCCTCTGTAATATTTTCAACAGGTCCAGTCAGGACAGGAGCGAGTACAGGACATCTCAACAGATCATAGCAGGTTAGAAAATATAATCATGCAGTAAAGTAAGATACATGAACTGAAGAAATACAGTATGTAAACAGAGAGAGAAACTGTAATAGAAATATCTACTATACATAGAGAACTAATAGTGACTAGTGAGTCAGAGTAAAATATAAACATGTAAATGACATAGGAGATTCATGACTACAGCTAAAAGAGTGATTCATGACTACAGCTACTTAGATAATATTCACATGTCTATTTCTACTCCCCCATCCCCAATCAATACACAAAGATCTGTTGAAGTTATGTTAAGATTTGTGAAACTTTACATGGCTCATAAAATGAGAGATACGTGAAGGTGATTCACAATGGCTCTGTGAACATGAGAGTACATGTGTCACAAGCGATTCGTGAATCAGAGGAAGCATAGAGATACGTGATAATTCATGAAACGCACAAAACATGCAGTATCCGATGCTCCCGAGGGGGATAACATCTCATGAAAAGATCCATATAGTACCAATCCGTGTGACCAACGTGACAGTATCAAGTAAAGTAATTTAAAGCAGGAAAATAATTCTAAACATGATATGAAATGATCAGAGAATGTAATCGCCTGGTATCCCGAATGTCCGAAGAGAATATACTGTCCGAGGAGTGGTGTCTGTCTCCTATAGAACAGTACAAGTCACAACAAGTCTAAAATAAGGAAATAGACTGCTATAATGTATCTACATGAAGTTTGGGGTCAATCTAGGCTAAAGTCAACCTTTGGTAAACTCTAGTCAACCCTAACAGTCAAACTAGGTCAGTTCTAGTCTAAAAAAGTCAAACTAGGTCAAACAAGGTTAAACTTGGTCAAACTAGTCTAGATTGGTCAAACCTGGCTTAACCAGTCAATTCTAGGTCAACTAGCTAAACTAGGTCTAAACAAGTCTATCCTAGCTAGAACACCATACACTAGTCTATAGGGTACTACACATGTGTATATTTCATATACACATGGCCACCCAAGGGTACCCTAGGCTATGTCATCTAAGTTATAGGCCAACTACTTAGGCAATTAGCAATACTCTAGGCTATACTTCTATGCACTCCACATATATATATCTATATACACATATATGTATATAACATAGGAATCTCAAGCACACATTCACATATATATATATATATATATATATATATATATATATATATATATATATATATATATATATATATATATATATATATATAGAGAGAGAGAGAGAGGGGTTATGTACATCTAGGCAATGGGTGTGTGTGTATATATGAGAGAGGGTGCAATGTGTGAGTGAATAAAAGTGAACAGTGTGTAATGGGATGTAGGCTGTGTGCAAGTGAGGAATTCAGTGAGTTCAAATCTCAGGTTTTGTTTTTTTTTTACATTCAAAACAAATCACTCAGTTCATGAGCATCAAGGAAATGGTGGGTTTAAACCCAAATCCACATCAATTCAGTTTGTGTGTGACAGTATTGTGTGGGTGTGTGTATACAGCATATGTGTGGAGGGAAATGAGTTAAATTGAAATTCAATCTCAGGTTTTTGACATTGAAAACTCAGGAATAGGCTTGAATGTTCTCAGGTTTTTATTCATGTATATATATTTACCTACATGTATAAATCCTAAAACCAAAACCAAACTCAGTTTTATAAAGAATCTCAGTTGAACATCCCAATCTCAGTCCTCTCAACTGAGAAACTCAACCTGAGAACCAATTCTTAACCAACTAAATCTAAACCCCATCCAACCTAACTCTCAGTCACACCCTCTCAATTCCTGAACTCAGATTACCTATATTTATATATGACTTGAAACATGTATACAACAAGTATATACACAGATACTCAATTTCGAATCACCAAAATCAAATATCAGTTTTTAATATTACGATACAACCCAAAACTTCCCAGGTTCATGTTTATCATTCAAACTCAGTTTTCTTTTCTAAATTCAAACCCCATACTCGAAAACACCCAAAACTAAACCAAACTTCTCCACATTGAACCCAGAAATGTAGTCCCATATCCCTGACCTGTACACATATATAATCATTACAAAAATTATATTTAAATCGATTTAAAAAGTATTAAAATAACCAAAAACTGAATACTGATACTCAGTATCAGGAAATGGGGAAAAACCCCCTAACCAAGTTCGAAAGTCCTATAAAAACCTAAATTAATAGTTGCTAAAGTGTCGTGCATGTGTCAGTGTGTCCCACGGGTCATAGGGTGTCCCTACAACAGGATACAACGTGTCCAGACACTCACGTACACGCACAGACACACACAGTTCAGTGCAGTCTCGTACACGCGTGTCGACTAGTCTAGGGACTCGTGTGTCCATCCAAAAGTATCGTGGTCGTGTCAGTAGCTAGGTGGGGTGTCAGGGTAGGTGTCTAAGTGCCTGAGTCGTGGCCAAGTGGTGTCGTGTCCGAGATACAAAGACGTATCCGAGTGGATTTCCGCACGCGTGTGTGTGTGTGTGCACGACCCGTGCCGATCGAATAACTCCCAAAATACTGGATGATATTGCCTAAAATTTTGTGTGCCTAATGACAGTCATTGCCCCCTCATGTACACAAATTTTTGTGTCAAACAAAATCGTGTCGTGTCATGTAGGAAGCCCGAGTGGCAGGGGATCCGCCAGGCCGCGCACGAGCGTGTCCAAAACGTGTGCACGCGTGTCCAAAACGACACGACACGTGCACGAAACTATCCCAGTACCCAAGAATTGTGTAAGCGCGCGACACCAAGACACAAATTCCTATTCAAACACAATTTGAAATTCGAACGAAATGCCCTTTGTGGCATTTCGTCGAACACCTGCGCCTGTCTCTGATACGTGTCCGATACGGACACGTACAGGACACGAAACTTGGAAAACCCTATACCTATAGAACCAGGACACCTAGGGCTAGATGAATATGCAATTTAAACCTAGTTTTAATGGGTGGAATAGAATATACCTATGGGTGTTCTCCACACAAAAAAAACTCTTCAAAGAGGGAATCTCCACAAGCCACCAAATCAATCAAATCGATTCAAATATGTGATTGGACTCCACCATCAGCAAAAGAACATTGATTAGATCATAATGAAAGAAATCCCACTCAAAAAGGAGTCCTATTGATTAAACTAGGAAGGAAATTAATGAAGGCTTACCTATTTTCTTAAGAAAATGAAGAGCTAATAAAGAAAGAGGCACAAATCCCCATAGAGACATTATATAGGCAAGGGGGGGTCTCTTGGCTGGTCATAATAGTTAGAGTTAGGGTTTTTAGGTTTCATCCTATGGCTAGGATTGAATCAAGGGAAAATAGATGGCCTAGAACAAAGGGTTCTACCCTAGTTTCTTGCAAATCACTTAACCATAACTAAACTTGACTTAACCCCTTAACCAAACCATCTAATTCTCAAAGTGGCTCACTAAGTTAGTTATGACCCATCTAGGTTAGGTCCAATCTAGGTTAGGCTAACCAAATCACAAGGCAATAATTATATTAGTATTTAAATCACATCATTCAATTAAATTATTTAAAAAAAATTCCTAATAATATATATTAAATTCAAATAATTTAAAAATGACAAAAATTCCCTCTAGGCTAAAATGTACTAGTCAACATCCTAATCACATGGCTAGGCTCTAAGGTTACACTAGTCAAACACCAAAATCATAAGTCATAACTTAAATAGTTTTAAAAATGATTAAAAATTACCAAAAATCATATTATCATTTAAATATCATAATTAAATAAATTAAAATACAAAATTTCAAAATTATCCTCATTTTAGAAACTGGGTGTTATAAGTCTACCCACCTTAGAAAAATTTCGTCCTCGAAATTAAAATGGTAGTAGTCTTCTAGGTCAAACACCCCACAATCAAAGTCTCAAACATACCGTCAGATAATCATATGCGTCTGTCCAAAATCATGATACTCAGAATCTTCGTCATGCTAGTAAGCAAGGCTACGATAATCACAGAGTCCTCGACTAAGGTACATACCTCTAGAATTGTGGTATTTAAAATTTTCGCATTGTCGCATGCTTGGCAGCAAAAACCTTAAATTCCTACACCCGAGAAATACATCCAAAATTTGACCATATGTCCTCACAATGCCAGCTATCATGACTACAGAAGACTCTAGATCCCATAACTTAGGCGACCTAGCCCATACGACTTATCTCGGAAGAAAACCAAATCGAAAAGAAATGCCAGATCAAAACTTATCAACAGATAAGGAAGCAGATAAGAACAGATGGAATTACATTTCAAGATAGATATAATGAGGCAAGATGGGAATGGAATCGAAAAGAACAGAACCTGCAAGCACCTCTCCCACTGCCTGAGCATCCTCGACTGTCATGGTGTAAGCTCGCCCCTGCTGGCCTCCTCCAGTCTGATGCTGATACAGTACAAATCTCTGCTGCTGCGTCGGTAACGGTCCCCGCTGCTGACCTACCGGAGCCTTGGCTCCTCCTCCTGGTGCTGTGCCTATGTACTGGGAACACTCCCTCAGCTGGTGGTCCGCTGCTCCACATAGTAGGCACCTGTCCAGCCTCCTCCTGCACTCACCCCATCCATGCCCCGGCTTCTTGCAGTAGGGGCAACTGACTGCCTGCTGTCTGGGTGCCTGATGCTGTCTGGGCTGCTGCTGTCCCTGCTGATGGCTATAACCCTGGAACTGATGCTGAAACTGATGCTGAACGTACGACCACTTGGCCGGTCCTCCGCTACTGCTGCCTTCCTGGGAGTCTCGCCCCCTCTTGAGCCTAAGCTCAAGATTATCCTCTGCAGCTAAAGCATCCACCAGGATCTCCTCATAGGTAGCGCTGCGGGCGTTCTTGGTGTAGGACTTGACCTCCTTTACCAAGCCCTTCCGGAACCTCCGGGCCTTCGTCGTCTCCGACAAGTCCTCCATAAATCTGCTCAGGCGGCAGAACTCTCCTGCGTACTCCTCCACGGACTGGCTCCCCTGGACTAGGGCCTCGAACTGGGTCTCGAGGGCTCCCAGCGCTGCGTCTGGAAAGAACTTCTCCTTGAACAGCTTCTTGAATGCTGTCCAAGTCTGTCCTGCTGTACCGACCCTCGGGTCGGTCTGGTACCATGTACGGGCCAAATCCTGCATCATGCTGGCCGCTGCCTCTATCTGGAGCCTCGTCGGGATCTCAGCCAACCTGAAAATCTCCTCCATATGCTCGATCCACTCATCGGCATACAAGATCCCCTCTGTCCCTCGGAAGTCTCTCGGGTGCATCTTCTGAAAATCTTGGATGCCCTTCTCCCGTGGCTGGTACGGCTGCGGGGCTGCCGCTGGCAGAGCTACGACTCTCTCTACCTCAGTCATTGCCAGCTCAATGCCTCGTGTGAGCTCTGCTGTGTGCCTCTGCTGCTGGGTCTGTTGACCCTCCATGTACTGCCGGAAGAAGGCTAACAGCTGAACGGTGTCAACTGTCCCTGTAGGTGGTTGCTGCTGCTGAAGAAGTTGTCACGCCCCAGAACCAGAATACTGGAGAGCGGGGGAATGACTCAGCCAGCTACGTATTACGGGTAGATAAATACCGTATAATACGATCAATGCTGTCTAACCAGACGAGGGGGTGCATACTACATAAAAGTCTTACTATGGTCATTTCGCATCGATTGTCTCAATCATTCAAAACAAGAAACAGAAATAGAGAACATGTAAGATAAAGCAGTAAGGCGTCCCAAACGCTCAGTCAAAATGTTCTTGATATCTGGTTTTACAAAACATAGCCAGATGATGTAGAAAAGTATACACAATTGTTATCAGCTGCAGTCTGACTTAATTATAATTATGTAAAAGTAAGTACAAGATAATCCGACTAACATGTCGATGCCAAACGACAAGGTATTAAGTAAATAACAAAACGAGCGGGGAAGTAAGGAACCCACTCGAGTCCTCCTGCGATCATTCCTCTAGTATTGACCATCTTGGAGGTGGAAGTAAGCTGGATCCTCGGGGACCGGCTCTAAATCTGTCCATGCAAAACCAGAGAGGTTAGACCACCAATAGCAAGTACCACAAGGAAGCACGATATGAGGAATTAAAACCAGTAATAAGAGAATATGATAAGTAGATCTCTGCTTGCCACTGGGATTCACATAACATCACGACACTTCGAACCAACCTTCCAACCAAACAAGGACAGAAGTTGGCCCGTCATGTCCTGACATTCCGATCATCTCAGTTAGGTAATAGAGTAGGTACAGCACACAAACAAATCAATTTAAACGGCCAATCAATTCCTACAGCTTGCTATTGTGAGTCCCAAGTTATCCTGGAATTATGCAATTAGGGATTCCTCAGTTCTTACTATGTGCAAGCAAGGCTAGTCTATCCAATCAATCAATTGCGCCAATCATGTAGTTAGACGAGTCCCAGCGGGACGCCCGCCGTTATAGTATGTACAATAATATAAGCAGACACCGTTCCCTGCCCGTGTGACAGATTTACCGTATCTGTGGGAACCAGCCGGCCCGTCGGGCACTTAATAGTCCCAAGGGGGCTGCCATGTAAGAACTCGGGAATCCATTCTCTCCATGCCATCATTATTTTATTTAACTTAATAGTCTCTACGTTGCGTGAAGTTCCATGCCGTGGATCATGGTCGTTCAAATGAGTACTTTCGTACGGGGTACGATATGCGCAACTCTACAACGATACCCGTACGGCTATGTTATAGGTCTTACATAGCGTAATGCAACAATCAAATCTAACCACGGAGTAATCATGCCTTGACCATAAAGTATACATGCTGTCTTTTTGTAAAATAAAGAAATAAATAAAAATGAATAATTTGAAGCCTGCATGTGCCTGTATGCCAATATTCGGGATCGACTAATCGAGTATAATAGTTCATTGCATGAACGTGTCTCATTCATTTCTTTCAATAAGACGACTAGCCAGTCTCTTAGTTCCAACTAGGAACGCATGATCAATTATTAGTCAAGTAACAGTCGGGGTCAATTCATGACAAGGCATAAAAGTCAAATTAGTATTAATCATGGTCGAGTCCATAACTAGTATAAAATAGTTGGTAATATATTCTTGAATCCAAGGAAAAGATCAACAAATTCATGTTAGGAGTTGAAAGAAATTCTAGCCACAATTTAGTTAATTAGGACATATAACAGTCAGAAACAACCAAATTATGCATATGCGGCCTATTCTGCGACATGCATGCAACTGCGACACCATATGCGCCTACTACGACATGATATGCGCCTCATGTGGCTCAACTGCGACATGATATGCGCCTATCGCAACATGCGCCTCATGTGGCTCAACTGCGACATGATATGCGCCTACCGCGACATGCGCCTCATGTGGCTCAACTGCGACATGATATGCGCCTACCGCGACATGCGCCTCATGCAACATGCGCCTACTGTGACATGCGCCTTAATGCGGCTCATGCGTGACATGATATGCGGCTACTGCGACATGCTGTGTGCCTTCCGCGACATGCGCCTCATTGCAACATGCGCCTACTGCGACATGCGCCTTCTGCGACATGCTGTGTGCCTTCCGCGACATGCGCCTCATTGCAACATGCGCCTACTGCGACATGCACCTTCTGCGACATGCTGTGTGCCTTCCGCGACATGTGCCTCATTGCAACATGCGCCTACTGCGACATGCGCCTTCTGCGACATGCTGTGTGCCTTCCGCGACATGCGCCTCATTGCAACATGCGCCTACTGCGACATGCGCCTTCTGCGACATGCTGTGTGCCTTCCACAACATGCGCCTCATTGCAACATGCGCCTACTGCGACATGCGCCTTCTGCGACATGCTGTTCGTGCTGCAGATGAATATAGGAACGAACCAAAATACTTTTTGCCATAATTTCCACAAAATAAATCGAAATCTAACTTTTTAAAAGCCAAACTTTAGTAGAATCAAATTCTCTATAACATGAAACCACTTAATTTCGAAAACAACAATGTTTGATAGATCAAAACCCTAAATTTCATATGAAAACCAAAACTATGAAAACCAAAACTTAAAACTTAGATCTACACCCAACCATCCATGGAAAACAAAAACTTCAAGACCTAAACTTGTAGAGGAAGAGAAGATGAATAACATAAACTAAAAATAATTGGGGATGCATGAAATCCCTCATGGTGTGCAAGATGTACTTGCCTCTCCAAATGGGTTAGGGTTTGGTGGAGGAGTAAATGTGAATGAATGAAGAGAGAGAGTGGAAGAAGAACTTTTATATCAAGGTCAAGTGGATCTCCACCATTCATTCTCTCCACCAAATCCAAGCCATCCATTCCTTTACATGTTGAACCAAACCGAACCAAGTTGGTTTCCCATGAACCGAAATGAACCAAGAGCCAAGAAAAAGCAGAAAATAAAATACAAAAAATTAATAAGCGCAAATTTGAAGAATTTAAATACAGAATAAATGCATGATAAATATTGAATAAGTACATTCAAGAAGTACATGTATAAAATACTTTATTCTGGGAACGGGGAGTGACATCTCTACCCTCCTTAGAAAAATTCCGTCCTCGGAATTTCAGATCCAAGCAGGACAGAAATGTCGGAGCTAAACTAATACAAGTAATTCTAGTGAGCAAGCAATCATTTTACCATATCAAAAAGCAAGTACTATATATGTAAATTCATCAATCCACGATATCAAGTAGTTCTACCCATAAGGTGATAAGCATGAAGAATCAGGACAATCAAGGTATACAGAAAGAGATATACCTTGTGAGTCAAACAGGTGTGGATACCGTGATCGGATATCATCCTCACGTTCCCACGTTGACTCTCCCAATGAGTGATGACCCCAAGCAACACGGACAAGACTAATTGTTCGGTTCTTGAGTATCTTCTCTCTTCGGTCCAAAATGGACACAGGCTGTTCCTCGTAAGACAGGTTGGTACCAACAACCAGCTCAGAGTGATCGAGGACATGGCTTGGGTCCGATACATACCTACGTAACTGAGATACATGAAATACGTCATGCACCTCTCGTAACGAAGGTGGAAGGGATAAACGATAAGCAACATTGCCTATCCTATCAAGAATAACAAAGGGTCCTACGTATCGCGGACTCAACTTCCCGCGAACGCCAAATCTAATGACCCCACGGGTAGGTGAGATCCGCAAGAACACGTGGTCCCCAACAGAAAACTCTAGCGACCTACGATGCTGGTCCGCCCAATGACGATGCCGATCCTGCGCAACTCGAAGTCGCTCTCTAATTCCCTTAACTAATTCAACTGTCTGAACAATCATTTCTGGGCCTAACATTTTTCTTTCTCCGATATCATCCCATGCAAGCGGCGACCTGCACTTCTTACCATATAGTGCCTCGAATGGCGCCATCTGGATACTGGCTTGATAACTATTGTTGTATGAGAACTCGACCAAGTGCAGGTGACTCTCCCAAGACCCTCTAAAATCCAAAGTGCAAGCTCGCAACATATCTTCCAAAGTCTGAATCGTTCTTTCTGATTGCCCATCCGTCTGCGGATGGTAGGCCGTGCTAAATCTTAACTTGGTACCCAGACTATGATGTAAGCTCTTCCAGAAATGTGATGTAAAGCGGGTATCTCGATCCGACACAATACTGACAGGGACTCCATGCTGCCTGACTATCTGTTGCATATACAACTCTGCCAACTTTTCTGTAGATTGCCCTACTCTGAAAGGAAGAAAGTGTGCCACCTTCGTAAGCCGATTTATCGATTACCCAAATAGCATCCTTACCACTTGGTGATCTCGGTAAACCGGTCACAAAGTCCATTGTGATATGCTCCCACTTCCATTCCGGGATAGGAAGCGGTTGTAATAATCCAGCTGGCCTCTGCTGTTCTGCCTTCACTTGCTGACATACCAAGCAACGGGAAACAAATCTAGCTATCTCTCTCTTCATCCCGTTCCACCAGAAATGCTGCTTGATATCTTGGTACATCTTGGTTCCTCCAGGGTGAATAGAATACTGAGAACTGTGAGCTTCTGACATGACCTCCTGTCTGATATCTCCACTAGGCACACATAGACGTGATCCAAACCTAAGCGTACCATCTTCATGAATTTGCATCTTCTTCCTGAGTCCTGACTCATATTCTGCTCTAAGCTTCTGAATCCTTGGGTCCTGTGCCTGAGCTGCCTTGATCCTGTCTACCAAATCAGATTGAACTTGCAGACTTGTTAGAACTCCTATATCACCAGGAAGTATAACTTCGATACCCATCTCCTGAAGGTCTTCTAAGATATACTTCTGGGTTGTCAACATAAATGCGCCGCCTCTCCTGCTAAGAGCGTCTGCTACCACATTAGCCTTGCCTGGATGATACTGAAGCTCCACGTCATAATCCTTGATCAACTCCAACCATCTTCTCTGACTCATGTTCAGCTCCTTCTGAGTAAAGATGTACTTCAGACTTTTGTGATCTGTGTACATCTCCACTCGGTCACCATATAAGTAATGCCTCCATAGCTTCAGAGCAAACACTACTGCTGCTAACTCCAAATCATGAGTTGGGTAATTCTTCTCGTGGTCCCGAAGCTGCCTAGATGCATATGCTATCACCTTCCCAAGCTGCATAAGGACGCATCCAAGTCCTTTACCTGACGCATCACAATATACTGTAAAACCTCCGGGTCCAACTGGTAATGTAAGAATAGGCGCTGATATCAACTTCTGCTTCAAAGTCTCGAATGATGCCTGATATTCTGCCGACCAAACAAATGGTACATCCTTCCGTGTCAAGTGGGTCATAGGTGCTGAAAGCCTTGCAAAGTCTGATACGAACCTTCTGTAATATCCTGCTAATCCCAAGAAACTCCGCACATCTGCTACGGTCTTGGGTACTGGCCAACTCTCTACTGCTTCTATCTTCTTGGGATCTACTGCTACTCCTGCTCCTGATACGATGTGACCCAAAAATAAAATGTGATCCGACCAAAACTCACACTTGCTGAGCTTGGCATACAACTGGTTCTCTCTCAGAACCTGTAACACTTTCCTGAGGTGGTCTTCATGCTCCTCTTCACTGGCAGAATATACGAGAATGTCGTCAAGAAATACAACGACAAACTGATCTAAGTATGGCATAAAGATACGATTCATCAAATCTATGAATATCGCTGGAGCATTGGTCAAACCAAACGGCATTACTAAGAATTCATAATGCCCATACTTCGACCTGAATGCTGTCTTGGGAATATCTTCCTTCTGAACCCTCACCTGATGGTACCCTGAACGAAGATCTATCTTGGAGAAAACTCTAGCTTTGCTCAACTGATCAAACAAGTCGTCGATCCTGGGTAGTGGGTACTTGTTCTTCACTGTTGTCGCGTTAAGCTTCCTGTAGTCAATGCACAATCTGGATGACCCATCCTTCTTCTCCACAAGTACTACTGGTGCTGCCCACGGTGATACGCTAGCTTGGATGAACTTCTTCTCCTTCAATTCCTCTATATGCTGATATACCTTGGCCTGCTCTGAATCCGCCATTCTGTAAACTCGATCTGATATTGGTTTAGTTCCTGGTGCCAATTCTATGCTGAACTCAATATCCCTAACCGGTGGTAGACCTGGAAGTTCTTCGGAAAATACGTCTAGAAATTCTTCAACTACCTTCGGAATTTGAACTTCTTCCATTGCTGTTACTACTCCCTGATCTTGCTGAGTTGCCTCTGACCTGGCTAATGTGAACCTCTTCATGCCTGGAATATCAAAAGATACACTCCCTCTACGACAATCAATTGTCGCATGACTGTCTTTCAGCCAGTCCATGCCTAAGATAACGTCGAAATTTCCGACAGGAAATTCTATCAACCGGGCGGGTAAGGAATGGCCACAAACTACAATGCTACACGCTAGAATAACTCTACTAACTCCTACGAGCCCATTGCCAGTGAGTATATGCAACCTCCCTGGCAATGCCTCGAACTCCATTCCTAGCCGTGTCGCAAATTGTGCAGATATAAATGAATGGGATGCTCCCGAATCAAACAATGCTACTGCGGGATATGAGGCGACGAGAATGTTACCTGCCACAACATCTTTCGATGTCGATGCCTCCTCCAAGGATAGAGTGAATGCCTGCCCTCGACCTCCTTGCTGATTCCCATGCTGCGGCCTAGCCTGATGCTGCTGCTGGCCCCTTCCTTGATGATGCTGGGGTGGTCTATGCTGGTGTTGCTGCATCGACGGTCCCTGCTGCCGAAACATCTGAGCCTGCGGAAGCTGTGCCAACGGCCTTACTGCCACTGCTGGTCCTCGATACTGGTCTGCCCCTGGTGCTGGCAGAGCAGGAAACTGCTGCCCTGGTCCTCCTGACCTCGAATTCATGGGACATGTGGTAACCCGATGGTCTGGATTTCCACATATCAGACATAGTCCATTCAATGTCCGACACACATCTCTAGTGTGCCCATCTTCCCACAATAAGTGCAGCCAACCGGGGGTTGCTGGTTCTTCCTCTGTTGCTGTTGCTGCTGCCTAGGTGGTGCTGGTCCTCGTATCGCCACATCGTGGATACGAATGCCAGTGGATGGTGCTGTTGTTCGGGGCACTGCTTCTCCTCCTCCTTCAATCTGACTGTGGGATCTCTTCTGATCCCCAGTCCTTACTGTAAGCCTCTGAATGGTGATCTCATGCCTTCGAGTCGCCGTCAATATCTCATCAAAAGTCTGGTAATTGTGCCCCTTGATCAATTGCAAGAGTTCAAGATGAAACCCTTGTTGAAACCTCATGGCCCTTTGGCTCTCTGTTGCTACCATCTCTGGGGTGAATCTACTCAATCTGCAGAACTCCGCTGCATAAGCATCTACAGTCTTGCCAGCCTGCCTGAGGCTGATAAACTTCTGTTGTAGCTCAAACCGTGCCACAACTCCATAGTACTTGGTCTTGAATCTTGCTGTGAAATCGTCCCAAGCCACAGGACGTCTGATGCCCACTTCCTCTGATTCCCACCAATCACGTGCGATATCCTGAAGTAACAACTTCACTAGATCCACACGTTCTTCTGTTGGTACCTTAGCTGCTGTCAGAATAGCCTCCATATCCTTAAGCCATGCATCTGCTGAGATGGCATCCTCTGTGCCCTCGAAACGGCGGGGGTTGTACTTGCAAAACCTGGCTGATGCTCCTGAATCAGTCCTCGCTCCTCTTTCTAAAGCCGTCTGCAAACCTTGGTTGAGTAGCACATTCTGCTCTTGTAGCTGAGTGTACATGCGTTGCTGGGCCAACATCTGATGTTGCTGAGTAGCCATCATTCCTCTCATGATCTCCAGAAGGGCTGGTGTGTCCACTTGGGTAGGTGGAATTGTCGGTGGTGGTGGAATGTACGGATACTGCGACCCAACCGCTGGTTCCACTATCGCTTCTTCCTGGGTAGCCTCCTGAGGTGAGACTGGCCCTTGTTGCCGACCAACCTGGTCAGGTTGTCTATGTTGCTCCTGCTGTTGCTGCCCAGCTCTGACCGATATGGATGAAGTGCCCCTAAGAAAAGGGACAAGAGAACAATCAAACAACCGGACATGAAGGATCAATGAAGTCAAAGGATACCGGAATGTCAAGCAAGGGTTGAGGATAACGAATCATGAGATCAAGAAGGAACACGTGTGATTGAGACATCCTATAAATCAAAAACACCCCACAAGTCTGAAATCAGACCTGCATGGGCCACTACTAAAACCTTGTCACGCCCCAGAACCAGAATACTGGAGAGCGGGGGAATGACTCAGCCAGCTACGTATTACGGATAGATAAATATCGTATAATACGATCAATGCTGTCTAACCAGACGAGGGGGTGCATACTACATAAAAGTCTTATTATGGACATTTCGCATCTATTGTCTCAATCATTCAAAACAAGAAACAGAAATAGAGAACATGTAAGATAAAGCAGTAAGGCGTCCCAAACGCTCAGTCAAAATGTTCTTGATATCTGGCTTTACAAAACATAGCCAGATGATGTAGAAAAGTATACACAATTGTTATCAGCTGCAGTCTGACTTAATTACAATTATGCAAAAGTAAGTACAAGACAATCCGACTAACATGTCGGTGCCAAACGGCAAGGTATTAAGTAAATAACAAAACGAGCGGGGAAGTAAGGAACCCACTCAAGTCCTCCTGCGATCATTCCTCTAGTATTGACCATCTTGGAGGTGGAAGTAAGATGGATCCTCGGGGACCGGCTCTAAATCTGTCCATGCAAAACCAGAGAGGTTAGACCTCCAATAGCAAGTACCACAAGGAAGCACGATATGAGGAATTAAAACCAGTAATAAGAGAATATGATAAGTAGATCTCTGCTTGCCACTGGGATTCACATAACATCACGACACTTCGAACCAACCTCCCAACCAAACAAGGACAGAAGTTGGCCCGTCATGTCCTGACATTCTGATCATCTCAGTTAGGTAACAGAGTAGGTACAACACACAAACAAATCAATTTAAACGGCCAATCAATTCCTACGGCTTGCTATTGTGAGTCCCAAGTTATCCTGGAATTATGCAATTAGGGATTCCTCAGTTCTTACTATGTGCAAGCAAGGCTAGTCTATCCAATCAATCAATTGCGCCAATCATGTAGTTAGACGAGTCCCAGCGGGACGCCCGCCGTTATAGTATGTACAATAATATAAGTAGATACCGTTCCCTGCCCGTGTGACAGATTTACCGTATCTGTGGGAACCAGCCGGCCCGTCGGGCACTTAATAGTCCCAAGGGGGCTGCCATGTAAAAACTCGGGAATCCATTCTCTCCATGCCATCATTATTTTATTTAACTTAATAGTCTCTACGTTGCGTGAAGTTCCATGCCGTGGATCATGGTCGTTCAAATGAGTACTTTCGTACGGGGTACGATATGCGCAACTCTACAACGATACCCGTGCGGCTATGTTATAGGTCTTACATAGCGTAATGCAACAATCAAATCTAACCACGGAGTAATCATGCCTTGACCATAAAGTACACATGCTGTCTTTTTGTAAAATAAAGAAATAAATAAAAATGAATAATTTGAAGCCTGCATGTGCTTGTATGCCAATATTCGGGATCGGCTAATCGAGTATAATAGTTCAATACATGAACGTGTCTCATTCATTTCATTCAATAAGACGACTAGCCAGTCTCTTAGTTCCAACTAGGAACGCATGATCAATTATTAGTCAAGTAACAGTCGGGGTCAATTCATGACAAGGCATAAAAGTCAAATTAGTATTAATCATGGTCGAGTCCATAACTAGTATAAAATAGTTGGTAATATATTCTTGAATCCAAGGAAAAGATCAACAAATTCATGTTGGGAGTTGAAAGAAATTCTAGCCACAATTCAGTTAATTAGGACATATAACAGTCAGAAACAACCAAATATGCATATGCGGCCTATTCTGCGACATGCATGCAACTGCGACACCATATGCGCCTACTGCGACATGATATGCGCCTCATGTGGCTCAACTGCGACATGATATACGCCTATCGCGACATGCACCTCATGTGGCTCAACTGCGACATGATATGCGCCTACCGCGACATGCGCCTCATGTGGCTCAACTGCGACATGATATGCGCCTACCGCGGCATGCGCCTCATGCAACATGCGCCTACTGCGGCATGTGCCTTAATGCGGCTCATGCGCGACATGATATGCGGCTACTGCGACATGCTGTGTGCCTTCCGCGACGTGCGCCTCATTACAACATGCGCCTACTGCGACATGCGCCTTCTGCGACATGCTGTGTGCCTTCCGCGACATGCGCCTCATTGCAACATGCGCCTACTGCGACATGCGCCTTCTGCGACATGCTGTTCGTGCTGCAGATGAATATAGGAACGAACCAAAATACTTTTTGCCATAACTACCACAAAATAAATCGAAATCTAACTTTTCAAAAGCCAAACTTTAGTAGAATCAAATTCTCTACAACATGGAATCACTTAATTTCGAAAACAACAATGTTTGATAGATCAAAACCCTAAATTTCATATGAAAACCAAAACTATGAAAATCAAAACTTAAAACTTAGATCTACACCCAACCATCCATGGAAAACAAAAACTTCAAGACCTAAACTTGTAGAGGAAGAGAAGATGAATAACATAAACAAAAAATAATTGGGGATGCATGAAATCCCTCATGGTGTGCAAGATGTACTTGCCTCTCCAAATGGGTTAGGGTTTGGTGGAGGAGTAAATGTGAATGAATGAAGAGAGAGAGTGGAAGAAGAACTTTTATATCAAGGTCAAGTGGATCTCCACCATTCATTCTCTCCACCAAATCCAAGCCATCCATTCTTTTCCATGTTGAACCAAACCGAACCAAGTTGGTTTCCCATGAACCGAAATGAACCAAGAGCCAAGAAAAAGTAGAAAATAAAATATAAAAAATTAATAAGCACAAATTTGAAGAATTTAAATACAGAATAAATGCATGATAAATATTGAATAAGTACATTCAAGAAGTACACGTATAAAATACTTTATTCTGGGAACGGGGAGTGACAGAAGTACATCCGGAATCACCGGACTCGGCTCATGCCTCACAGGTGGAGGGGCTCCTCCGAAAGTTGCCGAAACGCCTACCTCAGCTGGCATGACTGGGGCTGCGGTACCAGGGGCTGGCTACTGAGTATGAGAGGTGGCAGACCTCTCATCGGCGTCCCCCTGGCCCTAGCGATGCGATTGCGTCTCAACCATCCTGGAGACACAGATCAAAAAAAAACAATTGCTGAGAATGAGTCAAAATATCAAGGGAGGACAGTTATATTCAAGGGAGACAATAAGCAGCAAAATATAGATATACGGAATCTGAATAAAAGTTTTTCCTATTTGTGATTGAGTACCTTCAAAAATATTCTAATCCTACTGCAGGCTGTAGTGATACTCTAGTTTGAATACCACTACATAACTCGACCTGCATGGGCCACCACAAAAAATGTGTCATGACTCGCACCCACTGTGAGGGTACGAGAACGTAACAACGCCCAGCCTACGCCGCAGTGTCGACGGTAGAACGCTGTCCTAGGTCAATCATCTAACAATATAAAGATACCTGTACAGTATATACACTCCGAATGGAGGTGACATAACAGAATAGTCTCAATCACATCTAAGGCAGATACAGAATAGTAAAGGTAGATAGAGAGATCCAAAACACAACGTAATACAAATGAGAGAGAAAATCTAAGTGTCTAAGATAACAACTCAAGAACATCCAGCTCAATACGAGTCTCTAAATATAAACTACATCTCAGAACAACAACTGAAATTCAAATAACAATGCTGAAAGAAAAGCTAAAGCCTAGCTATCTAGCCTAGACTATGGGAGTAGCATCCTGTACTGCAGCTGGGTCCTCCAGAGGAACCAGGTCGCAGGTGTCGTCTAATCCTGCTCCGTAATAGGTGGTACATAGGGCCTCCTTCTCATCCTCTGTAATATTTTCAACAGGTCCAGTCAGGACAGGAGCGAGTACAGTACATCTCAACAGATCATACCAGGTTAGAAAATATAATCATGCAGTAAAGTAAGATACATGAACTAAAGAAATACAGTATATAAATAGAGAGAGAAACTATAATAGAAATATCTACTATACATAGAGAACTAATAGTGACTAGTGAGTCAGAGTAAAATATAAACATGTGAATGGCATAGGAGAATCATGACTACAGCTAAGAGAGTGATTCATGACTACAGCTACTTGGATAATATTCACATGTCTATTTCTACTCCCCTATCTCCAATCAATACACAAAGATCTGTTCAAGTTATGTTAAGATTCGAGAAACTTCACATGGCTCATAAAATGAGTGATACGTGAAGGTGATTCATAATGGCTCCGTGAACATGAGAGTACATGTGTCACAAGCGATTCGTGAATTAGAGGAAGCATAGAGATACGTGATGATTCATGAAACACATAAAACATGCAGTATCCGATGCTCCCGAGGGGGATAACATCTCATGAAAAGATCCATATAGTACCAATCCGTGTGACCAACGTGACAGTATCAAGTAAAGTAATTTAAAGCAGGAAAATAATTCTAAACAGGATATGAAATGATCAGAGAATGTACTCGCCTGGTATCTCGAATGTCCGAAGAGAATATACTGTCCGAGGAGTGGTGTATGTCTCCTATAGAACAGTACAAGTCACAACAAGTCTAAAATAAGAAAATAGACTGCTACAATGCATCTACATGAAGTTTGGGATCAATCTAGGCTAAAGTCAACCTTTGGTCAACTCTAGTCAACCCTAACAGTCAAACTAGGTCAGTTCTAGTCTAAAAAAGTCAAACTAGGTCAAACGAGGTTAAACTTGGTCAAACTAGTCTAGATTGGTCAAACCTGGCTTAACCAGTCAATTCTAGGTCAACTAGCAAAACTAGGTCTAAACAAGTCTATCCTAGCTAGAACACCATACACTAGTCTATAGGGTACTACACATGTGTATATTTCATATACACATGGCCACCCAAGGGTACCCTAGGCTATGTCATCTAAGTTATAGGCCAACTACTTAGGCAATTAGCAATACTCTAGGCTATACTTCTATGCACTCCACATATATATATATCTATATACACATATATGTATATAACATAGGAATCTCAAGCACACATTCACATATTTAGATATATATATACATATATATATATATAGAGAGGGGTTATGTACATCTAGGCAATGGATGTGTGTATATATATGAGAGAGGGTGCAATGTGTGAGTGAATAAAAGTGAACAGTGTGTGTAATGGGATGTAGGCTGTGTGCAAGTGAGGAATTCAGTGAGTTCAAATCTCAGGTTTTATTTTTTTTACATTCAAAACAAATCACTCAGTTCATGAGCATCAAGGAAATGGTGGGTTTAAACCCAAATCCACATCAATTCAGTTTGTGTGTGACAGTGTTGTGTGGGTGTGTGTATACAGCATATGTGTGGAGGGAAATGAGTTAAATTGAAATTCAATCTCAGGTTTTTGACATTGAAAACTCAGGAATAGGCTTGAATGTTCTCAGGTTTTCATTCATGTATATATTTACCTACATGTATAAATCCTAAAACCAAAACCAAACTCAGTTTTATAAATAATCTCAGTTGAACATCCCAATCTCAGTCCTCTCAACTGAGAAACTCAACCTGAGAACCAATTCTTAACCAACTAAATCTAAACCCCATCCAACCTAACTCTCAGTTACACCCTCTCAATTCCTGAACTCAGATTACCTATATTTATATATGACTTGAAACAGGTATACAACAAGTATATACACAGATACTCAATTTCGAATCACCAAAATCAAATATCAGTTTTTAACATTACGATACAACCCAAAACTTCCCAGGTTCATGTTTATCATTAAAACTCAGTTTCCTTTTCTAAATTCAAACCCCATACTCGAAAACACCAAAAACTAAACCAAACTTCTCCACATTGAACCCAGACATGTAGTCCCATATCCCTGACCTGTACACATATATAATCATTACAAAAATTATATTTAAATCGATTTAAAAAGTATTAAAATAACCAGAAACTGAATACTGATACTCAGTATCAGGAAATGGGGAAAAAACCCCCTAACCAAGTTCGAAAGTCCTATAAAAACCTAAATTAATAGTTGGTAAAGTGTCGTGCATGTGTCAGTGCGTCCCACGGGTCATAGGGTGTCCCTACAACAGGATACAATGTGTCCAGACACTCACGTACACGTACAGACACACACAGTTCAGTGCAGTCTCGTGCACGCGTGTCGACTAGTCTAGGGACTCGTGTGTCCATCCAAAAGTGTCGTGGTCGTGTCAGTAGCTAGGTGGGGTGTCAGGGTAGGTGTCTAAGTGCCTGAGTCGTGGCCAAGTGGTGTCGTGTCCGAGATACAAAGACGTATCCGAGCGGATTTCCGCACGCGTGTGTGTGTGTGCACGACCCGTGCCGATCGAATAACTCCTAAAATACTGGATGATATTGCCTGAAATTTTGTGTGCCTAATGACAGTCATTGCCCCCTCATGTACACAAATTTTTGTGTCAAACAAAATCGTGCCGTGTCCTGTAGGAAGCCCGAGTGGCAGGGGATCCGCCAGGCCGCGCGCGAGCGTGTCCAAAACGTGTGCACGCGTGTCCAAAACGACACGACACGTGCACGAAACCATCCCAGTACCCAAGAATCGTGTAAGCGACACCAAGACACAAATTCCTATTCAAACACAATTTGAAAATTCGAACGAAATGCCACAAAGGGCATTTCGTCGAACACCTGCGCCTGTCTCTGATACGTGTCCGATACGGACACGTACAGGACACGAAACTTGGAAAACCCTATACCTACAGAACCAGGACACCTAGGGCTAGATGAATATGCAATTTAAACCTAGTTTTAATGGGTGGAATAGAATGTATCTATGGGTGTTCTTCATACAAAAAAAAACTCTTCAAAGAGGGAATCTCCACAAGCCACCAAATTAATCAAATCGATTCAAACCTGTGATTGGACTCCACCATCAGCAAAAGAACATTGATTAGATCATAATGGAAGAAATTCCACTCAAAAAGGAGTCCTATTGATTAATCTATGAAGGAAATTAATGAAGGCTTACCTATTTCCTTAAGAAAATGAAGAGCTAATAAATAAAGAGGCACAAATCCCCATAGAGACTTTATATAGGCAAGGGGGGTCTCTTGGCTGGTCATAATAGTTAGGGTTAGTGTTTTTAGGTTTCATCCTATGGCTAGGATTGAATCAAGGGAAAATAGATGGCCTAGAACAAAGGGTTCTACCCTAGTTTCTTGCAAATCACTTAACCATAACTAAACTTGACTTAACCCCTTAACCAAACCATCTAATTCTCAAAGTGGCTCACTAAGTTAGTTATGACCCATCTAGGTTAGGTCCAATCTAGGTTAGGCTAACCAAATCACAAGGCAATAATTATATTAGTATTTAAATCACATCATTCAATTAAATTATTTAAAAAAATCCTAATAATATATATTAAATTCAAATAATTCAAAAATGACAAAAATACCCTCTAGGCTAAAATGTACTAGTCAACATCCTAATCACATGGCTAGGCTCTAAGGTTATACTAGTCAAACACCAAAATCATAAGTCATAACTTAAATAGTTTTAAAAATGATTAAAAATTACCAAAAATCATATTATCATTTAAATATCATAATTAAATAAATTAAAATACAAAATTTTAAAATTATCCTCATTTTAGAAACTGGGTGTTACAAGTCTACCCACCTTAGAAAAATTTCGTCCTCAAAATTAAAATGGTAGTAGTCTTCTAGGTCAAACACCCCACAATCAAAGTCTCAAACATACCGTCAGATAATCATATGCGTCTGTCCAAAATTATGATACTCAGAATCTTCGTCATGCTAGTGAGCAAGGCTACGATAATCACAGAGTCCTCGACTAAGGTACATACCTCTAGAATTATGGTATTTAAAATTTTTGCATTGCCGCATGCTTAGCAGCAAAAACCTTAAATTCCTACACCCGAGATACGGACATTATAAGAATTAATTATTAATTAATTATAAAAAGGGTTAAACTCAGAGAAATTATCAACAAACATTGTCGGATGATGAAATGAACATCGCCAACGTGTCCAGAATAGTCAAATTAGCTAGGATAGCCTACCCATCGGTCCAATTTGGACACAAGAGCAAAAAGGTAATTTTGGGTCAAAACGGAATCCGTGTCGGAGCCGTTTTGCACCGAAATATGTGCAAGAAAATAAGTCTATAAAATATAACAAATTATATGTCCACAAAACCAGAATGACGATACGAACCCAACGGTATCTCCAGAATTGGATTCCGTTGACCCGATCTCAATTTGGTCCATTGACTAGAACTTGGAATTCTGGTTTGCACAGAAATGCGTGTCGGAGCCAATGTTCTCAAAACTCAGCAAACTACATGTCAACGAGTCCAGAATGATGATACGAACTCAACGGTATATCCGGAATTGGATTCCGATGAGTCGATCTCAAAATGACCCGTTGACCCGGATATTGGTATCCGACTTGCACTGAAATGCGTGCTAGATCCAATGTCCACCAAAACCTAGCAAATTATATGTCAACGAGTCCAGAATGATGATACAAACTCAACGGTATCTCCAGAATTAGATTCCGTTGAGCCGGTGTCAAAAAGTCCCGTTGACCCGGACTGTGGGACCCACTTTGCATCGAAAAACATACCAGGGTCCACGTCCTCCAAATCTAACAAATTATATATGAAAACATGCCAGAACGACGCCACGACTCTACTGGTGGTGTCAGAAATGAAATCTGGAGTCCCGTGTTCAAAAATAGAATTTTACAAGTTGGAAATTACGAATTCGGACGGCCAATTTTGGCGTCAAATTCAACTAATCAAACAAGCTTACAATGAAACGAAACTGGAGGAGTAGTAAGAGGGTTATACCAGCTTCGCACAGGAACTGGTAGCATGCCAAACGGAGATGCGGTGGAGGAGATACAAGCTGACGAAGTTGACCCCGCGAAACTGTCCAAAATTAATATAATTTAAACGGTCAACTTGGTGGCCGGTTTTGATGTATCAAACGATAAAATCAACAGATGAAATTTGATAGGAGTGAAGGTGGATATACCGAGATTGTGATGGAGCGAAGAAATCATCGATCCAACGGTCGAATTTCTCGAAAATTGCGTGCGAAGTTGCTGCGACGGAGCGCCAAAACGGACTTGATTTCGCGCGCGTCACGGCGGGAATTCGTGCGAAATGCACGAATCGTCTATACGCCGCGCTGGAGGAGGAGAGGTGGACCCAGGGAGGGTCACCGGAGTTCGTCCACGACGGGGGAGGCCAGCCATGGCGGCGGCGGCCGGCCACGGCGGCGCTGTACCGCCCGTGCGCTCGCGGCCAAGGGGCGCGCGGCTTGTCGAGCATGCCGCTGTTGCTGCCACTGGTGCGCGCGGCTGCGCGTGGGGCTGCACGGCCAGGCCCGGTCGACGAGGGCGCGGCGGCTGTTCGGGGTGGCTGTGCGGTGGAGGTGGTGGTTCGGTTTACTATTGATGGTGGTGGTCGGTTGTGAGGAAGATGATGGAGATGATGGTGATGACCTAAGGTGGTGGTGGGGTGTTGACTGGTGGTCGACGACCGACCAGGGTGGCCGACGACGAGGCTGGGCCGAGCTCGGCCTAGGTGGAGGGGCGGTCGGGCTCGGCCAGGGGTACATGGTGCTGCTGCTGTTTGTGAGAGTGGTAAAAAAAAGTATTAGAAAGGAAGAGAGAGAGAGAGTGAATATTTGTGTGAAATTAATGAGAGAGGAAGAGAGAGAGAAAAAGTGTTCTCTTGGGGTTAGGGCCGACTGGGGATAGGGGAATTTGTGAGTGAGTGTTGGGAAAAATTGTAGGGTGAGGATTGAATGAGGGAAATCAAGGGTAGTAATTAATTATAGAAATTTTGGTCATTCCTATAGGGATTTTAAAATCAATAGAATTTTACATTGAAAATAAAAATAGGTAGAAAAGGGTTTTGATATTTTTCAAGGATAAGAGGCTGAGAGTGTCATGATGGAGGGTAACATGGAGCTGGGGCTAGGTTCGGTCAAACCGGGTTGGGTCAAAATCGGACATCCGCAATAATCGAATTAAAATTAGGTGTCGATGATCATGAGTAAATAAGTAGCACATGGGGATTCCAATAAATGGGACACAAGTGTCGTGCGGGTAGTAGGCTCAATGTGGGCCATGTCTATAATTGGGGCTGACAGGTTTTGGTCGACAGGGTACCCACAAATCAAGTTGGAAAATGAATGTGACACCGTGGGGTGAAATAAAATCGGGTCACGTGTCAGAAAAGTTGTACGAAGCAAATGGAGCACAAAATGGCGTGTCTGAGTGGGACACGAAGGTCATGGATGAAGAGCGTCTCGAGTAGATCATGCATGATAAGTTGGTTTCAAGAAAATGACTGGTCTTGTGCTCCCAAATTAAAAGTCACGGTAACGTGCTAATAATGATCAAGGGAAAGAGTGGGAAAATTAATTAATAATCAAATGGTCTAAATCGACCCAAAGTTGTGCGAAGCAAAAAGAGTACAAGGGAACAAGTTTGAGTGGGACACTATATACCATCATGAAGGTAATCCTGTCCACTACAAAACTCGTGAAGAAGATTTCCAGAGTTGAACATCCCTGACACTCCAAATATCAAAGGTACGGGAAAGTACACTTACAGATAAATAAACAGAATAAATTATTTATTGAAACTAAACAATCAGAAAAATAAAATAAAAATAAAAAAAAATCAGCCCGAAATTCAGGTTGCTCACATCCTACCCACCTTATAAAAATTTCGTCCTCAAAATTAAAATGTTCGTACTCCTTCTAGGTCAAACCCCCACAATCAAGTCCCAGAACTTAAATAAATATATGACTAAAAAGGACGACATCCAGGGTCATGGCATACGGTGGTAGTGAAAGTCTCATCTAGGTATACTAGTCATGCTAAACCAAAACGGTCATAGGGTATCAAAACACACAAGCAATCTAGGGTGCTAAACTAGAAAAGATACAGAAATAATAAATCATCAAAACTGTAAGACAGCCTACCATCCTATGTGAAAAATGGTACTTATCATAAAAATAAAGAAAGGTAACTACCAATTATCTATAAAGGGTTCAGAAAAATCAAAATCATAAGTTAAAGAATGAAAGCCAATTTCATGGAAAATTCCAATCACAAAATATATTAAGAATATTTAGTCTCGATACGATCTAAGTTGACCAAATGGAGGAAATTAAGATTTGGGCAATATGGAGGACATGTTCAACAAAGTCTGAGAACGAGCATACAAGGATGGAGATTCAGGTCACAATCAAATTTAATTCAATTGAGTACAACCCAAGATATTAATATGATAAGAAAAGATAATCGAAGTCGATTTGGTCGTGATTAAGGAAACTAGGATTCAATGATGTTGAAAAACCCTTTTAGAGAAAACAGGAAAAGATTTCATACGAAGTCAGTAAATCATCTCTCTCTAATACTATCAGTTTATCATTTGCCAAACCATTTTTTTTTACAAGTCCCAATATGAAAATCAACCTTCATATGACTATCATCGAAATTTTATAACCTTCAGTCATCTAAACCTTTACCATGATCACCATAGACAAAATTTCTAACTTTTAAAATATTTTCCCACGAAACATACCCCTCTTATTTAGGAGTCAACACTTATCATTTAATCAAATTTCCAAATTCCTTCACATCGTTCTAAATTAAATCCGAAACCTCTAAATCCAGTTTATGAAATCCTTGAACTTGTTTAAATCGAGTCTCGTGTTTACTAAACTCTAATACCACTATGTCACACAAAATTTATTCTTATTTATAAATCAACCTTCATATTTTCTTCAACGTTCACCTTCAAATATTATCCTTTTGAATTCTACAATTTTCTCCCAATCATCTAAAATAATTTCTATAACGTAAAATCCTTGTGTTCTCTCTGTCTCTAGTCATCCTCTTACAATATCTAGTTCAATTTCGCATAATCATTGAATACAATAAAATTCTCCCTTTTTTTTCTAAATTTCTACATAGCCTCAGAGTAAAAGTTTCCCAGAATCAATAACCAAGATTTTCTAAGTTCTCAAAACTAGGTTGACCTTGAACATCCTCATTAGTTTTGAAATACATCCATGAATTATTTATAACCAACTTTCTGTGATTGTTTCTAAATTGATAACATTTATCCCTCGATTTCATTTTAAACCTTTACCACATCTCCATTTCAAATTTTTTCATATTTGACATCCAACATTTTGATTCCTACAAAATCATCATATGATAACCAATTACATCATTTCCGAACTAGATGATTTACGTCACTTCCTCAACATTTCTCAGGTAAAATGATATGAAGATTCAAGGGTTTAAAGTCTACCTGACAGAATTAGATACGAGACAGGGAATTGATGTAATCATGACAGTTGTATAAGACAAAGAATGATGGAAATAAAATATTGGCAGGAAGAGAATGATAAAAGAATCTATTCTGCTTATCTGTTTAAAAGAGGAACCCATTTTGAAATCAGAGCTATAATATCAAATCCAGAATAAGGCCTAGCAAAATCATTGATTCATTGTATTAAGAAGAAATACATAGAAAGAAGTTACACAAAGGTTTATAAAAACAGCTAAAGCTACTACTAAATTAAATAATGAGAAACAAAACAAAACAAAAATTCCTCTTCTTTTTTTTTTGAAAGACTGAACAAAAGTAGTGAAAACATGTTCAAAAATATTTAAGGTACAATCTGATAATCATATGCGTCTATCCAAAATCATGGTGCTCTAAATCCTCGTCATACTAGTAAGCAAGGCAACGATAATCACAGAGTCCTCGACTTAGGCACATACCTCTAGAATCATGGTATTTAACATTTTTGCGATGCCGCTAGCTTGGCTGCGAAAACCTTAAATTCCCACACCCGAGAAATATATCCAAAATCAGACTATATGTCCTCACCATGCTGGCTAATGTGACTATGGAAGACTAGATTCCATAATTTAGATGATCTAGCCCATTTAATTTTATCTTGACAAAAATTAAATTAAATCAACAATGAATACCCAAAAATCAAATTTATCAACGAACATCAAGATTCAAAGATGAACAAAAATCCTTCAAATCATATAAATACAAACTCGGATGCTACAGCTAACATCAAGATTCAAAATTCAACAATCTTCCATCAAAATCAATAAATACAAACTCAAATTCAACAATAATCCATCAAAATCAAATTCAACAACAGAAAATAAAGATAAATCAAACCAAGGAAAAGAGAGTTTTCAAATCGAAGTTAAATAAGATTCTCAAGGGTCGTCCCAGGAATCTCTCAAGGGATCCTAACTGTGATTGAGTATCTTCAAAAATATATCCTAATCCTACTGCAGGCTGTAGTGGTACTCTAGTTCGAATACCACTACACAAACTCGACCTGCATGGGCCACCACTAAAAACGTGTCACGACCCGCACCATAGAGTAAGGGCACAAGAACGTAACAACGCCCAGCCTACGCCGCAGTGTCGACGGTAGAACGCTGTCCTAGGTCTCATGCATCTAACAGTATAAGGCTAAGCAGTTTATACTCCCCGAATGGGGGTGACATAGCAGAATGTAAACTCAATCACATCTAGGGTAGAGCATAATGGAAGATAGATAAAACATGAAATCCAAAAGAGATACAGCAGATAGGAGTCTAAGTGTCTAAGATACACAACCCAGAATTACATCTCAAAGCTCAAATACAGAAATCCATAAATACAACTTAAGACAACTGAAAATAAACTGAGCAAAACCCTAACTACCTATACAACCTCTACTGTGTCTCCTCTAGGCTAGCAGGCAACCTCCATGCTATCTGTAAAATTTATCAACAGGTCCAGTCAGGACAGGAGCGAGCACATTATATCTCAACAGTTCATAGCAGGTTAGAAAATATAATCATACAGTAAAGTAAGATACAGGTACTGAAAGAAATGTTGTATGTAAACAGAGAGAGAGCTGTAATAGAAATATCTACTATAAATAGAGACTAACAGTGGCTAGTGAGTCAGAGTACAATATAGACATGTAAATGGCATAGAAGATTCTGATAAGACACTATGGAAGAGATTCTGATAAGATACTACTTGGGTATTATTCACATGTCTACTTCTACTCCCCCGTACCCCCAATCAATACACAAGGATCCAACCAGGTTATGTTATGATTCCATGCAAAGCCCCCAAAGGGTGATACATGGATGTCCCATAAATAGGGATTCTAGGAGATTCTAGGATACCCAGTAAATGGGATAAGAGATTCTAGGAGACTCTGTGATCATAAGAGTATATGTCACAAGTGATCAAAGAACCAGTGAAGCATAGTGATACGTCATGTAAGTGAAACGCACAGAACATGTAGTACCCGATGCTCCCTAAGGATAATATCTCAAGAAGGGATCCATATAGTACCAATCTGTGTGACCAACGTGACAGTACAAGTAAAGTAATTTAATGCAGAAAATAATTCTAAGCAGGATATGAAATGATCAGAGAATGTACTCGCCTGATAATCTGAACAGCTGATAAGTATAGGGGGGTCCAACTGAAGCCACAGAGTCCTATTTAAAGCAACACAGGTTACAAGGTGTTCAAGTTGTAATAAATGAATCTCTACAAGCAATCTATATTATCCTAGGTTCTTCTAAGTCAAAACAACTCTAGGTCAACTTCGGCCAATAATCTAGTCAAACTAGGTCAAGTGTTGACTTACAGTTGACTTTGGGTCAACTGGTCAACTCTGGTCAAACAGGGTCCATTCTAGTCTAATATAAAGTGTACTTCGTTATTTGTACGTCGAAACTTACGTCACGCAAATCGAGATAAGAAGATTATCGGTAAAGTTGATAATCTTATTATAGTGATCCACATGTTCATCTTGTCAATTTTAGCGATGTGAGATCACTAGAATTGACTGAGCTCAGTTTCATTGTACTAATCCCGAAATATGAACATTATAAGAATTAATTATTAATTAATTATAAAAAGGGTTAAACTCAGAGAAATTATCAACAAACATTGTCGGATGATGAAATGAACATCGCCAACGTGTCCAGAATAGTTAAATTAGCTAGGATAGCCTATCCATCGGTCCAATTTGGACACAAGGGCAAAAAGGTAATTTCGGGTTAAAATGGTATCCGTGTCGGAGCCGTTTTGCACCGAAATACGTGCAAGAAAATAAGTCTATAAAATATAACAAATTATATGTCTACGAAACCAGAATGACGATACGAACCCAACGGTATCTCCAGAATTGGATTCCGTTGACCCGATCTCAATTTGGTCCGTTGACCAGAACTTAGAATTCCGATTTGCACGGAAATACGTGCCGGAGCCAATGTTCTCAAAACTCAGCAAACTACATGTCAACGAGTCCAGAATGACGATACGAACTCAACGGTATATCCGAAATTGGATTCCGATGAGCCGATCTTAAAATGACCCGTTGACCCGGATATTGGTATCCGACTTGCACCGAAATACGTGCCAGATCCAATTTCTACCAAAACCTAGCAAATTATATGTCAACGAGTCCAGAATGACGATACGAACTCTACGGTATCTCCAGAATTGGATTCCGTTGAGCCGGCGTCAAAAAGTCCCGTTGACCCGGACTGTGGGACCTACTTTGCACCGAGAAACGTGCCAGGGCCCACGTCCTCCAAATCTAACAAATTATATATGAAAATGCCAGAACGATGCCACGAGTCTACTGGTGGTGTCAGAAATAAAATATGGAGTCCCGTGTTCAAAAATGGAATTTTACAAGTTAGAAATTACGAATTCGGACGGCCAACTTTGGCGTCGAATTCAACCAATCAAACAAGCTCTCAATGAAACGAAACTGGAGGGGTAGCAAGAGGGTTATACCAGCTTCGCACAGGAACTGGTAGCATGCCAAACGGAGCTGCGGTGGAGGAGATACAAGCTGACGAAGTTGACCCCGCAAAACTGTCCAAAATTAATATAATTTAAACGGTCAACTTGGTGGCCGGTTTTGATGTAGCAAACGATAAAATCAACCGATGAAAATTGACAGAAGTGAAGGTGGATATACCGAGATTGTGACGGAGCAAAGAAATCACCGATCCAACGGTCGGATTTCTCAGAAATTGCGCACGAAGTTGCTGCGACGGAGCGCCAAAACGGACTTGATTTCGCGCGCGTCACGGCGGGAATTCGTGCGAAATGCACGAATCGTCTATACGTCGTGCTGGAGGAGGAGAGGCGGACCCAGGGAGGGTCACCGGAGTTCGTCTATGGCGGCCGGCCACGGCGGCGCTGCACCGCCCGTGCGCGCACGGCCAAGGGGCGCGCAGCTTGTCGAGCATGCAGCTGCTGCTGCCACTGGTGCGCGCGGCTGCACACGGGGCTACGCGGCCAGGCCCGGCCGGCGAGGGCACGACGGCTGTTCGGGGTGGCTGTGCGGTGGAGGTGGTGGTTCGGTTTACTATTGATGGTGGTGGTCGGTTGTGAGGAAGATGATGGAGATGATGGTGATGACCTAAGGTGGTGGTGGGGTGTTGACTGGTGGTCGACGACCGACCTGGGTGGCTGACGGCGAGGCTGGGCCGAGCTCGGCCTAGGTGGAGGGGTGGTCGGGCTCGGCCAGGGGTGCATGGTACTGCTGCTGTTTGTGAGAGTGGTGAAAAAAAGTATTAGAAAGGGAGAGAGAGAGAGAGTAAATATTTGTGTAAAATTAATGAGAGAGGAAGAGAGAGAGAGAAAAAGTGTTCTCTTGGGGTTAGGGCCGGCTGGGGATAGGGGAATTTGTGAGTGAGTGTTGGGAAAAATTGTAGGGTGAGGATTGAATGAGGGAAATCAAGGGTAGTAATTAATTATAGGAATTTTGGTCATTCCTATAGGGATTTTAAAATTAATAGAATTTTACATTGAAAATGAAAATAGGTAGAAAAGGGTTTTGATATTTTTCAAGGATAAGAGGCTGAGAGTGTCATGATGGAGGGTAACATGGAGCTGGGGCTGGGTTCGGTCAAACCGGGTTGGGTCAAAATCGGACATCCGCAATAATCGAATTAAAATTAGGTGTCGATGATCATGAGTAAATAAGTAGCACATAGGGATTCCAATAAATGGGACACAAGTGTCGTGCGGATAGTAGGCTCAATGTGAGCCATGTCCATAATTGGGGCTGACAGGTTTTGGTCGACAGGGTACCCACAAATCAAGTTGGAAAATGAATGTGACACTGTAGGGTGAAATAAAATCGGGTCACATGTCAGGAAAGTTGTGCGAAGCAAATAGAGCACAAAATGGCGTATCTGAGTGGGACACGAAGGTCATGGGTGAAGAGCGTCTCGAGTAGATCATGCATGATAAGTTGGTTTCAAGAAAATGATTGGTCTTGTGCTCCCAAATTAAAAGTCACGGTAACGTGCTAATAATGATCAAGGAAAAGAGTGGAAAAATTAATTAATAATCAAATGGTCTAAATCGACCCGAAGTTGTGCGAAGCAAAAAGAGTACAAGGGAACAAGTTTGAGTGGGACACTATATACCATCATGAAGGTAATCCTGTCTACTACAAAACTCGTGAAGAAGATTTCCAGAGTTGAACATCCCTGACACTCCAAATATCAAAGGTACGGGAAAGTACACTTACAGATAAATAAACAGAATAAATTATTTATTGAAACTAAACAATCAGAAAAATAAAATAAAATAAAAAAATTAGCCCGAAATTCAGGGTGCTCACAAGAAATTAGGTTGTATAGGTTGTCAACGTACCAGAAGTGACAGATCGAACAATGATCGGCCGTGCGCCGAGAAAACATGTTACGAAGTCGTCCCCACAAGCCACTGCTTTGTTTTGTTGCTGTGCACTGCCATTGTGCGCGGTCCTTGCCGATTTCGGTCGTACGCGACGGTGGCCCCTGACGGCGCGTGCGCGAGCGTGGGGAGGGAGTCACCTGGGGTCGGCACTGTGTGGGTAGAGCTAGGGTATCTTTCTCCCTCTTCCGCGTTCTATATATATATGTATATACGTATGGTGAAAGAACGGGTCTGTTAGACCGAGCGGGGAAAAAGAGGGTGTTATGCTTAATGCGGGCTTGGGTCCTGCTGTGGGAAGTCTTAGCTTGGGAAAGACCCATGGGCTGGGTTGCTCGGCTGAGACTGATTTGGGGGGGGGGGGGGGTTATTAGTTTTCAATTCTTTTATTAATATATATATATATATATATATATATATATATATATATATATATATATATATACTCGTATACATACTTACATAATAATATCCATTATAATAATATTTATTTGACAAAAATAATATAACCAATAATAATAAAATAATATTATATAATAATAACCTCAATAATATTGATAATAAAAAATAATAATAATAATAATAACAAAATTCAATAAATTAATAATGGTGTATATACCATTATGTACAGTCTAAAAATCCCAAAATATACAAAGACCTATTTTATACAAATGTCATTGAATATCAACTAATAATGATATTTATAATATTCAATTAACAAATACTTAGGAATATTCATTAGATCATTAAAACGGAACACAACACACTCATACCAGATTACATCAACACGAATGTCATTGAATGTACCGCACGACTACATGGGCTTGGGCTTTCTTTGGGTCCAATCTGGACTAGTTCGATACAATCAGGTTTCCTAAAACTCAATAATATAATTAATAAATAAATAAATCTTAGGTAAGGGTTAAGTCGCAACTTGGTCTGGTTTTTCCTAGTTAGGACATCACTATGGCTTGGTCTTCCCTATCCGGACTAATACACTAGTCAAAGCACGCCATTGCACTATCCGTGCCACGATTTCTAGTCATCTTGTACTCCAAAACCCCATCATGGCTAAAGTCATCTATCGTAATAATTAACTAAGTAATTATTTATAAAAAATTTAGAAATCACATTTAATTCAAATAAATAAATAAAAATATATTATCAAAATTTCGGAAAAAAAGGGATTACAAATCTACCTACCTTAAAAATAATTTTGTCCTCGAAATTTAAGGAAGGGTCCATCAGCTATGATAGAAGACGGTTTCCATTAGCTATCATCTATTCTCATGGTCTTTTCGTACTACGAATCCTTGAGAGTTTCTACCCACCTTTGGTCACACTACTCCCTCAAATCTTATGTCACTAAAACTTTATAACCTTCCATCTAATTTCTAAAATTGCTACAAATAGATATCTACTGTATATTGTATCTATAATCCTCTCCTATCTATCAAGCAATCCAAAATTTAACAAACAACAAATTTACACAAGTAGCTTAGAAATATTGGTAAATTCTAATAAGCATGGTTATTCGTCGCTCTGAAATAGAAAGGACAGAAAGATAAGGAAGAATAATCGAGAACAATTATGAAGTTTCAAGAGCAGTAGAGAGTATCCAATGATGCAGATAGAAAGAAAGTCCATGAATCATTGACTTATTTGCTAGAGTGGGCTACTCTAGTCCAGTCACTTGCTAAATCGAAGAACCCTTCGTTTCTTATAGGGGCTTGCAACCTTGCAATACAGAAGTTCCATTTTCGAAATTCTAAACAAGGTTCCATAATAGAACAGAATTTGAGAAATCAAGATTGTGATCTTTTTCGTGGTTATTTAAACACACGAGCAAGGGATAAAATGCAATACAAGATCATTTCACGACTTCCAGGTAGGTGGAATATTGGTTACGAATGACTTCGCATTCTAAGAAGGGGAGACTACATAATAGGTATAGGGACCTATTTCAAATAGTTTGATTTTATAATCCAAATATGGTGGTATGTATGGATGGGTTTTATTGGGTCTTAATGGGTTCCCTGATTGGACATCAATCGTTTGTTGGATGAACCTTCGATTTCAATCTATATTGACTGGATAAGATCCCAATGATAAAACTATTTCTACTAGGCTAGGGTAACCTAGAATAGGGCTCCACCCAAGTGGTTGAGCTAGGAGGGCAGTCGAATTGGTTAAATAGGTTCTGAAAGCCTTGAAGATGCGCCTTCCGTGACTTTTATGGTTAAGTTGCACGAGAAGACACAATTGAGTGGCACACTAGGGACATGTGCGTAGTGGACTTCGAGTAGTTCACAGCCATATATTGGGTCAAAAGGTTTGAGCCGAGGTTGAGTCTCTAATTGTAGTCGGGCAGTTTACCGGTATTATGGTAAGGGTTATAGCTAGTCCTTTTTACCTGAAAGTCGTACCATAAAAATAGAGTACAAGGGGACGTATTTGAGTGGGACATGATATACCTAGATGAAGGTGGACTCGTCTAGATCTTGCATATGAAATTTGTTGGAAGGTAACGGCTGGTCTCGTGCTCCGAATATTAATGACACGACTGGGAACATAAAATGATCTAAATGGAAGTGGGAGTCCAGAGGGCACTAATTATCGTCTTAATAGAATTTATTCTAATCAATCGGAAATCCTCGTATATCCCAAAATTTTAGAAGGCTTACCGTCTACCCACCTTAGAAGCTAGGACATGGTTTTAGGAATAATGAGGAACTCAAGATTTATTCTTGCTTCATGGAGGAACTCGAGATTTATTGTTCTAATTTCTTCCTTGCAACATTCTAAGACTCTTTAGTAATTGGCATTTTCAATTTCCATGGCTAAACTCTTCTAGATCTAAGTTCATTTTATTTTCGGATTTCTTGGGTTTTGATCTACTTAACATTATTATTTCCAAGTTTTGTTGGTTTCATGTTGTAGAGAATTTCATTCTGCCCCATTTTGACCTATGGAAGTCTAGATTTGGGCTTGGAATGAAGGACTTATGGAGCTTGGGAGCCATGAACTTCATGGCTCTTCTTCTCGGACCAGTGGAGAAGAAGCACAGTCTCTCAGCTGCATGGAGTACTTGACCGCATGGATCTTCATGCGGCAAGTCCTAGAGCCGCATGGTATCTCAGCCGCATAAGACTCCATAACCCAGCCGCATGAACTCAATCATTTTCAGCCGCATAAGACCTTGTCCATATGGCACTGCGCTTCATAGCCGCATAAAGTCAACTCCCTCCCCCCAATGTCGCATAAGACTCACTTAATATAGTCGCATGTAACTGACTTCTTCCAGCCGCATGTGCACATTTCTTTTCAGCCGCATATGGCCTCGGCACAACTTCAGCCGCATGAACTCCAATATCCGCAGCCGCATAGGCTTGACTGTTCCGCTGCCACATAAGCTCCCTTGTTCCTTAGCCGCATGAGGCCCAAACACTTCTCGGCCGCATGAGCCCCTTCTTTTTTGCTGCCGCATGAATTATTCCCTTGCTCAGCCGCATGAGACCCCACTAGAGTTAGCCGCATGGGCTTGCGCCTTCCCAGCCGCATGCACCCTGTCCTTCTCCAGCCGTATGGACTTCTGAATCCCGTGCCGCATGAGATCCGATCTCTTGGCCACATAAGCTCTATTCTCTCAGCCGCATGGCTCCCTCCTCAAGTCTTGTCCTCTTTATTATTATTTATTAATATTAATATTAGTATTATTAAACTGAAATGGCACATTATGTTTATGTCGTGTAAATTTTGGCATATTTTCTGAACACGATAGTGGCCCGCCATGGCACACTCTCGACAAGCAAACTGACATGATATATCATGACATGCTGTCACGACAGCTAGCCTGACATGACAAGTATGAATGACCTGGATACCGTGGGTGATTACGTTTGTACAAATAAACCAGTACTGTCTTGCATCATGTCTAGGATAGGGATTCCTGAGTACCACGGTCGGGGATACCTACAGTAATTGACTAAGGCTAATAAACTAGAATAATTCAGTAGATAAAAAGAGATTCTCAGCTACAAGCAATCCCGTTATCTGGGCGCATTAAGTGGACTTGTAGCCTACCGACGAGTAGGGCACATTTCCAGCACACAGTCATGTGGTGCACCCTTCATAAACGGACATTCGACCCGGATAACCGGATGGTCTGCAGGGCTTGTGGCTGTTGGGATAATCTCATTGCATCTTGCTAGTAACTAGGCCTGTGATAATCCTAGTTAGTTAAAAGTATCAAGCCGTACTCTTGATTGGCCGTGATTGATTGGATGGAGTTTATTCTATCTTAGTCTTATCTTGATCATGTACAAGACTGTGACATGACATGAGTGATTGTGCTTGTCTCAACAATAACGATCAGGGGTCCAGTTCTGTTCAGACGAAGGGTTACAACCCCGGTTCTTGTTTGGTTTAAGGGTTGTAACCTGGCTCCCGGAGCAGTCCTGCATCCTCTCTTCGTTTATTGTCTTATTGCAACTCCATGTCATGCTCGTCATGTTTTACCTTATTTTAATAACATGATTACTTATGCTTGCCTCAACAATAAAGATCAGGGGTCTAGTTCTGTTCAGGCGAAGGGTTACAACCCCGGTCCTTGTTTGGTTTAAGGGTTGTAACCTGGCTCCCGGAGCAGTTCTGTGTCCTCTCTTCGTTTATTGTCTTCACTGTACCAATAGTATTTGAGACGGATTTCTATTCAGGTGAAGGGTTACAACTCCGGTCCTTGTTTGGTTTAAGAGTTGTGACCTGGCTACTTGAATAGTTTCCTCGTACTCAGTTTACTGTTGTTATCTCTATCAGTTCTTTATTTATTATCTTTAATATTCTATTGTGATATTCTGGTTTTAGTTCCTAAGTGAAGCCTCATTTGTGGCACTTGCTCTTTCTGGGGTCTGACCCAGCTGGTTTTGTGTGGCCAGATATCGGAGCAGCACAAGAGGATCTACCTATCTTCCAGCCAGATGGTGACCACCAAGCGTAACCCTGGCAACGAGTGGGTTTCTTTTTGTTCTCCCACTTTATTGTAAAATTATTCTTTTGAGACGTTTAGCCGACGAGCACTTGTTAGCTCGGTTGTACCTTTATTTACTGTCTTCCTACGGGCTGTAACATGATTGACAGATCCTAGGGTTGATCATGTATGACTGAACTCTTGCTAGTCTTGACATTTTGTACGACTAGCTTCATGATCATCCAATATGTAATGTATGGGACGCCTTGCTATTATATATTTGGTGCTCTGACATCTTGTAACTATTATTGCTTGCTTAAGATTGAGACAATAGGCTTGTTCATGACCATAGAAGACTGTTGACTTATAGTTAAACCCTCATGTATCTAGACAGCCGTGACCGTATAGCGAGATGGGTTGTACTTCAATATACGTAGCTGGCTATGTATGTCCCCGCTCTCCAGTATTCTGGTTCTAGGACGTGACATTAAATGACTACAGGAAACTGCTTAGTAAATATGAAACTTCTAAGAAGGTACTTAAAGAGTACAAATGTGAGATACGAAAACTTACCGACCAACTAGCTGATGTTAGAAATAATGTTTCTTCTATTGAGTCTGGTGTGCTTTCTTCTATTAAGCTATTGTTACACGAGACTATCAAGTTATCCGAAGAAAAAGACCAAACTATCATCCAGCTAAGGGAAGACCTATCTAAGGAGAGAAAGAATCTCCAGTGTGCACAAGTCAGAATGGAAACACTTACATCTGACTATACTAGATTATATGATACCTCCAAAAAATTGAAAATTAGTTTAGGAAAACGGTCCGAAGTTGCTACTTCCTATTCTAACACGTGTCAATTATCGAATCATCGGAACACACCCAAACCAAACACTGTCAGACTAAACCATACCAAACCAATGCCCAAGAAGACTAATAGGCATGCATTTTTTTATACTAGAAAACAAAAACCTACCAATCATGCACCTCACACTACTTTCAACACTCAACATGCAAAATATCATTATTGTGGCCTCATTGGTCATATATCATCTGCATGTAGAATCAGAAAGTTAGTAGATTTAAATGTTTATGCATGGATACCAAAGATTAACATGTCAGGACCCTACAAGAAATGGGTACCAAGAGTTTCATCTGCAAACTGTTTTGTAGGTGGAACGTCCTTCACATGCTAGAAGTAAATGGATCATCGACAGCGGTTGCTCACGACACATGACCGATGATGCATCATTATTCGCAATACTGTCGAAGAAGAATAAAGAAGGATACGTCTCCTTCGGTAATAATTTAAGAGGGTACATAATCGGTGTTGATGACATTGGTAAGGCTCCCTATCCTGTGATTAAAGATGTCTGTCTAGTTACCGAGTTAAAACATAATCTGCTCAGCATAAGCCATTTAGCTGATCACGGTTATGATATTAACTTCGTCAAAGACAAATGTACTATAGTTGATAGCTCAACTGGTAGTACTATCTTTGAAGGTATCAGGGAAGACAACATATATATTTTCTATCTATTAGAAGATGCTAACAAAACAGGTAGATGCTTGATGGCCAAGAGCATTGAGAGTCAACTATGACATATGAGACTCGATCATGCAAACATGAACACAATTTCAAAACTATCCACAAAGAAGTTGGTACGCGGCTTACCGGACATATCTTTCAAGAAGGATACGGTATGTAGCGAATGTGAAAAGAACAAAGCTACCCGATCCGCCTTTAAGTCCAAGAATGCTGTAAGTACCACTAGACCTCTACAATTATTGCATATGGATTTATTTGGACCTAGTAGAATTGCTAGTCTAGGTGGTAAGTTATATGCATTTGTCATTGTAGATGATTTCTCTAGATACACATGGGTATATTTTCTTGCATGCAAGAACGATGCGTTGTCAGATTTCGTCACCTTTTGTAAGAAAGTAAAGAATGAAAAAGGTTTCATGATTACTTGCATTCGTAGTGATCATGGCGGCGAATTTGAGAATGCAGAGTTCAAGCAATTCTGTGACACACACGGTTATTTGCATGAGTTTTCCTGCCCTAGGACTCCACAACAAAATGGAGTTGTGGAACGTAAGAACAAGACTATCTGAAATGGCTAGAGTAATGTTGAACCAGTTTAGTCTACCTAAATACTTTTGGGCTGAAGCTATCAATACAGCGTACTATATTCTCAATAGGGTTCTGATTCGACCTATATCGAAGAAGACTCCCTATGAATTATGGTTTGATAGAACACCCACTGTTTCATATTTCAAGATATTTGGTTGTAAATGCTTTATTCTTAATACTAAAGACAACCTGAGTAAATTTGATGAAAAGGCCGATGAAGGTATCTTTTTAGGTTATGCGACAAAGAGCAAAGGGTACATAGTCTTCAATAAGAGAAACATGATCATCGAAGAATCAACTAATGTCAAGTTTGATGAACTAAATCAACTTTCAGATGATGACGATAATGAATACATAAGTACACCAAGTACAGCTACTGCAAAACCTTCCCACAAAGATGCATAACTGTCACACCAAGCACCAACTTAGTCTTCAAGCAAAGAAGCCGGAACCAGCAATCCTGAAGATATGCCAAAAGAGATGAGATTCTTGGCAGATCATCCAAAGGACTTGGTAATTGGTGAGATTACCAAGGGTGTAAATACTCGTTCCTCTAATAAAGATATAGCTTCTTGTGTTACTTTTATTTCACAGCTTGAACCCAAAAACATTAAAGAAGCATGTAGTGATAATTTTTGGTTAGATGCTATGCAAGAGAAATTAAACCAATTCGAACGGAATCAAGTTTGGGAACTTGTTCCCAAGCCCATTGATCATCCGATCATTGGCACCCGTTGGGTATTCCGAAACAAACTGAACGAAAATGGTTTAGTAACTCGTAATAAGGCTCGACTTGTAGCCCAAGGATACAATCATGAAGAAGGTATCGACTACGATGAGACTTATGCCCCAGTTGCGAAATTAGAATCCATTCGCATGTTTTCATAATTTCAAATTATTTCAAATGGATGTTAAAAGCGCATTTTTGAATGATTTTATAAAAGGAGAATTTTATGTAGCTCAACCTCCAGGTTTTACTGATTTCAAAAATCCTGATTATGTTTTCAAGTTGAAGAAAGTCTTATATGGTTTGAAATAAGCCCCTCGTGCTTGGTACGATCGTCTAAGCTCTTTTCTACTTGACAACGGTTTTTCAAAGGAAAAGGTTGACACTACACTGTTTATAAAATCTTTGAATAACAATCTTCTTTTGATTCAAATCTATGTAGATGATATTATTTTTGGATCCACTGATGAATCTCTTTGTCAAATTTTTTTAAAGTGTATGCAGAATGAGTTTGAGATGAGCATGATGGGAGAGCTGAAATTCTTTCTCGGACTGCAAATCAAACAAACCAACAATGAGACGTTCATAAATCAAGCAAAGTACACAAAAGATTTATTAAAGAAGTTCGACCTGGAAGCAGTCAAACTACTTAGCACTCCAATGGCGACATCAACCAAGCTTGATATTGATGAACAAGACAAATCCGTCGACATACATAAATATCGAGGTATGATCTGTAGCTTACTGTACTTAACTGCTAGTCGACCAGACATTATGTTTAGTGTTTGCTTGTGTACGTTTTCAAGCCAATCCTAAGGAATCACTTCTGTGCACAGTTAAGCTCATCTTTCGATACCTTAAAGGCACTTCTTCTGTCGGCTTATGGTATCCTAAAACCACGTCATTTGACCTAACCGGTTATTCTGATGCTGATTTTGCCGGATGCAAAGTGGATAGAAAAAATACCAGCGACACATGTCATTTCCTAGGAAAAGCCCTAGTCTCTTGGTTTAGCAAGAAGTAAAATTCTGTCATATTATCAACAACTGAGGCTGAGTATATCGCCGCAAGACGTTGTTGTGCACAAATTTTGTGGATGAAGCAAACTTTAGAAGACTTTGGATTACATTTCACACACATACCCATTTTTTGTGATAATACTAGTTCTATTAATTTGACTAAGAATCCAGTATGTCATTCTCGTACTAAGCATATCGAGATTTGACATCATTTTCTTATAGATCATCAACAAAATGGAGATATAGACCTTGTATACATAGACACACATAATCAATTGGCTGACATTTTTACAAAATCTCTAGCGGAAGATCGTTTCAATTATTTACGTCGAGAATTAGAAATTTTAGATGTCAATAATATTAATTAATTTTGTTTTATTAATTAATTTATTCAATACTCAATAACTGTTTTTGAAACAAACCTACAAAGAGTCTGTCTGTCACCACGACTACGGTCGAAGTGAAGCGGTACTTAATTGTTCCTCGGTGAACTCCCGTTAGCTGGGACAGTACTCCTACAGCTAATCTGAAACAGACGCTGAGAAACGAAACTTAATTTATAAAATAATATTAATTATATTATTTGAAGTTTAAAATTACTAAACTTTGAATTCAATATTTGAAATGAGTTGACGAAAATGATGTGGCCCACAAGATTTTATTTTAAAAACCGAGGAGAACCCTAGGCGAATTCGGCCCGAGTTCGGTCCGAATTCGGCCAGAGTTCTGTTGGTGCTATAAGTTTTTAAGTCAGAACCCGAGGCCTTCTCCTCTTCATCTCTTTCAAATTATGTCATCATAGCAGCAGCAGCCGAAGGTCCCCCCAAACCCTATCTTTTTTCCACTCCTTTTCTTCCAATCTACGTAGAGAGATCCATCCAAAATTTGGATTCGTACGGAGAATCGCGTCCTCTACAACATACTTGATTCTCGGAAGGTATAACTCCTTTTCTCCACTTTCAAATTCTTAGGGTTATCTAGTTTTGGGAAAGAATGCCTAAGGGATTCAATCCTTTCAAGAGGAAGAAGACTAATGCCAGTGAAGAGGCATCGTCTTCCGATCCGAACATGGATTCACTCTTTTTCCCGGTCCAATCGGGTGACGGCCTGTCGGATGAGTTTTACTTCAAAACTCATGACCAAGCTTTGCTATGGTATGCCGACTTTGCTATGCGTACAATATGCACAGGCGTTCCGATCAAATGGACTGTATTTCCAGATCATCGTCCTTTGTTTGAGGCATTAGGATTACACCGTCTCGTTACCCAACAATTCCCTATAGCTACTAATGCCCTTAGACTATTTTACTGTAACTTCGTGTTAGATACTTTTACCGTAAGAACTTGTGTTGGCGGGATCGATATCGAGTTCGATGATGCGTTGCTAGCGGAAATCCTTGGTATTCCAAACGAAGGTGCCCCGCTCGATGACATCACCGACTTTGACTTTTTCGAGGGCACGACTCTTGTTAGTTTCAAGAATGAGCTTTGTGCGCCAGCACGTGTTCGTCCTGGAAAGTTCAAGGCCAATAACTTGAACTTGTTTAACTACGAGTTATATCGCATCATCTATTCCACTATTCTTTCGAAATTTACTTCAAAAGATGATGTCACTGCACTAGAACTCTCTGCCCTCTATCACATTCTTAAGGGGATTTCTTTTTCTGCCCCTAAGACTATCATCCAGATGATGGGAAGATGTCGCGGAAGAGACCGCAATTTTTCTTATGCGATGCTTATCCCTCGCATCTTTCAGCGTTTTGATATCGACTTATCCACTTGCGCTCTGGATCCTGAGCCCAAGTTTCTTAAGCTTTTTTGTCGCAGCATTGCCACTGCTCCTGCACCTCCTGCACCTGCTCCTACTGCAGCTGTTCCTCCTCAGACCTACCCTATGACTTTTGAGGGTATCCATCAGCACCTCTCGGATTTGCATACTTTCTTTGTTGACACTTCCCGGGAATATGAGTTCCATGACGTGACTCGGTTCCAGGCTATTGCCAACTCGTTTGCTGATCTCCGATTTGCTCAGACGGATCATTCTGCTAGTTCTCTTCCTAGAGACCCTACTGTATCTGGTTACCGCATTGAGGATGAGGCGGTCCATTCTCTGTTCCAGCCAGGGAACGCTTATGATTGGTATCGTAGTTCTGGTGCTACTCCACACAACTCTGGAGCTGGCACATCTGGATCTGGTCCATCCGGACATGGTGGACATGCTGGCACTGCAGATGATGATGACAATGAGGATGATATGTGATTTTAGACATTCTTGTCTAGTTGTCGTACTATTGAGACTGATTTTATTGTCTTTGTTTACTTGGAAATGCTCCGACATTCCAAGCTAGTATCAGTACTCTTATTATTTGTCTGATGAACATGTTATATGTTTTCTTCAGCATATTTTTATTCAGTTTAGCATTTTTCTCATAGCATTATCTTTTATTATGCTTCCATTTAAACTGCCTGTGATATATTTTCTGCTTATCACATTTCTTTACTGTCTGTGACATTTATACCATGCATGTGATAATTTTTTTTGTATCTATATTTTGTATTTTTTCACTGATTGTTACTTCTGCATATATTGCGGGGGAGCTTTCTCTTTTGCAATTATTTTGCTAAGTGACAACGCGGGAGAAATAAGATCTAACATCTTCGATCTGTAAGAATACAGGATATGAACAATCTACTGGAACAATTTTTTTGGTACATTATATCGGTACAATTTGTTTTGATAAAGACCAAAGATGTTATATCGGTCAAGGTTTGTCAATTATCAAAATAGGGGAGATTGTTGGCCCATTGGTCATGGTCAAAGCTGATTTTAATAATTGATTAAACTCTGTCTCGATATACGGAGCTACTCAGATGTTTACTCAAGACATTTTGACACTTGGACACTGATTAAAGATTGGATATCTACTCAGTTCAAGATCGAAGCTATGTTTGCCACTCGAGACTGTATTTCTTTATGCAATGTAATTTTTACTTTTATTGAGTTTAGGAATACATTGTACACCAAGTCGTACTGGCAAATAGGTTATCCAAAATCGTTTTAAAAAATGATCTATGTTTTGAAAAATATCTCTTATTTACAAAAGCTTCTGAAGGATTTCAAAAAGTCCAAAAATATTTTCTTAAAATATCCCTGACCAACCCTGACAGAACTCGACCAGAGTTCGGCCAGAATTCGGTTAGTGAACGTTGAATTTTTGAACTTGGTCTCCCATCAGTTGCGGATTGTTACATAGAGTTCTGTCCGAATTCTGCCCGAATTCTGCCAGAGTTTTGCCTTTGGAAAAAACTATAAATAGAGAATAATTCTGATCATTTCAAATCATTCATTCACTTTCATCTCTTCTCTTCTAAGCTTACGTCGCTTTCCAAAGAGTTTTCTAAAAAGCTTTCATTTTCAAATTCCAAGCCAGTTACAATTCTCTAGTCAATTTGTCGGTACGGTACGGTCTAGAAGATTTCAGAGAAATTGTAATCAGAGACTTGATTGAAGAAAGACTCTTCAAAACTGAAGTTGGTCCAGTTCTTCGTATCAAAGCTCGCGTCTGTAGAAGTTGCAAGGACTTCGTATGAAAACTTGCGGAATTTTCCAATAGTGGATTCAACTGGAAGCTAGAGTTCTTCCGACTGGACTAGTCCTCACAAGAGAGAAACCAGTATAAATTACTGTGTTTGCGTTTGCCTTCTGATCTCTTTTCTTTTACAGTTATTACCTTGTGTTTATTGATATTATTTCTGTGATCTAACTGCTAACAAGTTTTTAATTAGCAATATTCCGCTGCCTACTCTATTCACCCTCCTCTAGAGTATTCTGCTTTAAAGTCGTTCCTACAGGTTCTGCCAACCCTTTACAGTACACATGATTCACTCCCATCCCTACTTACTTGTGCCAAAAGAACAAAACGAAAATGAAAAGAATATTCACCAACTTCCTTCTTCCAACTCACCATAATATCTCACTATTCTAACATGCCATTCATGCATTCACCAACTGTAATATGAAGGGTGAAGAAAGGAATATAACACTCTCTTATGTAGCAGGTAATTGATTTCTACTAAACCCAAGCATCTATTGTCAAAATATCATGAGAAGGAGAACACGAGCAACTCCAAAACAAAGCTTTTTATGTTCCCATGTTTCCTTCTCTACCTTTATATATTATACTTAACCAAAGTTGAGAAGAACACGAGTTACTGCTACTGTTAAACCATCAATAGTCCAATATAACCATCAACAAGGCTCAACGCGCGCCTTGTTGAACGCCTGCACCTTTATACTTAAAGCGCGCGCCTTTTTAAGGTGGTGCGCCTGGCACAGTTCTAGGCGCTTTCCCTGCGCGTCGCTGCGCCTTGCGCCTAGGCACGCTTTTTAAATCAATGCTCTGTATAATGAAACAATAACCCCTTCATATGCCCAGATACATATAGGATACATCAGGAAATTTTCTGTTGATATTACAGAGCAGTATTATGTCCAGATACATATTACAGAGCAGTATTCTGTTGATATTACAGATATAATAACCCCTTCATATGCGCAGATACATATAGGTAAGGAACCAAGGGGCACTCCAACAATCAGTGTCGTATATTATTATGTCCGTCACAAACACATATCGGGCACAACACATATAGACACTACAAAATACCCAATGGAAGGGGTGGATCCAGGAATTTTAGCAAGAGTGAATGCACACTATAGTTACATTGACAGCTCCAACTGACTAATGGATATAAACTGTTATACAGATGTGCCATGCCCGTATCATGTTCCCATGTCCGTATCATGTTATGGAATATTGTGTTCCTACATAGAATTTTATTTATCATTTCCCATATCCGTATCATGTTCTGGAATAGAAATGATAAAAAATTTAAAAGCTTGTTTCCAATGTAGTATCATATAAAACATGCTTCAGTTTATAGTAGTGTTGCTTCCTATCTTGGGTATGGTAATTACCTGTGCAGTTTTTTTACATATATAATATCAATACAGGAGCTCAATATTGTGAAATTCTTTGTCTTGTTTCAACTTTCCATATGCGATACCCATGTCAGTATCATATAAACATGATTCAGTTTACCGTAGTGTTTCTTCCTATCATTGGTTTGGTAATTACCTGTGCAATTTGTTTTTACATATATAATACCAATACATGAATTTTAGCAAGAGTGGGCAGACTGGACTTCCCTATAGCTGTGGTTAAGAAGAAAATGGAAGTTCACAGAAGAGTTAACTGTGGAGTAGAGGAAAGCCATTAAAACCTTTTTTTTATTTTTTTTCATGAACTGATAGATGTGTATGTTATAAGAGAGCCCATTTGAACATGCTATAAGATGTACAATAGAAATTTTACGCACAACGATTCCTTAGAACCTGTTAGTCTCTGTGGTGTTGAATTCAGTAGAGAACTCTTATTAACCATTATATGCTAGTGTTCAGTGGAAGCCTTAGCTTCGAAGACACCCCTACTGTCAACATATAAATGTATAGGTCCGGTCCTTTCAAATCCTTGCTATTAACTACTAAGGAAATAGGAAGGTTCTTTAAAACCATAGTTAGTTGAGCATGGCACATATATATGCTTACTGGAAACAGAGGAATGAGAAATTAATGTGGCTTATATTAGGTTTTCCACACCTAAAGATTTGAAATCCGCTGATAGGGAGCTAGCATTTATAACACTTGAGTTAGATGACATGAATCCTTCTAACCCCCTGCCAAATATAGGCACAGGAGGCCTGTTGGTTGTGGTTAGCTAATGTGTAAATGTGAGAAGAATGCATGTTGGCTTATATTAGGAATTTTAGCAAGAGGAATGCACACTATAGTTACAATGACAACTCCAACTGACTAATGCATATAAACTGTTATACAGATGTGTCATGCCCGTATCATGTTCCCATGTCCGTATCATGTTCTGGAATACTGTGTTCCTACATAGATTTTTTTTTTTTATCATTTCCCATATCCATATCATGTTCCGGAATAGTGGTTTTTTTTTTTCTTTCTGGAATAGCGTGTATATGTAGAAAATAATGGTTGGATGATTTTATTGATGGACTACTTCACTACTTATAGGGAGTCTAGCTCCTCTACATATAACATATTCCGATGTGGGACTAAAAGTCCCTTATTGATTCTCAACACTCCCCCTCAAGATGGGCGATAGATATTGATCATCCCCATCTTGTTACATAGCTTTGACAGACTTAATGAACTAAGACCCTTAGTCAGACAGTCTGCAACTTGTTCTTCTGAGCGGACATGGTCAATCTTCAGTATCCCTTGTTCCAGCTTCTCCTTGATGAAGAATCGATCAATCTCGATGTGCTTCGTTCTGTCGTGCTGAACTGGATTGTTAGCTATACTTATTGCAGCTTGACTATCGCTCAGAAGACGCAATGGTGCTCCCTTATCCAGCTGCAACTCTGTCAGCAATGCTTTCACCCACAGCAACTCTGACACTCTCAGAGCCATTGCTCTGTATTCAGCTTCAGCTGTCGACCGTGCTACCACTGACTGTTTCTTGCTTCTCCATGAGACCATATTTCCTCCTACAAAAACACAGTATCCCGTGGTAGACCTTCTGTCGTCTATGCAGCTCGCCCAGTCTGCATCACAGTATCCCTCAACTTCTATGCGTCCATTCTTCTTGAACCATAGCCCCTTTCCCGGCATTCCTTTCAGATATCTCAAGATCTGAAATACTGCTTCCATATGACCCTTTCTTGGATCATGCATGTAGCGACTCACTACACTCACCGCAAATGAGATATCAGGGCGAGTGTGCCCCAGATAAATCAATCTTCCTACAAGTCGTTAATATCTTTCACGATCAACTGGCTCTCCTGCTTCTGCTCCCAACTTGCACTTCTGGTCAATTGGAGTGACTGCTGCTTTGCATCCTAGCATCCCTGTCTCCTTCAGCAGATCTAGTGCGTATTTTCTCTGTGAGAGAACAATTCCTTGTTCGCCTTCACACACCTCGATACCTAGAAAGTACCTCATCGCTCCTAAATCCTTCACCTCAAACTCCTTCGCGAGTTTTGACTTCAGCTTAGTGATCTCGACTTTATCATCACCTGTGATCACTATATCATCCACATATACAGCAAGTATAGTGATGTAGCCTCTTGCATGCTGGAGGAAGACCGTATGATCTGCATTTGTTTGACGGTATCCCATGCCTGTAACAGCCTTTCTGAATCTGTCAAACCAGGCTCGAGGAGATTGCTTGAGCCCGTATAGCGACTTCTTCAGTTTATACACTTTTTCTTGCGACGTCCCTCCGTTTGATTCCGTCGCGTAGCATCCTGGCGGGAGCTCCATGTATACTTCTTCTTGCAGGTCCCCATGAAGAAAGGCATTCTTCACATCCAGCTGGTACAGCTTCCATCCATAGTTCGCTGCAATGGAGACTAGAGTTCTCACGGTGCTCATTTTTGCTACTGGGGCAAACGTCTCATCATAGTCTATGCCATATGACTGTATGAATCCTTTTGCAACCAACCTCGCCTTGTATCGCTCGACCTTTCCTTCTGGCGTCTCTTTCACCGTGTACACCCATTTGCATCCCACAGCTTTCTTCCCTTTGGGTAATGGAACCAGCTCCCATGTCTTATTTTTCTCCAGTGCCCCAAGTTCTTCCATCATTGCAGCTTTCCACCTTGGATCTTTCTTTGCTTCCTGCCAACACTTGGGCAACGAAGTAGAGTCTAACGATGCAATAAAGGCTCGATAATTCGAAAAAATGTTAGAATAAGACAAAAAGTTGGCAATGTCATGTTCGTAATCATCAAAACGAGCAGGAGCCTTACCCGCATTGATGCGAGAAGATCTCCTTAAGGGAGCAATAGGTGGTGGAGAGATCATACCATCGGAGTCGGAGAGATCCGCATCAGAATCCGAGTGATTCAGTGCGGGGGCAACATCTTCAGGAGTTGGAGCAGGAGTAGACGAGGGACTTGGTACAGTAGGCACAGGGCACGGCATAGGCACAGTACTGGACTTCTGTTGTCTCCTTCTGTAGACTTGGAGCTCCTTTTCCCTTGTCTGTTGCTCCCCCTGCGTAACATATGTATCTTCTTCTTCTTCATCTGTATCTGAGTCACTGTGCTCTCCCCCTTTCGTCCAGTTTTCTACAACCGGACACAGAACCGATCCGACGACCACATTTAGGCTTATTATCTCCCCCTCACATCGAACACCACCTTTATTAGATGTGTCACCAAATGCTGAACCTTCATCCGAACCATAGTATGGTTCGAGTTCTCTGAATGTAACGTCTATGCTGACAAACATCTTCCGCTCGACTGGACTCCAACAGGCATATCCCTTCTGAGTCGCCGTGTAACCGACAAAGACACATTTAACTGCTCTAGGATCCAGTTTGCCAACGCCAGGCCTATTATCTTGGACAAAGCACACACATCCAAAAACTTTTGGTGGAACAGTGTATGTAGTTGTCCCAGTAAGCATCTCCAATGGTGTCTTCCAGTCCAATACTTGAGACGGTATTCTGTTGATGAGAAACAAGGTCGTCAAAATAGCCTGCCCCCATAAGTGCTTCGGGACATTCATAGCCAGCATCATCGTCCGTGCGACTTCCAGCAGGTGTCTGTTCTTTCATTCAGCCACACCATTTTGTGCCGAAGTATAAGCATATGAAGTTTGATGTAGTATTCCATGGGTGGAAAAATACTCAGCAACCTGCTTATTAGTATACTCCGTCCCATTGTCAGACCTTAAACACTTAATTTTAGCGCCATATTGTGTTTCCGCCCGGCGATGAAAGTCCCGAAAAGCCTCAAGGACGTCACTTTTATTTTTCAGAAGGTAGACCCATGTCACGCGGGTATAATAGTCAATGAAGGTGACGAACCATCGAAAACCGTTAATTCCGATTGTAGGACAAGGGCCCCATACGTCCGAATGTATTATGTCAAAAGCAGCTGAACTCCTATTCCCCGAGCTTACATACGAGCTTCTGGTATATTTTCCCAACTCACAAGCATCACAAAATAACTTCTCTTTATCAGCCCTTTGATATAAGGATGGATACATTCGACTAAGAACTTGAAAAGAGGAATGACCGACACGTGGTGGTGGAGTAGCAAGTCGGCTTCAACACTGCGACAGGAAGCTTCTGGTGGTGCGGCTGCTACCAAGGATGCCAATGCGTTGTCCAGTCCAGTCCTGTCTAAATACCACAGCCCCTTATGCCATGTGCCAGTCCCAAGTCGTCGTCCTGTCCCCTTCTCCTGAAAAGTCACCTTAGGAATGTCAAAGGAAACAGTACAGTTAAGATCAAGTATAATGGCACTAATGGATAAAAGATTGATAGGAAAAGATGGAGCATGTAAGACGTTGGTTAGAGTGATGGAAGGGGTGCATGCGACAGTGCCTGTACCCACTACAGGTCTGGATGTACCATCAGCGGTCTGAATACTCTCCGGCAATGGTAGGTGAGTATATCCCTAAAACGCATCACGGGATCCCGTGACATGGCGAGATGCCCCAGAGTCCATAATCTATCCTGACTGATGGATAGAGGCAAGAGCACGTGCAGAATCATCGGTGCTGGTTTGGGCAAAGCAAGTGAGGTGATCTCCCGAGGATGAAGACGCCCCAGGACAGTCGACCGAACCCAGCTTTGTGCCTCGCAACTTCTCAAGGAACTCCCGCTCAAGCGGGGTTATTGCAGCCAGTTGATTCTCTCCCTCTTCCTCCGCCAGATTTGCTTTGTGTCCGCCTCTTCTACCGGCATATCCTCCTCTACCACCACGCCGGCCTCCACGACCCCGTCCTCGATCAGTAGACTGATTGCGCAAGGGTTTTGGACAAAATCGGATGTAATGTCCGGAGTCACCACAATTGTGACAAACACCACCCATAGAAGGAGGTTGATTGAAGGCAGCAAGGGCAGACTTTTCAACCGCGGCTGGCTCTCCCTGGGAGGAGCCCTTGTTGGGCATCAACTTCAGTCGAGCTTCTTCCTGTGTCATAACAGCTATAGCTTCTTCCAAGGTCGGAAGCGTGGGTTGGTATAGGAGGATATTCCGTCGCTGCTCAAATACAGGGTGTAGTCCCTTCAGGAATTTCATCATACGCTGCCGGAAAATATAAGCCAGGAACGTCTGAAAGTACTTTGCGAAGGCTGGATCGACTTGTGCATCGTCCATCCCAAGAGGATCATAATGATCCAGATCAGACCAATACTTTTTCAACAGGGCCGCGTACTCAGAGATGGTACGGTCATCTTGGGCCACCCTATCGAGTTCATCTTGCAGTTGAAATACTCGCATAGGGTTGCCGGATCCGGAGTACATATCTTTGAGAGTTTGCCATATATCAGCAGCAGCCTCCATAGCCTCGACATTGCCCGACACCTGGTCGGTTAAAGAGGTAGTCAACCACCCAGCTACGACGTTGTTGACAATCTCCCACACAGCAAACTCCATGGTGGAGTGATCGGCTGGCGCCTTGGCTTGGCCAGTGACATAGCCAACCAAGCCACGTCCCTTCAGTATCCGCATCGCCTGTCGCGACACTTCAAGTAGTTGGAAGTGCCTTCCAACTTCGTCTCCAGCTTCTCCAGCTTCCCCATTTTGTAAGGTGACGGATCCACATCAGTATGGATCACACGTGGGGTTACCTCGGTTAATCTCTTGGATAAGATATCATCAACCAAGGCCTTCAACTCTTCGGCCGTCAGTTTGCCATTGATTGAATCCATGGCGTCTTCAACTGTGAACTCAATTCGTCGTCTTCTTCGTCGTCTTCTTCGTCGTCGTCGAAGTCTGCAACTGACCCAACGTCGTCGTCTTCGTCGTCGTCGTCGTCGACGTCGTCTTCTTCAACGCCAGAGACTTTACTAATGCGCTACTAACTTGGCCAGCACCGGCGCGCGCATGTAAAGTGAACACGTCAGGACACCAGAGAAGACATGATCAGTCTCTGCATAGATCCCGATGTGAAGAAGGAATAACAAATAAAGCATTTGTTAGTTCCAAACGGCGTAAGCACGGAACAGAGTTGGTGCAAATGAAGATTTGACAGCCGTCTCTATTCGAAATACGCCGTTTTTTTTTTGTTAAAAGCTAGGGTTAGGGTTTGATGAGGCTGCTAGGTCTAGGATTAGGGTTTCCATGGCAAAAAAAAGGGTTAGGGTTAGGTTTGATGTGCGGCTGTGTGGGGGGGGGGGGGGCGTCTGCTGGAGAGGGGGGGGCGGGGTGCTGGTGGGGGGGGGGGGGGGGGTCAGGGGGGTTCTGCAGTCGGGGGGGGGTTCCGCAGGAGGTGGTGGGCGGGAGGATGCTGGAGTCGGCGGGGGGTTAGGGGGGGTCGGCGAGGGAGAGGGGGGGGGTACGGCGGGGGGGGGGGTTCTGGTCGGGGGGGGGGGTCAGGGGGGTTCTGCAGTCGGGGGGGGGGGGGGGGTTCCGCAGGAGGTGGTGGGCGGGCGGATGCTGGAGTCGGCGGGGGGTTAGGGGGGGTCGGCGAGGGAGAGGGGGGGGGTACGGCGGGGGGGGGGGGGGGGGGTGCGGCTAGGAAGGGAAATTTTTTTTTTTTTGTGTGTGGAGAGAGAGAGAGAGAGAGAGAGAGAGAGAGAGAGAGAGGATTATGGCTCTGATACCATGTAGAAAATAATGGTTGGATGATTTTATTGATGGACTACTTCACTACTTATAGGGAGTCTAGCTCCTCTACATATAACATATTCCGATGTGGGACTAAAAGTCCCTTATTGATTCTCAACAGTATATAACAGAGAGAAATGATAAAAGTTTTAAAAGCTTGTTTCCAATGTCTATATCATGTCAGTATCATATAAACATGCTTCCGACATTGTTGCTTCCTATCTTTGGTTTGGTAATTACCTGTGCAATTTTTTTCATGTGAGAACTACATTAATATATTATTCATTGACATTGTGCACCAAAGTCTTTGTTATTTATATAGATTTGTTATAGATGTTTAGTATGCCATGTGCATCATCATAATAGAAATGTGCATCATTACACAGTTCTCTATTTTCTTATGTACCTATAATTGTCTAATCTCCAATTTATGTTCTTGGCATCTTGCAAAAATTTGGTTTTTTGCATGTTAATGCTTTTAGTGCCCATGGGTTACTTTTATGTTCTTCAACAACATAAGGTTGGTCAAATCAACAATTATGTTTAATCTCAGTCAAGCGGGACTATAGGTTCCTGAACTTTTTTTTAGTGTAAATTGGTCAAGGTCGCTATATAAATTCCTGGAAAAAGGGTTTAGTATTTTGGTCTACATCCTTGAGAAGTATGGTAAATTGTAATATGCAGTTATAATTTGCGATATTTTGTTCCGCATATTGTTTGACTGGTCATAATAGCGTCAACCCTGTTTAATTCCGCAATTCCTTTCGGTTCCAATACAAATAATTTCTTATCTTTGTATCGTGATCCAATAAACTGATAGTGAACCTATCAGTGTATATACATGTTATTTGTTTGACTCAATATGCCCTTGACTAAGGGTCAAAAATTTGCCTTGTGATTTAGAGTGACTTAGTAAATAAATTCTGGCAGCTTTAATAAAATAGATGCGAAGAAATAATGTCTAACTTGGCCGGTGCTGATATATATTGGCTGTTGCACGTCGGGTTGCATATATAACATCTATAATTACAATAGAAACAAAAATGCTTTATCCCAAATTTTGGGATCAGCATATAACATCTGAAATGGCAATATAAAATGCTTCACCTGTGGTTCATTTTTGTATAAGTTTAACAATTTGACATTTTTAATTTTGTATAACTTGTGTAATTTGTAATTGCCAAATATTTTGGAAAGTTGTCCTTAAAGATGTCAATATTTTATAAATACAGGATGTTGGAAAGTAATCCTTAAAGATGTCAACATCTTACAAATACAGGATGGTGTATTTGTAGAAAAAGAATTTTATATAGGCATGTCATGTCGTATCTAATATTACATACTTGTGGCAGAGATATAAAATGTGCGAACATACTGGTTGAAGCCAACGGATGCGTGAAATTAGTGGATTTCGACTAAGGAGGTCAGTTTTTCTTGATAGTCTTGTTTTTCTCAGGCCTGTCAATGGTAGCTTATTGGTCGGATATTGGCAATACCATATCCGAACCATTAACTGTCGGATATATCCTATAACTATCCGATATCCGATCGGATATAGGTTTTGGCTACCATATCCGTTACCGATAATTTTATCGGATATCGGATAATATCCGAACCAATAAGATTACTAAAAAATACATACAACAAGAAATTCTCCACACAAGGCTCATACATAAACTGGAGGTATGCACCTTACAGGAGCTTTGCCTCCAGGAAGGCTGATTTCTAAATAAAAATGCCATGGCAACCCAGAAACTATTTCAGGCTAGACCTCCGGACATTATCACGGTCACCTTGCCTAAATCTTGCATAGCCTGGCCAAAAGACCTAGCCGAAAGCATGCAACCGCAGCAATTCTGTTGATGACCAGTTGGGCAGTCGCAGCCCCGCGATTATGTTCTCTTCCTGTATGCAAATCCAAACTAGCTGCAGAATAATCAACACACTGTAGTTGACATTTAGTTCATAAAATGGCAAAACACACGGCAATATGGATTTATACTGGTCAATATTTCCTAGAACATTCAGTCTCGATTCAAGAGTTGATGAGTTGTGTCCATGAAACCAAAGTTGTGTCCATGATGGGCTGGCTGGCTGAATTATAAATTTTTAAAAGCCACATATATATTTTAAATTTATTAAAAAAATTAAATATTATTGGTTCGGATTTTATTGGTTCGGATATGGCACTTACCGTATCCGTATCCGATATCCGATAAATATCCGATAAGATATCCGAATCCGTATCCGTATCCGAAATTTCGGATATTTTCGGTTCGAATACAGATCGGATACGGATTTTCGGTCAACCATTGACAGGCCTAGTTTTTCTTCATTTCAGTTAAAGTTGGATCCTTTGTTAGTTAAAACTTCAGAGATTTGAGGAATTTCGCATCCAAGCACTATGATTTGAGAAAATTTCCCACTATATCGTATACTGAATCTTTGACTCTTAGACTTCTTCCCCACTCTAATTCATACTTTGTCCGAGCTCTCTAGCCTAGTGGTATTAGAGCGGACACCCGGAGGGACCGGCAAGGTTCGAGTCCCCCAATTGCGTGTGTGCGTGGGATTTCAAAAAAAAAAAAACAAAAATTCATACTTTGATCTGTTCACATTATTATCAAATGCTTGATTGCACTATAAATATTATTTTGATATTATAAGGTAATTGTACTCAGTAAATTATATGTATCAGTTCTTTATAAATATAACATTTGGTTGATATATTTATCTAAACCTTGTTTTACAGAATTAGTTTTTAATACTTCACTAGCAAGAAACTTGGTGACGTAACATGGTGACACCACATGCTAATAATAACACACATTCAACAATGAATGTTAGCCACTCGACCCTCAATGGGTGAACACTTTTGGCTTTCTTTGGTGACCTGTTCCCTCACAAATGAGCACCTGACTTTTTCTTTAGTAAATAATTGTTGCTTGAACATGAATAGGACACATCACTAAAAATTTGTGATGTGTCCTTTCTTTGGAAGAAGAAAAGGTTTTTCTATTTAAGAACTTATGGATATACAAGTGTTGTGACTGTCCTATTCAAGGGCGTGCATATATAAATGTTCGGACGTTGGATGCTGTACGTCGGAATTCTCTTACTGCAGTTAAGTAAATAATTGTTGCTTGTAGGAAACTTATTATCTTACAAGTTCCCGATTGTGCTCAATACTTAATGTATATCGTTTTGTTATTTTAATAGGGTTACATCCAAGCATTACTCAACTATTGCTGAGAAGGACCGCTACAAATTTAATGCTATTGATAATTTCTTGGTAATATGTGCATTTTTTAATTGAAACCTTTTATATATTCATTTGTATATTGAACTTATTCTATTTAGTTTGGTTCCTTATAATACTAGAGACAAGACTAGTAAGTTTTGATATATCAGGTTTTACCAAACATGGATTACATTGATGACATAAAGCAGTCTACTACGATATCTGCGGTGTTGTTCGATCAATTTCTGAAAATACCAAGCAAAGGTACCCCTATATCTGATGCTTTCTTTTCTTTGGGTTATTGATACGAATAGGCATTCAAATAATGGTGAGTGATCTCTAGGTGGCAACTGAACAGATATTCTAGGAATGATGTAGGAACAGGTAGATTAGAGTTTGGCAACCCAAGCCATGGGATGCAGAGGAGACTGGGAATTGTGGAGGCTTAGAGTGACCAATCTCAACTCTCAATCCATGTCAATCTCAACTCGGCTCGATTGCAACCTATGATGAACACTGAGTAAAAAACAATCTAGTTTTATACGTATTTCAGATGATGTAGTTCCATTATAAATGAACGATTTCTGGTTGAAGGGAAAGAAATGCCATTTGCACAGATCGGAGTGATCAATTCATTTTCTTATTTTTCTTATGATAATTTTGATTTCAATATCTTAAGAATGTGTTATTAAACTTGTTTTGTATTGTTGCATCCAGGTGTTGATAGTTGTTGTTCAAATCTCCATCATTCGTTTGGTAGGATCATCTTTTGGAGAACCAAAGTCTTCTAGTATATTATATATTATTTGTTAATAAAATTTATTTTATGAATTTTTGTTATAAAGATTAATTGTTGGCATATGTTATTTAAATTATAATGTTCAATTTAATTACTTTTGTTGAATTTATAATGTTAAATGGAGTGTGCATGACAAATATATTAATTTTTTTTAATGGCTTTACCTTTACCGACGTTTTTAGTAAATGTTGGCAAATTGTTGGGAGAACAATCCCAACGTTTTTTGTAAAAGGTTGGGAAAGAAATTTAGTTTCCGACGTTTTTTTATCAAAATGTTGAAAAACTATTATCCATTAGTGTACAATTTTCGACATTTATTAAACGTTGTTGCAAACGTCGTCTTTACCTATGCCAACGTTTATATGAAATGTCGTAAATTTTCGACTATGGCAAAGACGACGATTTTTGAAAACGTTGAACAAACGTCGGGTTAACCTATGCCAAGGTTTTTGACATTTTTTTCGACGTTATAAAACGGTGGCAAAATTCAATTTTCTTGTAGTGACAACTAATGATAAAAGTAAGTAATAACAGGTACAAGACATGAAAATAAATCATGACAAGGCTGTAGATACACAAAAGAAAAGGAGACATGAACAAGCAAGAATAATACGAAACATGCTTGTGAATAAACTGTACTAAGTTGGCAATGTATACTTGCTTGGTGGTAGTGCGTAGAACCAACAATATTCAATCAATCAATGAGCCACAAAAGGTAAACTTCCGCAAATGTCTCCGGATGCTGAAACATATTTCACCAATATTTTTGACATAAAAAGAATGTCTAAAATTGACTACCCATAAGTCCAATTCTGAATACAGAGGCAAAACGATAATTTTGGGTCAAAACAGTCTCCGCCATTGGATCCGCTTTGCACCAAAAAATGTGCCAAAATCTATGGTCTCTAAAGTTGACAAATTATATACCTATGAGTTTAGTTAGTCGATACGAACTCAACGACATGTCCAGTTTTGGATTCCGATGAGCCATGCACAAAATTGTCCGTTGAATTGGATCGTAGGTCCGCCAACACGGAGATTTGGTCAACTGTCTCAGGTTGGGACCAAACTTGGCTCACAGGGCCAAAAAATAATATGATTCCAGTGGTGCAAGTTTCTTTGCGATGTGAGGAACGTGCACGAAGTAATTGAAATTTTTGCAAAGTGGCTGATACGGCGTTCTTCGACCGATATGTCTCGAATTCGTGCGCACACGCAACCAATTCGAGTTTCATAAAAGCCCACACGTCCGCAACATCCATACGCCCCATATGATGCCTTCGGGTTGCAACAAAGTCGTCCGGTTGGTCGGGATGGACCCCATATCGAAAATTTTTCCAAGTTTCAAAAATAGTTTTGCCAAGTTTTTCTCGATTTTGGAAAACGAATTTCTTAACCTATATTTGATGAAAACAGAAACTACAAGAAGGATATTGAATGGGTATATGTTGTCTACCAGTCCCTTCAAACCAAATTTAAAATTTGCAACATGCTAGTTGCAAAATAGCGTTAAACAGGGGTTTCGACACGTGAAAATCTGTCATTACGATAGTAACTTTTCCCAAACTTTCAGGATTTTTCATGAGCTGCACAGGCCAAACTAAATTAATGTACTTGAATAGGTTAGAAGAGGGTCAACTAGATTACCCGTAGAAATTTATGGAAAGGAAAACGGTTGCTCTTACGTCGAGAGGGGTGTATGTGAAGGAGGGTACCTGGACTGCTACCTTTGCTGTGTCTGCTACGTTCTAGCACGCTTTTTGGTGCTGCAACGACGCTCCGACGGTGTCTAGGTGGCGCACGCTGTGTCAGGGCGGTCGCCTAAGGGTCAGGGTGGCTCCGGGTTAGGGTTTGCAAGCATTTGGCTAGGATTTTGGGTTTCCTCTCCCTTTCTTCTCTCTATTGTCGATGGCCTTTTATAAATGGGGCATGGTTCTATTAAATTACTGTTCCTGCAAGGAAATAGTATAAATATATGTATATATTTTCTTTTAAATAATATACATGTGTATATATACACACATGTATATTTATACTTATATACTCTAAATCTCTCAAATATTCTTAAGATATATTCTAAATAATATTATAAAATTTCAAAAATATTAAATAAGGATTTGTTATTAACAAATAAACTTATACACAATATTTATTAATCCAAGTAAATCATACAATAAAATTCTATGCCATAATATAGTAATAATCTAAAATTAGTTATACTAATTTTTTAATAGAAAAATAATCTCACTAAAATTAGGGGTTTGTACAGGACATGCATAGGGCTGTCATGTGTGGTCGTGTATAGGTTTGGTTCGGGTCGAGTTTGACTTGTAGCACAACCGGGTCTTCTAAAAAGGCAAAATTATTAATAAATACTAATTAAACTATTTATAAGGTTCAAGTCACAACTTTGGTTGATTTTTCTTGTTGGGATACTGCTATGGCTAGGTCTTCCCTAACATGGATAATACACTAGTCAAAGCACACGACTACACTCTCCGTGTCGTAATTCCTAGTCGATATGCATCTCTAAACTTAAACATGACTAAAGCCATATATAATAATAACTGTTTAATAAAATATTTATAAAATTCCAAAAATTACTATTTAAGTCAAATAAATAATAAAAAATATTTTAAAAATTATGGGGTGTTACATTTTAGTACAGATGTGAAGTCAGCTAGTTACCTATATAGTACAGTATCTGCAGGTATATTTGCAGTTTACTATTTGAGTATCCGTTGCAGGGGATATTCTGCAGTGCAGGTTGCTTAACAGGTTGTGAACTACAGGTAAATCTGCAGGAGGTATAATGTGTAATAGGCATAGCATGAAGTTGCAGTAGAAAGTAGTCCTCTTAACTCTATAGATCCGAGGGATAACTACAACAGCAGTGTAGTTTAATTTGTGGGTTGTGTGTTCAACTAGCTAGAGTGTGTACCTATGTGTATCCTAGTAGCTTAGTGTATGAGTGTTATATGAAGGGGGTGTATTGATACCATGGGTTTAGAGTATGTAGGTAATATTACATGTAGGTAAGCCTGGGGTACATAAGGAATTGGTATATATACATGTAATGTGAATATGGGTATAGTATAAGGGGTAAGGGTAGATTTAGGTACTAGTGTACCCTTGGTTTGGAATACCAAGGGGGATTATGGATTTCTCTTTGCACATGTACCAATGGTCTTGGATAGATACTATAGGTTGATGTGCATATAGAAATTATGTGAAAAGATACATGTATGGTGTGGGTAATGCCTAGACATAAAAAAGGAAATGTCTTAAGGACAAGGTAAGCTATATGAATAAGTATGGGCCAACCTATAGGGTAGTCGAGACCTAAAAATCCATAAAATCTAGAAATAAACTAGATGTTTGGATTTAAATGCAAATATTGATTTGATTGATTGGATGTATATATGTTCATTGGACTTCGATTTGGACACTAGTTTGATCTAGATTTCAGCTAGGATCCTAAACAAGTACTTGCAATGATTACTTCTATTTTCTGATAGTTTCTCTATTTCATGATTTAGATATGCATTCCATGATTATTAACAGGCTGGTTAAAAGTGATTAGCGTTTATGGATTCTATTTATGTTTCATGATTCTCGTGACTACCGTGACTATCGTGATTATCGTGTTTACCATGATTATCGTGTTTTATATTTCATGTCGTGACTTGGTCTGTAAGTACTAGTCGAGCGGAGAAATATCAGTAGACATGTCGACTACAAAGAACTATCCCATGGTCTTTACTAGCGAATATCAGCTGTATACGACACATGCGGTTGGCCAGATCTTACCCTAGTCATTTACGTATCGAACGTGATATTTCAAACATGTAGATTGTTGGCAGCTTTGACTATTTCTGCATACTCTCTTGTCACATGACATAATTACTGGTATTTATCTACTTTACCCTATCTGTCATACTATGATGACTATTTTACCTGTTTACCATTTACTTGCCATACCATGATTCTTGTCTTACAAGTTTATCGTGTATCACATATTCTAATTTTTGTTATATAGTTTCTATCATTGTCACGACCCGCACCTGCTTTTTGGAATACGAGTATGTTACCAAGTGCAGCCTACACCGCAGCATCAACGGTAGTACGCTGTCTAGACCTTAATATCATTCTCAAATACAACAAAATCATATCTATTTGCTCATTCACAATAATTATTCAAATTATAAATCTAATAATACATAAAAATGACATTCGGGAACAAATCCGCTATGTATTTAAATTCAAAACCTATCTAGAATCCACTGTTGGCCTCCAAAATGCTCTACTTCCCTAGAAAGGTCTAAAGTACATAAGACAACAAGTCACGTGCAATGATCTAGTCAGAAAAAGAGCAAAGTGCAACCCTATTGCAATAGTGTAACTCAGCACAAAATAAAGCTAGATAAACAGAGATGCAATATAACAATAAAGGAAACATGTACATGAACTAGAAGCAATAACACGTACAAGATCACTAGCAAGAACATGTATAAACAAGATAACTGGACAATAAACATGAGTGAGTAAGACTAACAAATAGTGTGTATAAAATACCTTTCGACATGTGAACGACTGGGCTAATACGACACATCATATCTACAATAAAAATGTACGGCTAACCCATACGTGAGGTGTATGAATTAACTATCCACAATAACAATAATTGGGGTTTTTTCATATACCTACTTAGTATATCGCCTCCCGATCCACTAAGCAACAATAAACGAGCAATGATACAACAAACCTATCGTGTTAGAATCGTGTCTCAACTGGATACTAAATAAAAATACAATGATGAATAGCATTATAATGTACTGAAAACATAAAGCAATAGTGTAATTGATGTTAGCATATTGATGATTTTGGTATATTGACCATAATTAACCTCCGTACTATTTTAGCTCCATTACTCAACATGAACGATAAAAAGTGCTATATTGCTAAAAAAAGATGCTTCCAAAACCTGCAGCACAAAAAGCTCATGGATCGCACTCAAAGAATTCAAAGATGAAAGCAAAAGAAATCCAAGATCAGAAGATTTACTAGATCTCTAAGTGTCTAGAAAATTATTGTAAACACTTATGTATGGATGACAAACCAAAAAGCAAAACCCCTCTTGAAAATTAAAAAAACATCTATGAAGAAGCGGACTATCCGTCGGACAAACCGAATTGAACAACAATTTTTGTGGTCTCATTCGAATCATCCATCGGATATTCGTGGATATCCACTAGACAATCCGAATTGAGACATCAAGTTTTTGTGGTCGCATTCAGATCATCCATCGAATTTTTACGGATCTCCACCGGACAATTCGAATTGAAACAAGTATTTGTGGTCTCATTCGGATAATCCGACGGACATCCGTGGATAATACAACGGACATCCATGGATCACCATTGGATAATCCGTATTGCTTAGCTGACTATTTTGAATTCAAATCCAACGACTAGATGTCAGAGCATTTAATGCATCCAACGACTATTTTTTTATCCGTTACTGTTGGGTACGACTAATCCATTGGACGTCCGCGTACAAACGACAGATCATCCGAGCGGCTGCTGAAAATGCTTTATGCTCTTGGATTTGTATAAATAACCTCCCCCTTCTTCATAAATTCTTATCCACTTGAGCGTTAAATTTTTGCATCCACCAAAGAACTCTACCTTAACTCTACAAAGCTTTCATTTATCATCCACAAAAGTTTTAGAGTATTCAAAGAGTTGTAACTTAGATTTTGTAAGTGTTCAAGAAGATCAAAAACTTCTCTTGTAAGAAGATGATGAGCCTTCAGATAAAAGCTTGTGTGTAAGAAGTTGACGAGTTTTCGGATCAAAGCTCGTGTTATACTTTACTCATGGATTAAAGCTGGAGAGAGTTGTAGAAGCGTAAAAAATCTCAGTTGAAGACATCCCTTCGCCAAAGTGCAGAAGATGCAAAAGACTCAGGCGCAGTGCTAAAAAGACAAAATAGAAGATATGGAGAGAAGTCCCTTCATTGTCATGTCTACCAAAGTCTAGTACAGACACATCAAGACTATACATAAGGGACAAATTCTGTTCTTCTACAAAAGATCTAGTACAGATTCGACAGAAGCCTAGAGGCATCTACAAGGGATGCAGTCTTCATTGAAGCGCAACCTTCCTTCTTCTCGATACACACGCTGGAGGATTGACCTCCACTGAAGCATGTTCTGATATTCTTGTAGGCGCAGCCTCTCAAAAGCATATCAGTAACTCAGTACTTGAAGAAGCCAAAGCCTTCGAGCCAGAGGCGCAGCCACTTGCCTGCGCCAACCTCAGAAATAAGATGGTGGTAGGCCCCCCTCCCCTTCTTTTATTCCAGAAGCCAGTGTCTGCACTTCAGAGACGCAGCTATCTGCCTGCGCCAATCTCAGACGCTTAAAGGTGTCATATCCTTCCCTTCGCAGCCAACGCCTTCACTGTTCAGAGGTGCAGCTACTTACTTGCGTCCGTATGAGGCACATGATGGTGATTTGCTCATACCATCTCCATTCCTACGGTGCAGTCATCTGCTCTGGATCAGAAGCCTAAGTCACTTCTCTACAAGAGACTTGGGAACTCCCATTACAACCAATGCAAGTCAACCTGTCGCTCCAAATGCACAGTAACCTCGCCAACCAATGCAAGTCAACCTATGGATCAGAAGCTTAAGTCACTTACTTGCATCCGTATGAGGCGCAGTATGGTGATTTGCTCACACCATCTCCATTGCAACCAATGCAAGTCAACCTGTCGCCTACAGCACAGTGACTCTGGTAGCCCAAAACATAGCTTCGTAAGTTGCTTTATATGCACAGAAGTTTCGTCGTCATTCGAAGCCAAGTCCATTCGTCGCCTGAAAGCACAGAGGTTCCGTCGTCTCTAGAAGCACGGTCTACTCGTTGCCCCAGAAGTGCAACAGCACTTAGTCCTCACCAGAGGCACAGGAAGCATAGGTCCACCCCAATTGGTTTGTTTAAATCGCCACTTGCAGAGAAGATTGGGATCAAATCATAATTGATATCATATCAAATTGATTTAAATCTTAGATGAGGATCAATTAGACTCTAAATCTAGGATGAAATCCCAAGATTTATTCGGCTGTATCCGAGCAAGCAAATTGGCACGCACCACGTGTCACCTCCTTCGGTTATGTTTAAAACCACTAGAGATCTCATTTGAGAAAAATCTCGATGTCCGCCACGTGTCAGCTCTGCAGAAGCCCGCACCGTACAATGATCGCAGATTCTTTCATATCTCAGGAACCCTAATGCACATCGCATATGTGCTCGGTTCTCTATAAATAGAAGGAGTTCTTCTTCCACCAAAGCATGGAAAGACAGAAGGAACATTGACAATCGACAATCTTCAAAGGAGCAGCGATCTCCATCCACGAAGAATCGACCACCCTCATCCACCTATCAACCAAAGAACCAACCAACCAACCATCTTCACGGGATCTTCTCATCCAAAGAGTCTCTTAATCGGTGACCCCAGAGTCCCATCAAAGGCGCCAGAGAGCCATAGCAAGGTTGATTCATCGTCAGATCGTCAATGGAGTAATGGAGCCGTTGCAGTGCTCGATCTCCATCGTTACACTTTTCCAGAACCTCTTCTCCCTGTACTTAGAATATCCTGTTTAGGACTTCCTTCTTTGTACACAGATACCTTATACGTTCAATAAAGCAAAAAGTCCATTCAACCTTTTGTTACGTCGAACAAGAGTTTCGGGACTGGAGTGCCCCAAGGAAGGATACTAGGATACATTGAGTATTTATTTCTTATCTTTTTCTTTTAAATTGTTATTTACTTTGAATATTTGCATAGGTAATTTTTATTACCCTATTCATCCCCTTTTAGGGTTCTACAATTGCTATTAGAGCTTGGTCTCTTGATTTGTATTTACTTCCTTAGAGTGATCAATGGCCACCAACCTTAGCCTTAACTGATTTCACAATAAGGGACACTTCACAAATAGACATCCTCTATTTGTTGGAACCAATTACAACTATTGAAAGTTTAAGTTGATTATCTACTTGAAATCGCAAGATTTTGAACTTTGGGATTGTGTCGTAAATGGTCTCACTAAATCTTCTATTATAATTGAGGAAGGTGTTTCAGATAGACTTACTGAAAGGTTTTTCGAAAATAATAATAAAATTTTCAGCCGTGATGCGAAGGCTATGAACGCTCTCTATTGTGCACTTGATAGCAATAAATTCAACAAAATCTCCACTTGTAAAACTTCTAATCAAATATGGATGCTTTTGGAGGTCACACATGAAGGTACATCACAAGTAAAAGAGTCTAAGATTAGTAGACTCACTCAAGAGTATGAGGCTTTTAAAATAAAACAAAATGAGTCCGTTACTAGTATGTTTACTAGATTCTTTGATATAATTAACCCTTTTGCTTCTTGTCACGACCTGTACCCGATTTTCGGACGCGAGCTCGTGAGCAAGCCAGCTACGTATCGAACGGACTCCAGTCCGACTCGAATACGTAAACGCTGTCAAGGCTATGGTATACTGCCAAATCATGGCAAACAAATCTATATCTCAATCCACAATAAGAATAAGAAACATGAATGAACACTATGGGTCGTGGTCTGCAGCCCACTAGCATAAATGCCCGATAAGACTCTAAAGGAAATAACAAGAGTCCAAAAACTGAATCAAGGAACAGGATAACTCATGATAAGATATGAAAGCACGAGCGGATAATAAAAACGATAACGATACCTGAATCCCGCAAGAACCGCAAATCCTCCGCCATCCAGAACTACTAGCTAACTCCATGCAATCGCTAAACCTGAGGAGATCATCAGGTCCTCAGAGGACATAGCAAGATACATAATATACATGCCTATCTAACAGTTTTATCATGCGCAAGAAATAAACAAGAAAGAACAAGGACAAGACAAATGACTACGAATACGAACACGAACACGAATACGAACACGAACACGAACACTAGAACAACTACGCATAAATGAACTGCCGGATGAATGAATACACGAGATCAATGGAAGAAACCAAACCCTCGTCCCGAGTGTGGACTCTCTGGTTTGAAATAAGCACTAACCCTCGTCCCGAGTGAGGACTCTCTGGTTAGCTCACGGCAAGACACCCTCGTCCTGTGTGTGGACTCTCTGGTGTAATTCTTCAACCCTCGTCCCGAGTGTGGACTCTCTGGTGCCAATGATCACGACAAACACCCTCGTCCCGAGTGTGGACTCTCTGGTGCACCAAACAACCCTCGTCCCGAGTGTGGACTCTCTGGTTGTGTACAACGATAATCAAGGCTATGGCAGTTCACTACACGTACTCATTCTATGACACGACTCAAGCAAGGTACTGGTGAGAAACACCAAGCATGAAACACAAGGCCAAACATGAACACGGCTATAAACAATAAAAACAACTCCACAAAAAATAACACGAAAAGCACATGTCCATAAACAATCAAATGACCAAAAAATGAAAGAAAATGCATGTAAGTAAAACTGTAGAGGAAGGTAAGGTATACTTGCCTGGAGGTTGCACGCAGATCCCACAAAATATAGTCAACTTGTGAGCCATAAAGTCCAAGTCATCACAACTATCTTCGAAGGCTGAAACAAACATTACCAATGTTCTCAGAATAGTAAAATTAGCTAGGATTGCCTGTACTTAAGTCCAATTCTGGACACAGGGGTAAAACGGTAATTTCGGACCAAAACGGTGTCCGCCGTTGGACCCGCTTTGCACCGAAAAGTGTGCCAGAGTCAATGGTTTCTAAAGTCGTTAAACTACATGTCAACCAGTTCGGTTTTCCGATACAAACCCAACCGTATGTCCAAAGTTGGATTTCGGTGGGCCGTGCACAAAATCGCCCGTTGAATCGGACCGTGGGGCCCACAAAATGGCGGTCCAATCAACTGTCTCAGAATCGGACCAAACTTGGCATACAGGACCAGAAAAATGATACGGTCATGTTGGCGCAAGTTTCGTCTCGATCTGACGAGTGTGCACAAAGTAATTAGAAAATTTGCACAGAGGCCGATACGGTAAATTTCGACGGATACGCATCAAATTCGTCGCGCACACGCGACCAATTTTAATTCTGTCAAAGCCCACACATCCACGAAGCAGTTATGCACCTTTTCATGCTTTCGGTCAGCGACCACGTCGCCCGGATTGGCGGAATGCACGTCGTGTCGATGGATTTTCTAATTTTTTTAAACTGTTTTTCATAGATTTTCCTAATTTTTGGAAACAAATTTCCCGCTGAAAACTTAATGAAAGTAAAAACTACAAAAAGTGTTTCGAAGCTGTACATGTTGACTAAAAACCTATTCAATTAGATTTTGTGTTTCCTAACAGGATCGACCAATTTTAGCCTCCCAAGATGGGTGTTTGGATGCAAAATTCTGTCCTGGTTTGGACAGTTTTTGCCAATCTTTGGGTGCGTTTTACGATGCACATGACGCAAAACAAATCAAATCATTTGAAGGGGATCGAAGTTGTATAGTTTGGGAACACACCTGATCGGTTGGATCGACAAACGATCGGCTGTGTGACGAGAAATTCCGCCACGAACATTGGGTCGGCACTGTCGTTCCCTGTTCTTCGCGTGCGTGCTGTGCTGTCTCCGCACGGTCGTGGCCGACTCCGGCGATGCCCGGCCGCGCCCGGCCGCCTGTGCACGCGCGTGGGGAGGGGGTTGCCTGGGTCGGCGCTAGTGAGGTCGAGAATTTAGGGTTTGGGTTTTTCGAACTTCTCTTCCTCGCTCTCTCTCTGTTATTCGATTGATATATATATATATATCGAGTAATAGGTCGGGTGCACTGTGGGGAAATTTTTTGCCTCTGCTGCTTGTGGGCTCGGGTATGGGGAAAATCGGGCCGGGCTAAGTGGGCTGATAGCTGATTTATGAAAATGCTGTTGCTTCTTATTCTTTTCCTTTTTCTTTTTATTTCTTTTTTTTTCTAATATATATGTATATTTATACACCTATAAATACTTATATATATATATACATATATATATATATATATATATATATATATATATATATATATATATATATATATATTATATATATATATATTTTTTTTTTTTATACACACACACATACACATATATTTATAGTATATATTTATATACAAATACACCTTCAAATATATATATTTATATATACAAATACGTACACTAATATATAATATATATTTATATATACAAATACATACACACATATATATACATACACATTCACACATATAATATATATATACACACACACATATATATATATATATATATACACACACACATATATATATATATATATATATATATATATATATATATATATATATATATATATATATATATATATATATATATATATATATATAATATATAATATGTATTTATATATAATTACACATATCCAATATATATAATATATATGCACACACACACACACACACACACACACACACACACACACCCACACACACACATATATATGTATATATATATATATATATATATATATATATATATATATATATATATATAATATATATATATATATATATATATATATATATATATATATATATATATGTATATATAACAATAAATTATGAATATATATATATATATATATATATATATATATATATATATATATATATATATATATATATATATATATATATATATATATATATATATATATATATATATATATTTACACATATACATATGTATATATAACAATAAATTATGAATATAGCTACAAATCAATATATGTATACCCTGGGGTTTATACATATTTATATATATAACTATAGCACAAATTCTATACAGGCAATACAATATTTTTATATATATTCAATAATAAAATAATATTATATAATAATAATCTCAATAGTATTGATAATAAAACAATAATAATAATAATAGTAACAATAACGAATTACAATATCCCATAATTAACACTGCATCTACTCAAGAATATGTCTACATGGGATCTTGGGTACACTGGATGACTACATAGGCTTGGGCTCAGTTCAGGTCCAGTCCAGACTGGTTTGGCACAACCGTTCTCCTAATATTTAAGAACATAAAATAAATAACAATTTAATTTTCTAGTGGTTAAGTCGTAACCTGGCCTGGTTTTCCTAGTTAGGACATCACCATGGCTCGGCCTTCCCCTACCATGGCTAAACACTAGTCCAAGCATGCTACTGTACTATCCGTGCCATGATTCCTAGCCGTCTTGTACATCAAAACTCCATCATGGCTAAAGTAATCAACCGTAATAATTAACTAAATAATTATTTCTAAAAATTCTAAAAAATTATATTTAAATCAAATAAATAATAGAAAAAAATAATTCAAAAATTTTTGGGAAGGAGAGCTACAAATCTACCCACCTTAAAAATAATTTCGTCCTCGAAATTCTAATTCATAACTATTTCTTAAAAATCAAAATCGACTATTTCCTTAATCTTCTCAAATTTAATTTCTCCAAAAATATTTTATAACCCTCTCCTGCCATTTGTAATTATGAAACCCCGAGGACTTCTACCCACCTTTGGTCATACTACTCCTCAAAATACGGTCACTAAAATCTTATAATCTTCTAACTACAGCTAACAATTCTACCGGCAGATATCTAGGCATATGACATCTATACTCTCTCATATCTATAAACAACCCAACATTCAATAGTCAAGCAATATTGTACTATAATTTAAGAATTTCTAATGAATCCTAAACAACACGATCATTCGTCACCTCGAAATAGGAAGGGACGAGAATTAATGGTACAAGAAGGCAAGGGAGAATAATCGAGAACGAAATATGAAGTTTCAAAGACGGTAGAGAAATTTCTAGGAGAATTTTCAAGGCAGAGTGGATTGAGATTTCTAAGGTTTAGTCATTGTCGCAGGCTCGTACCAGTACAGTTACATAACCGATACTATATGCTCTGACCTGCTTGGGCCACCAAAAAAAACTTGTCACGATCCGCACCCAGTTTTCGGACGCGAGCTCGTGAGCAAGCAAGCTACGTATCGAACGAACTCCAGCCCGACTCGAATACGTAAACGCTGTCAAGGCTATGGTATACTGCCAAATCATGGCAAACAAATCTATATCTCAATCCACAATAAGAATATGAAACATGAATGAACATTATGGGTCTTGGTCTGCAGTCCACTAGCATAAATGCCCGATAAGACTCTAAAGGAAATAACAAGAGTCCAAAAACTGAATCAAGGAACAGGAAAACTCATGATAAGGTATGAAAGCACGAGCGGATAATAAACACGAGAACGATACCTGAATCCCGCAAGAACCGCAAATCCTCCACCATCCAGAACTACTAGCTAACTCCATGCAATCGCTAAACCTGAGGAGATCATCAGGTCCTCAGAGGACATAGCAAGATACATAATATACATGCCTATCTAACAGTTTTATCATGCGCAAGAAATAAACAAGAAAGAACAAGGATAAGACAAATGACTACGAACACGAACACGAATACGAACACGAACACGAACACTAGAACAACTACGCATAAATGAACTGCCGGATGAACGAATACACGAGATCAATGGAAGAAACCAAACCCTCGTTCCGAGTGTGGACTCTCTGGTTTGAACTAAGCACTAACCCTCGTCCCGAGTGTGGACTCTCTGGTTAGCTCACGGCTGTAGAAGCATAGAATTTCACAACCAGAAAGCCCATGCGCCAGACACTACATGCGCCAGAACTCGGACAAAAACACTTCACAGCAAAGTCAATAAGTATAGACATTTGAAGAAGGACTTTTTATTTATATACAAAAGTCTATTACATGTCTAGAAAAGGTTGCACAAAGGAGAATTTCTACAAAAGAAAGATCCTAAGTCTACAGCCAGCGGCTACCATGCGCCTCCAGATAGGCGCAGCAGTCACCATGCACCGCCAGTTAGGCGCATCAGATACCATGCGCCTCCAACCAGGCGCATCCCACCATCTCCTCAGCAGCTCAGTTATGTGCATCCAGCTCAGCTATGTGCATCCCTTCAGCAGCCCAGTTATGTGCCGCTCTTCCAGCCAGGCTCACCTGATAAGTGCTTCGACTAAACAAAGCATTTAACCCTCTGGCTGGAACCAAGGAAGAGAAGAGCACCGCAAATCTGTGGCCAGGGGAGGCTTCGAAAGAGCCTCCAAAGACCAGGGAAGACCGTAATCAAAATACGGCTAAAGGAGCAGCTTTCAACACAACCAGAGTGGGCGACACCCACTTTGAAGGTAGAAAGAGCCTAGCACCGCCATTCCGATCTACGGCTCTTCCGAAACAACGGAGACGAGGCCCGAGCATCCCTATCTTTGGATGCAACAGGCACCTTCCGCCTGCCTCGAAAGCCCTCGACTCCGTCTTTTGGATGTAACAGTCACCTTCAAGTGCATCAACGACGACATGGCGTCTCATCTTCACCCTCGGGAACACTTCGTCAACAGAATGCACCCGAATACCCAAGTTCATGTTGGAGGTACGTGAGGGAATGAGAAGCAAACCTTCTCTCCATGCCACTATTTATAGGCCGGGCAGATCAAACCCACGCGCCAAGTGGATGGCTCTCCGAATTCCGTGCAATGAACTCACATTAAATGGATGAACCAGACGCCTCGACTTCAGCCAAACGGCTATTTAAAGGCACTCGAGAAGCGAAACAGCCGCATCATTAAAGACGTATCGGATGCGCCGGCTGGACAACACATCACACCCCTTCAAACACCAAGTGCCTCCCACAGATGCGCCCTGTACCGAGCGCATCACAGAGGATGCGCCCCCATACGTCCCCATACGCCTAGTAGAACGTCAACCAACGCGCCCACTCAGCTGTCCATCGAATGTCACCAACATTAAATGCTGAACTGACAGAGTTGGCAGCACGCCTCCCCAAGTCTGAACAGTTGACAGCTTTTGCAGAAAATGAAGCGTCCACAACGTCAGCATCATCATAACTTTACCCCGACGGCTACTACCACGTGGCCACCCAACCATCCGTATGCGCCTCAAAAGCCATACGCCTCAGACCCTTCACTGATCCCTAAAGACAGAAGAAGAGTCTCCAGTTGAAGCTTTGCATGCGCCTCAAAAGCCATACGCCCCAGACTGATCTCTGATCCCGAAAGACAAAGGAAAGTCGCCTGCATGCGCCTCAAAAGCCATGCACCCAGAATGGTTCGTGACTCCTAAAGGTCACGAGCCAAAATCTCATCATACGCCCAATCCAAGGCACATCCTACCAAATTATCCCTCCATCAGATCCGAGATCTCCGAGCCATGAGTCGACGACATGTGTCCTTTGACTCAACTCATCCAAGATTTCAGCAACGGAAAGATCTTCTCCTCTGCTATATGTCGGCTCACAACAGCAGTATAAAGAAGTCAACCCCTCGATCAGGGCGCATCACCCATGCGCCTCCATCAGCAATCAACACGTGGCGTCCCCACGCACCGGTGCATCCTACATATGCGCGCATGAGCAGCCAACCTGCCCAGCTATAAATAGAGGAATCATTTCCTTCTTCCACACACAGACAGATACGAACGAACACACCACCAGAGAGGCAGATACAGACATTCAACGTCTTCCTCCTCTCAGCAAGCTCCAGCACCCAGAGCAATCTACACCTTCAGAGAACCGATAACCGTCGTCATCCCCTCAACTGAGTCAACGCATTACCACTCGCTCTATTGGCACTAAGGATCCAGATTAAACAAAAGTGTAGTCCTAGGACTACATCTAAGTCCTATATTGTAACACTGTTCTGTTTGTATTAAGATTTGCAATCAAACAATTTTAATGGCAAACAACGGCAAGACACCCGCATCCTGTGTGTGGAATCTCTGGTGTAATTGGTCAACCCTCGTCCCGAGTGTGGACTCTCTGGTGCCAATGATCATGACAAACACCCTCGTCCCGAGTGTGGACTCTCTGGTGCACCAAACAACCCTCGTCCCGAGTGTGGACTCTCTGGTTGTGTACAACGATAATCAAGGCTATGGCAGTTCACAACGTACTCTATGACACGACTCAAGCAAGGTACTGGTGAGAAACTCCAAGCATAAAACACAAGGCCAAATATGAACACGGCTATAAACAATAAAAACAACTCCACAGAAAATAACACGAAAAGCACATGTCCATAAACAATTAAATGACCGAAAAATGAAAGAAAATGCATGTAAGTAAAACTGTAGAGGAAGGCAAGGTATACTTGCCTGGAGGTAGCACGCAGATCCCACAAAATATAGTCAACTGGTGAGCCATAAAGTCCAAGTCATCACAACTGTCTCCGAAGGCTAAAACAAACATTACCAATGTTCTCAGAATAGTCAAATTAGCTGAGATTGCCTGTACTTAAGTCCAATTCTGGATACAGGGGTAAAACGATAATTTTGGGCCAAAACGGTGTCCGCCGTTGGACCCGCTTTGTACCGAAAAGCGTGCCAGAGTCAATGATCTCTAAAGTCGTCAAACTACATGTCAACAGGTTCGGTTTTCTAATACGAACCCACCCGTATGTCCAAAGTTGGATTCCGGCGGGCCGTGCACAAAATTGCCCGTTGAATCGGACCGTGGGGCCCGCAAAACGGCGGTCCAATCAACTTTCTCAGAATCAGACCAAACTTGGCATACCGGACCAGAAAAATGATACGGTCCTGTTGGCACAAGTTTTGTCTCGATCTGACGAGCGTGCACAAAGTAATTGGGAAATTTGCACAGAGGTCGATACGGTAAATTTTGACGGATACGCATCAAATTCGTCGCGCACACGCGACCAATTATAATTCCGTCAAAGCCCACACGTCCACGAAGCCGTTACGCACCTTTCGATGCTTTCGGTCCGCAATCACGTCGCCCGGATTGGCGGGACGTACGTCGTGTCGATGGATTTTCTAATTTTTTGAAAACTGTTTTTCATGGATTTACCTGATTTTTGGAAACAGATTTCTCGCTGAAAACTTAATGAAAGTAAAAACTACAAAAAGTGTTTCAAAGCTGTACATGTTGAGTAAAAACCTATTCAATTAGATTTTGTGTTTCCTAGCAGGATCGACCAATTTTGGCCTCCCAAGATGGGTGTTTGGATGCGAAATTCTGTCCTGGTTTGGACAGTTTTCGCCATTCTTTGGGTGCGTTTTACGATGCACATGATGCAAAACAAATCAAATCATTTGAAGGAGTTCAGAGTTCTTGGATCGACAAACGATCGGCTGTGTGACGAGAAATTCCGTCACGAACAATGGGTCGGCGCTGTCGTTCCCTGTTCTTCGCGCGTGCGCGCTGTGCTGTCTCCGCACGGCCGTGGCCGACTCCGGCGATGCCCGGCTGTGCCCGGCCGCCTGTGCACGTGCGTGGGGAGGGGTTGCCTGGGTCGGCACTGGTGAGGTCGAGAATTTAGGGTTTGGGTTTTCCGAACTTCTCTTCCTCGCTCTCTCTCTGTTATTCGATTGATATATATATATATATATATATATATATATATATTTATTCGATTGATATATATATATATATATATATATATATATATATATATATATATATATATATATATATATATATATATATATATATCGAGTAATAGGTCGAGTACACTGTGGGGAAAATTTTTGCCTCTGCTGCTTGTGGGCTCGGGTATGGGGAAAATTGGGCCGGGCTAAGTGGGCTAATAGCTGATTTATGAAAATGCTGTTGCTTCTTATTCTTTTCCTTTTTCTTTATTTTCTTTTCTTTTCTAATATATATGTATATTTATACACCTATAAATACTTATGTATATATATACATGTATATATATATATATATATATATATATATATATATATATATATATATATATATATATATATATATATATATATATATATATACACACATACACATATATTTATAGTATATATTTATATACAAATACACCTTCAAATATATATATTTATATATACAAATACGTACACTAATATATAATATATATTTATATATACAAATACATACACACATATATATACATACACATTCACACATATAATATATATACACATATACATATATATATAATATGTATTTATATATAATTCCACATATTCAATATATATAATACACACACACACACACACACACACACACACACACATATATATATATATATATATATATATATATATATATATATATATATATATATATATATATATATATATATATATATATATATATATATATATATACACACACATATACATATGTATATATAATAATAAATTATGAATATAGCTACAAATCAATATATGTATACCCTGGGGTTTATACATATTTATATATATAACTATACCACAAATTCTATACAGGCAATAAAATATTTTATATATATTCAATAAAAAAATAATATTATATAATAATAATGTCAATAGTATTAATAATAAAATAATAATAATAATAGTAACAATAACGAATTATAATATCCCATAATCGGCACTGCATCTACTCAAGAATATGTCTACATGGGATCTTGTGTACACTGGATGCCTACATAGGCTTGGGCTCAGTTTAGGTCCAGTCTAGACTGGTTTGGCACAACCGGTCTCCTAATATTTAATAACATAAAATAAATAACAATTTAATTATCTAGTGGTTAAGTCGTAACCTGGCCTGGTTTTTTCTAGTTAGGACATCACCATGGCTCGGCCTTCCCCTACCATGGCTAAACACTAGTCCAAGCATGCTATTGTACTATCCGTGCCATGATTCCTAGCCGTCTTGTACTTCAAAACTCCATCATGGCTAAAGTCATCCACCGTAATAATTAACTAAATAATTATTTCTAAAAATTCTAAAAAATCATATTTAAATCAAATAAATAATAGAAAAAATAATTCAAAAATTTTCGGGAAGGGGAGCTACAAATCTACCTACCTTAAAAATAATTTCGTCCTCGAAATTCTAATTCATAACTATTTCTTAAAAATCAAAATCGACTATTACCTTAATCTTCTCAAATTTAATTTCTCCAGAAATATTTTATAACCCTCTCCAGCGATTTGTAATTATGAAACCCCGAGGACTTCTCCCCACCTTTGGTCATACTACTCCTCAAAATACGGTCACTAAAATCTTATAATCTTCTAACTACTGCTAACAATTCTACCGGCAGATATCTAGGCATATGGCATCTTTACTCCCTCATATCTCTAAACAACCTAACATTCAATAGTCAAGCAATATTATACTATAATTTAAGAATTTCTAATGAATCCTAAACAGCACGATCATTCGTCACCTCGGAATAGGAAGGGACGAGAATCAATGGTACAAGAAGGCAAGGAAGAATAATCGAGAACGAAATATGAAGTTTCAAGACGGTAGAGAAATTTCTAGGAGAATTTTCAAGGCAGAGTGGGTTGAGATTTCTAAGGTTTAGTCATTGTCGTAGGCTCGTACCAGTACAGTTACATAACCGATACGATATGCTCTGACCTGCATGGGCCAGCAAAAAAACTTTTTACGACCCGTACCCGATTTTCGGACGCGAGCTCGTGAGCAAGCCAGCTACGTATCGAACGGACTCTAGCCCGACTCGAATACGTAAACGCTGTCAAGGCTATGGTATACTGCCAAATCATGGCAAACAAATCTATATCTCAATCCACAATAAGAATATGAAACATGAATGAACACTATGGATCGTGGTCTGTAGCCCTCTAGCATAAATGCCCGATAAGACTCTAAAAGAAATAACAAGAGTCCAAAAACTGAATCAGGGAACAGGATAACTCATGATAAGGTATGAAAGCACGAGCGGATAATAAACACGATAACAATACCTGAATTCCGCACGAACCGCAAATCCTCCGCCATCCAGAACTACTAGCTAACTCCTTGCAATCGCTAAACCTGAGGAGATCATCAGGTCCTCAGAGGACATAGCAAGATACATAATATACATGCCTATCTAACAGTTTTATCATGCGCAAGAAATAAACAAGAAAGAACAAGGACAAAACAAATGACTACGAACACGAACACGAATATGAACACAAATACGAACACGAACACTAGAACAACTACGCATAAATGAACTGCCGGATGAACGAATACACGAGATCAATGGAAGAAACCAAACCCTCGTCCCGAGTGTGGACTCTCTGGTTTGAACTAAGCACTAACCCTCGTCCCGAGTGTGGACTCTCTAGTTAGCTCACGGTAAGACACCCTCGTCCCGTGTGTGGACTCTCTGGTGTAATTCTTCAACCCTCGTCCCGAGTGTGGACTCTCTGGTGCCAATGATCACGACAAACACCCATGTCCCGAGTGTGGACTCTCTGGTGCACCAAACAACCCTCGTCCCGAGTGTGGACTCTCTGGTTGTGTACAACGATAATCAAGGCTATGGCAATTCACAACACGTACTCGTTCTATGACACGACTCAAGCAAGGTACTGGTGAGAAACTCCAAGCATGAAACACAAGGCCAAAAATGAACACGGCTATAAACAATAAAAATAACTCCACAGAAAATAACACGAAAAGCACATATCCATAAACAATCAAATGACCGAAAAACGAAAGAAAATGCATGTAAGTAAAACTGTAGAGGAAGGCAAGGTATACTTGCCTGGAGGTTACACGCAGATCCCACAAATATAGTCAACTTGTGAGCCATAAAGTCCAAGTCATCACAACTGTCTCTGAAGGCTGAAACAAACATTAACAATGTTCTCAGAATAGTCAAATTAGCTAGGATTGCCTGTACTTAAGTACAATTCTAGACACAGGGGCAAAACGGTAATTTTGGGCTAAAATGGTGTCCGCCGTTGGACCCGCTTTGTACCAAAAAGTGTGCCAGAGACAATGGTCTCTAAAGTCATCAAACTATATGTCAACAGGTTCGGTTTTCCGATATGAACCCAACCGTATGTCCAAAGTTGGATTTCGGCGGGCCGTACACAAAATCGCCCGTTGAATCGGACCGTGGGGCCCACAAAACGGCGGTCCAATCAACTATCTCAGAATCGGACCAAACTTGGAATACAGGACCAGAAAAATGATACGGTCCTGTTGGCAAAAGTTTCATCTCGATCTGACGAGCGTGCACAAAGTAATTGAAAATTTTGCACAGAGGTCGATACAGTGAATTTCGACGGATACGCATCAAATTCGTCGCGCACATGCGACCAATTGAATTCCGTCAAAGCCCACACGTCCACGAAGCTGTTATGCACCTTTCGATGCTTTCGGTCCGCGACCACGTCGCCCGGATTGGCGGGACGCACGTCGTGTCGATGCATTTTCTAATTTTTTGAAAACTATTTTTCATAGATTTTCCTGATTTTTGGAAACAGATTTCTCGCTGAAAACTTAATGAAAGTAAAACTACAAAAAGTGTTTCGAAGCCGTACATGTTGACTAAAAACTTATTCAATTAGATTTGTGTTTCCTAACATGATCGACCAATTTTGGCCTCCCAAGATGGGTGTTTGGATGCGAAATTTTGTCCTGGTTTGGACAGTTTTCGCCAATCTTGGGGTGCATTTACGATGCACATGACGCAAAACAAATCAAATCATTTAAAGGGGATCGGAGTTGTATAGTTTGGGAACACACTTGATCGGTTGGATCG
>JANAVB010033220.1:5369694-5568192 GCA_029216955.1 Iris pallida
AACAATTTTAATGGCAACACGGCAGACACCCGCATCCTTGTGTGGAATCTCTGGTGTAATTGGTCAACCCTCGTCCCGAGTGTGGACTCTCTGGTGCCAATGATCATGACAAACACCCTCGTCCCGAGTGTGGACTCTCTGGTGCAAACAACACCTCGTCCCGAGTGTGGACTCTCTGGTTGTGTACAAGCGATAATCAAGGCTATGGAGTTCACAACGTACTCTATGACACGACTCAAGCAAGGTACTGGTAGAAACTCCAAGCATAAAACACAAGGCCAAATATGAACACGCTATAAAACAATAAAAACAACTCCCAGAAAATACACGAAAAGCACATGTCCATAAACAATTAAATGACCGAAAAATGAAAGAAAATGCATGTAAGTAAAACTGTAGAGGAAGGCAAGTATACTTGCCTGGTAGCCGCAGATCCCACAAAATATAGTCAACTGGTGAGCCATAAAGTCCAAGTCACACAACTGTCTCCGAAGCTAAACAAACATTACCAATGTTCTCAGAATAGTCCAAATTAGCTGAGATTGCCTGTACTTAAGTCCAATTCTGGATACAGGGGTAAAAACGATAATTTTGGGCCAAAACGTGTCCGCCGTTTGACCCGCTTGTACCGAAAAGCGTGCCAGAGTCAATGATCTCTAAAGTCGTCAAACTACATGTCAACAGGTTCGGTTTTCTAATACGAACCCACCCTATGTCCAAAGTTGGATTCCGCGGGCCGTGCACAAAATTGCCCGTTGAATCGGACCGTGGGGCCCGCAAACGCGGTCCAATCAACTTCTCAGATCAGACCAAACTTGGCATACCGGACCAGAAAAATGATACGGTCCTGTTGGCACAAGTTTTGTCTCGATCTGACAGCGTGCACAAAGTAATTGGGAAATTTGCACAGAGGTCGATACGGTAAATTTTGACGGATACGCATCAAATTCGTCGCGCACAACGCGACCAATTATATTCCGTCAAAGCCCACACTCCCGAAGCCGTTACGCACCTTTTCGATGCTTTCGGTCCGCAATCACTCGCCCCTATTGGCGGGACGTACGTCGTGTCGATGGATTTTCTAATTTTTTGAAAACTGTTTTTCCAGGATTTACCTGATTTTTGGAAACAGATTTCTCGCTGAAACTTAATGAAAGTAAAACTACAAAAAGTGTTTCAAAGCTGTACATGTGATAAAAACCTATTCATTAGATTTTGTGTTTCCTAGCAGGATCGCCAATTTGGCCTCCCAAGATGGGTGTTTGGATGCGAAATTCTGTCCTGGTTTGGACAGTTTTCGCCATTCTTGGGGTGCGTTTTACGATGCACATGATGCAAACCAAATCAATCATTTGAAGGAGTTCAGAGTTTTGGATCGACAAACGATCTCTGTGTGGACGAGAATTCCGTCACGAACAATGGGTCGGCGCTGTCGTTCCCTGTTCTTCGCGCGTGCGCGCTGTGCTGTCTCCGCACGGCCGTGGCCGACTCCGTCGATGCCCTGTGCCCGCCGCCTTGCACGTGCGTGGGGAGGGGTTGCCTGGGTCGGCACTGGTGAGGTCGAGAATTTAGGGTTTGGGTTTTCCGAACTTCTCTTCCTCGCTCTCTCTTTATTCGATTGATATTATATATATATATATATATATATATATATTTATTCGATTGATATATATATATATATATATATATATATAGATATATATATATATATATATATATAATAATATTATATATATATCGAGTAATAGGCGAGTACACTGTGGGAAATTTTTGCCTCTGCTGCTTGTGGGCTCGGGTATGGGGAAAATTGGGCCGGCTAAGTGGTCGAATAGCATTTATGAAATGCTGTTGCTTCTTATTCTTTTCCTTTTTCTTTTATTTTCTTTTTCTTTTTCTAATATATATTTTTTATATACACCTATAAATACTTATGTATATATACATGTATATATATATATTATATTATATATATATATATATATATATATATATATATATATATATTAATATACACACATACACATATATTATAGTATATATTTATATACAAATACACCTTCAAATATATATTTATATATACAAATACGTACACTAATAGATAATATATATTTATATATACAAATACATACCACATATATATACATACACATTCCACATATAATATATATACACATATACATATTATATAATATGTAATTTATATATAATTCACATATTCAATATATAAATACACACACACACACACACACACACACACACACACATATATATATATATATATTCTATATATAATATATATATAGATATATATATATATATATATATATATATATATAATATATATATATATACACACACATATACATATGTATATAATAATAATTAGAATATAGCTACAAATCAATATGTATACCTGGGGTTTATACATATTTATATATATAACTATACCACAAATCTATACAGGCAATAAAATTTATATATTCATAAAAAATAATATTATATAATAATAATGTCATAGTATTAAATAAAAATAATAATAATAATAGTAACAATAACGAATTATAATATCCCATAATCGGCACTGCATCTACTCAGAATATGTCTACATGGGATCTTGTGTACACTGGATGCCTACATAGGCTTGGGCTCAGTTTAGGTCCGTCCTAGACTGGTTTGGCACAACCGGGCTCCTAATATTTAATAACATAAAAAATAACAATTTAATTATCTAGTGGTTAAGTCGTAACCTGCCTGGTTTTTCTAGTTAGGACATCACCATGGCTCGCCTTCCCCTACCATGGCTAAACACTAGTCCAAGCATGCTATGTACTATCCGTGCCATGATTCCTAGCCGTCTTGTACTTCAAAACTCCATCATGGCTAAAGTCATCCACCGTAATAATTAACTAAATAATTTTCTAAAAATTCTAAAAATCATATTAAATCAAATAATAATAGAAAAATAATTCAAAAATTTTCGGAAGGGGAGCTACAAATCTACCTACCTTAAAAATAATTCGTCCTCGAATTCTAATTCATAACTATTTCTTAAAAATCAAAATCGACTATTACCTTAATCTTCTCAAATTTAATTTCTCCAGAAATATTATAACCCTCTCCAGCGATTTGTAATTATGAAACCCCGAGGACTTCTCCCCACCTTTGGTCAACTACTCCTCAAAATACGGTCACTAAAATCTTATAATCTTCTAACTACTGCTAACAATTCTACCGGCAGATATCTAGGCATATGGCATCTTTACTCCCTCATATCTCTAAACAACCTAACATTCATATCAAGCAATATTATACTATAATTTAAGAATTTCTAATGAATCCTAACAGCACGATCATTCGTCACCTCGGAATAGGAAGGGACGAGATCAATGTACAAGAAGGCAAGAAAATCGGAACGAAATATGAAGTTTCAAGACGGTAGAGAAATTTCTAGAGAATTTTCAAGGCAGAGTGGGTTAGATTTCTAAGGTTTAGTCATTGTCGTAGCTCGTACAGTACATTACTAACCGCTACGATATGCCTCTGACCTGCATGGGCCAGCAAAAAAACTTTTTACGACCCGTACCCGATTTTCGGACGCGGCTCGTGAGCAAGCCGCTACGTATCGAACGGACTCTAGCCCGACTCGAATACGTAAACGCTGTCAAGGCTAGGTATACTGCCAAATCATGGCAAACAAATCTATATCTCAATCCACATAAGAATATGAAACATGAATGAACACTATGGATCGTGGTCTGTAGCCCTCTAGCAAAATGCCCGATAAGACTCTAAAAGAAAAACAAGAGTCCAAAAACTGAATCAGGAACAGGATAACTCATGATAAGGTATGAAAGCACGAGCGATAATAAACACATAACAATACCTGAATTCCGCACGAACCGCAAATCCTCCGCCATCCAGAACTACTAGCTAACTCTTGCATCGCTAAACCTGAGGAGATCATCAGTCCTCAGAGGACATAGCAAGATACATAATATACATGCCTATCTAACAGTTTTATCATGCGCAAGAAATAAACAGAAAGAACAAGGACAAAACACAATGACTACGAACACGAACACGAATATGAACACAATACCGAACACGAACACTAGAACACTACGCATAAATGAACTGCCGATGAACGATACACGAGATCAATGGAAGAAACCAAACCCTCGTCCCGAGTGTGGACTCTCTGGTTTGAACTAAGCACTAACCCTCGTCCCGAGTGTGGACTCTCTAGTTAGCTCACGGTAGACACCCTCGTCCCGTGTGTGGACCTCTGGTGTAATTCTCAACCCTCGTCCCGAGTGTGGACTCTCTGGTGCCAATGATCACACAAACACCCATGTCCCGAGTGTGGACTCTCTGGTGCACCAAACAACCCTCGTCCCGAGTGTGGACTCTCTGGTTGTGTACAACGATAATCAAGGCTATGGCAATTCACAACACGTACTCGTTCTATGACACGACTCAAGCAAGGTACTGGTGAGAAACTCCAAGCATGAAACACAAGGCCAAAAATGAACACGGCTATAAACAATAAAATAACTCCACAGAAAATAACACGAAAAGCACATATCCATAACAATCAAATGACCGAAAAACGAAGAAAAATGCATGTAAGTAAAACTGTAGAGGAAGGCAAGGTTACTTGCCTGGAGGTTACACGATCCCACAAAATATAGTCAACTTGTGAGCCATAAAGTCCAAGTCATCACAACTGTCTCTGAAGGCTGAAACAAACATTAACAATGTTCTCAAATCAAATTAGCTAGGATTGCTGTACTTAAGTACAATTCTAGACACAGGGGCAAAACGTAATTTTGGGCTAAAATGGTGTCCGCCGTTGGACCCGCTTTGTACCAAAAAGTTGCCAGAGACAATGGTCTCTAAGTCATCAAACTATATGTCACAGGTTCGGTTTTCCGATATAACCCAACCGTTGTCCAAAGTTGATTCGGCGGGCCGTACACAAATCGCCCGTTGAATCGGACCGTGGGCCCACAAAACGGCGGTCCAATCAACTATCTCAGAATCGGACCAAACTTGGAATACAACCAGAAAATGATACGGTCCTGTTGGCAAAAGTTTCATCTCGATCTGACGAGCGTGCACAAAGTAATTGAAATTTTGCACATAGGTCGATACAGTGAATTTCGACGTACGCATCAAATTCGTCGCGCACATGCGACAATTTGAATTCCGTCAAAGCCCACACGTCCACCGAAGCTGTTATGCACCTTTCGATGCTTTCGTCCGCGACCACGTCGCCCGGATTGGCGGACGCACGTCGTGTCGATGCATTTTCTAATTTTTTGAAAACTATTTTTCATAGATTTTCCTGATTTTTGGAAACAGATTTCTCGCTGAAAACTTAATGAAAGTAAAAACTACAAAAAGTGTTTCGAAGCCGTACATGTTGACTAAAAACTTATTCATTAGATTTTGTGTTTCCTAACATGATCGACCAATTTTGGCCTCCAAGATGGGTGTTTGGATGCGAAATTTTGTCCTGTTTGGACAGTTTTCGCCAATCTTGGGGTGCATTTTACGATGCACATGACGCAAAACAAATCAAATCATTTAAAGGGGATCGGAGTTATAGTTTGGGAACACACTTGATCGGTTGGATCGACAACAATCGCTGTGTGACAAGATATTTTGTCACGAACATTGGGTCGGCGCTGTCATTCCCTGTCTTCGCGCGCGCACGCTGTGCTGTCTCCGCGCAGCCATAGCCGACTCCGACGATGCCTGGCCGCGCCGGCCGCTGTGCACACGTGTGGGGAGGGGGTTGCCTGGGTCGGCGCTGGTGAGGTCGAGAATTTAGGGTTTGGGTTTCCGAACTCTTCCTCCCTCTCTCTGTTATTCGATTGATATATATATCAAGTAAATGGTCGGTGCACTGTGGGGGAAATTTTTTGCCTCTGCTGCTTGTGGGCTCGGGTATGGGAAAATCGGGCCGGGCTAAGTGGGCTGATAGTCTGATTTATGAAAATGCTGTTGCTTCTTATTCTTTTCCTTTTTCTTTTATTTCTTTTTCTTTTTCTAATATATATGTATATTTATACATTTATATATATATATTATATATATATATATTATATATAATTTTATATATATTATATATATATTATATATATATATATATAATATATATATATATATAATATATAATATATATAGATACATATATTTATAGTATATTTTTTAATATTTATAATATTATTTAATACAAATACACCTTCAAATATATATATTTATATATACAACGTACACTAATATAATATATATTTAATACAAATACATACACACATTTATTTACATACACATCACACATATAATATATATACACCTACTATAATAGATATAGATATATATATATAATATATATATATATATATATTATAATATATATATATATATATATATATATTTTATATATATATATATATATAAAATATATATATATATATAGATAATATATATATATAGATATATATATATATATATATATATATATATAGATATATATATATGTATATATATAAGTGTATTTATATAATTACACATATTCATATATATAATATACATACACATGCACACACACACACACACACATATATATATATATATATATAGAAATATATATATATAGATATATATATATATATAATATATAAATATATATTTTATATATATATATATAAGATATATATATAATATAATATATATATATATATATTTATAAGATATATATATGTTATATATATCTATATATATATATATATATATTATTTACACATATACATGTAATATATAATAAATTATGAATATAGCTACAAATCAATATATGTATACCCTGGGGTTAACTATTTATATATATAACTATACCATAAATTCTATACAGGCAAACAATATTTTATATATATTCAATAATAAATATATTATATAATATAATCTAATAGTATTGATAATAAAACATTATATAATAGTAACAATACGAATTCAATATCCATAATCGGTACTGCATCTACTCAAATATGTCTACATGGGATCTGTGTACACTGATGCCTACATAGGCTTGGGCTCAGTTCAGGTCAGTCCAGACTGGTTTGGCACAACCGGTATCCTAATATTTAATAACATAAAATAAATAACAATTTAATTATCTAGTGGTTAAGTCGTAACTGGCCTGGTTTTTCTTTAGGACATCACCATGGCTCGCCTTCCCCTACCATAGCTAAACCTAGTCCACAAGCATGCTACTGTACTATCTGTGCCATGATTCCTAGCCGTCTTGTACTTCAAAACTCCATCATGGCTAAAGTCATCCCCGTAATAATTAACTAAATAATTATTTCTAAAATTCTAAAAAATCATATTTAAATCAAATAAATAATAAAAAAAATAATTCAAAATTTCGAGAAGGGGAGCTACACTTCTCTTGGTATAAAATATCCTACTCATGAAAAGATTCAAAAGGTTCTTAGAGGACTCATAAAAGGATGGAATCCCAAGCCACCACCACATTAAAGGAATTGATCTTACAACCTCATGGAAAAGCTGATGACTCACGAGCTGGACATAAAGGCCAAGAAGAAGCCTCTATGCAAGAGAAAAAGAAAGAAAAGATCAAGGAAAAAAACTCTTGCCTTGAAGGACATCAAGCTCCCTTAAAGGACACCGATGATGACGATTCAGATGATGAAGAAATCACCTTCATCGCCAGATACTTCACAAAGTTTCTCAAGTTCAAACAAAGCAATTGCTCAAGAAGGGACACTGATGAAGAACTTGCTTGCTACAACTGCAGAAACCAGATATATCAAGAGGGACTGTCCAATAGCAAGAAGGGAATCTGGCAAGTATGAAAAGCCCAACAAAGGAGCTATCCTCACAAAAATATGCCAACACTAGCATCTGGTGCGAGAGTCTGCAAGCGACTCGATAACGATAATGAATCTAGACACCCGCAAACATCTGTCTTATGGCACTAGAGTCAAATGGGTACTTGACGACTCTCTATGAATGCCCTTTCATACACTAAATTAGAAAAATGCTATTCTTGAACTATACGATGAACACAAAGTCTTAAGGAATAAATATAAAATCTCGAAAAGAGATTGTTGCTTATAATAAGAAGTAGAATGACTCACTGGCATCATTAATAATATAAAAGGAAAAACTCCAACCTTTGACACGGATGAGATTGAGTCACTTAGACTAAAGCTACAAATCTCTTGAGGACATCAAAGAAAAGAGTATTGTATATCAAACTCTAAAGGAGGGATATGACATTGCAAGGAGAAGACTCTTATTGCTACTCAGAGAGAAGAATCATTTGCTGCCAAGTAGATTGATCTTCTTGCTTTGTATAGAAAACAAGACAACAAAAACACTAGTATACTCACGACACCAAAAACAAGAATCACACGCACACCAATGCACCATATAGGCCCTACGTCCAACATATGCAAATACGAAGAAATAGTTGAAAATAAAACACAATCCAACCCGAACACATCTCACTATGCCTTTTACTATAGTCACAATAGAAATCAACTAGGAGATCTCATGTTTCAACCACTTACTCATCTCCCACTTGAGCTACAACACCTACTGTGTGCCATTATTATGGACTACTTGGACACACATCTCATTACTGTCAAATAAAAAGCATGTTGATATGAGAATGCTAAAATGGGTTCCTAAAACTAACATTCAAGGATCCAAATATTTTTGGGTACCAAAGTCTTCATCTTCAACTTATGTTGTAGGTGAACCCTGCATCGTATGCTAGAAGCAAATGGATTCTCGATAGCGGTTGCTCACGGCACATGACCGAAGACGTTTCACTATTTGCAACACTATCGATGAAGAAGGAAGGACACGTATCCTTCGGCAATAACTTGAGGGGATACATCATTGGTCATGGTAATATCGGATCCCCCTCCTTATCCTTGCATTAAGAATGTTTGTCTTGTCACAAAATTTGAAGCACAATCTTCTTAGCATAAGTCATCTTACTGATAATGGTTATGGTGTTAACTTCATTAAACACAATGCTTCATTTATGATAGTACTAGTGGCTCCGTAGTATACGACGGCATTAGAGAATATAACATTTATGTCTTTTATCTCGTTGAAAGTACTAACAATGATAGGTGCTTAGTAGCAAAGAATGATGAAAGATGGCTTTGGCACATGAGACTTGGACATGCTAATATGGATACCATCTCCCGACTTGCCACCAAGAAACTAGTTAAAGGACTCCCAAACAATCCATTCAAGAGAGACATAATATGTGAGTAATGAGAGAAAAGTAAGTTAACTAAATCCTCTTTCAAGTCTATAAACTCGGTAAGCACTACTGGACACCCCTTCAACTCATTCGTATGGATTTATTTGGTCATAGTAGAGTGGCTAGTCTTGGTGATAAACTTTATGCTTTTGTCTTCGTGGATAATTTTTCGAGATTTACTTGAGTTATTTTTTTGTAAATAAAAGTGATACTTTTCGTGAATTTGTCGGTTTCTGTAACGTGTTCAAAATGAGAAAGACATTATGATCAACAAAATTAGAAGTGATCATGGAGGTGAATTTGACGATGCCAATTGAAAATTTTTGTGTGTTAAAAATAGGTTTGGTCATGATTTTGCTTGTCCTAGAACTCCACAACAAATTGGTGTGGTGGAAAGAAAGAATAGAACTCTCGGCGATATGGGTAAAGTCATGTTAAACCAATATAAGCTTCCTCAATACTTTTAGGTGGAAGCCGTTAACACGACATCTTATGTCATAAATAGGGTCTTAATCTGACCTATTTCTAAGAAAACTCCTTATGAGCTTTGGTTTGACAAAATTTCATCTATTGAATATTTTAAAGTTTTTGGATTCAAATGTTTTATCTTGAACACCAAGGATAACCTAGGAAAATTTGAAAAAATGCCTATGAAGGTATATTCCTTGGATATTCAATGCATAGTAAGGTTTTTCATGTCTTTAACAAAAGAAGTCTTGTGGTTGAAGAGTCTATCAATGTCTCTTTTGACGAACTTAACACTTCTATATCTAGTTCCTTGACCGATGTTGATGACATCTCTTGTGGTTTGGAAAGTTCTTCTCTTGGAGATACAGATCTCCTTCACCTAGTGGTGAAGTTGAGATCTCTCCACCTGAAAACCCTTCAACCATAGAAACTTCTCCAAATGGTCTTCCTAAGGAATAGAAGTTTGTCACTCATCACCCCAAAGAACTGATCATTGGTGATCATACTTCACTGGTTAGCACTCGATTTTCTACCCAAGATCATTGTGCAAATGTGGCTTTTATTTCTTAAATAGAGCCTAAAAACATTAACGATACTTTTAATAATAAATTTTGGAGGCTTGCAATGCAAAAAGAGCTCAATCAATTCAAAACAAATAATGTTTGGGAACTCGTTCCTAGGTCCCATAACTATCCTATTATTGGAACTAAATGGGCATTTCAAAATAAGATTAATGAGGATAGGATTGTAACTCGTAACAAAGTCCGATTAGTTGCTCAAGGCTATAACCAAGAGGAAGGCATTGATTATGAAGAAACCTATGCACCAGTTGCTCGCTTAGAATTCATCCGAATGCTTTGTGCTTTTGCTTGCTTTAATAATTTTTAAACTTTTTTAAATGGATGTCAAAAGTGCCTTTCTAAATGATGTTATTAAATAAGAAGTGTATGTCAAGCAACCTCCTAGCATTAACGATTTTCACTTTCCAGATCATGTTTACAAATTTCACAAAGCCTTTTATGGCTTCAAACAAGCTCCTTGTGCTTGGTATGAGCGTCTTAGCTCTTTTCTATTTTCTTACAACTTCTCCAAGGGCAAAGTTGACACTACTCTTTTCATCAAATCTCATAATGGAACACTTTAATCCATTTTAGAAAAAATTTCTCCAAATGGTGATTTCTATTACCATTTCTATCCTAGGTGAAATGATGTAGGATAGAAACTTTCTAGGAGGGTTTCTACATGTAGAAACTCTTATAGAAATTCTCCTACCTCATATGACAATTATTATTGGGCCCCATACCATTAAATTGGTAGAAATTTTCATATAGGGTAAAGAATTTTACCGAAATTATAAAAAAAGTAATAGGTTTAGAAAAATTTCATTTTGGGTAATGAAACGACAAGTCCCATGGCGCGCTAGGAGAATCGCGGGGGTCAGAAGGGAACGCGCCAACGTTGTTGGCGTGCAGCAGGGATGCACCATAATGTATGATGCACGCAGCACATGACGTGCCACCAGTAATGACATGTGCAGCGCGCGGCAAGCGACGCACCACCAGCAATGCCACGTGCAGCAGGCGATGCGCCATGCGTTCAGTCGTACATTCAGTCGTATGCCACGAGGAATGATGCGTGTGCCACGCGTTCATTCCTGCGCCACGAGGAATGATGCGTACAGAGCAATGCTCCATCGCCATTGGCGCGCAGAACGGTGAGCCACCATTGGTGGCGCACGCAGCAGCACCACAGTATACGCCACGCTCGTGGCAGAGGGAAAAAGGGAGAAAATGGAGCTGGTGTTCGTTGGAGGGGAGATAGTATGATTTGGGGAGGGGAAAAGTATACTTTTGGGGGGGAGGGAAAGCTGATGCTTTTGGGGGGGAGGGAAAGCTGACAGCAGCATTGGAGACCGTCCTCCTACGTTGTAGACTCCCCTTTATCTTCTTCATAAACTCCTTCTTTCTTCTTCTTCACATATTTTTGACAGAACCTCTTCTTCTTGTTCTTCATCTTCATCTTCATCTTCCTCTTTTTCCTGTAAGTAATTTTCTTACAAAATAAATTTGTAATTTTATTTGAATATTTGTATTACTAATCATATTTTTGTAAAAATTTAATGGATGGCTCAACCGAATGACGAATTTATTCCCGGTGGACCGGTTACAGAAGTCGTTAAACAGGAAAGAGAAATTCATATATCTAAGTTGGTTTTTGAGGGGAAGATAAATTTAAAATGGTAACTCTCGTCATTATTTATTTATTTTACATAAATGTAACAAATATAATTCGATTGTAGTTATATGATTATCCTTTCGAGGCTCAAACACGGGAGCATGGAAGTTGGAGGATTCAGAGAGGGTATCAGAAATGGGAGTTAAATGCTGCTCAAAAGTAGTTGGTGCATTCATTTGGGTTTCAATATCTGGATGAAAGTCAAACTTTAGTACACGATGTTCACCTCATATTTAGTCTCGCTGAGCGTTGGTGGCCTCAACTGTAACACTCACTTTTCTAAAATGAGAATAATTTGAACTTTTATAAAAGTTTATTATTTAATAATAGGATTTATGATTTATGGAGATTTTTAATTAATTTAATACTATTTAAAATTGGTGAATTATAATTTTTATGTGTTAGCTAGTGAACCCTAGAACTGTTGAGCTTAGAGACTAACCATAACCATGGGGGACCTAACCATGTGATTAGAATGACTATTTATAACTTTTTAGGCTAAGGGTATTTTGGTCATTTTGTGACTTTTGAATTAATTAGGATTTTAATTAATTGATAAATTTTAGGTTATTTTAATAATATTTAAATTGATGTATTATGATTTTGGCTATTTTTTATATTTTAATATTTTGGGAATTTTTATATTTTAATATTGATTTTACGGGATTTATTTAGTCATGTTTGAGTTTCGTTTCGTTTCGACTTGTGTTAGTGACCCGGGTAGCTTAGACTCTAGAAGGAACCCCAAGATTAGTTAGTCATGGCCCACAAATCCCACTAATTAAGTTAGTAAGTTTAAACTAATCCTACTTGTTAGATTGGTTAAGTTAGAGGCTTAAATTTAACCCTTTTGATCCCAAACTTGAACCAAACTTAAAATTAACCAAGAGGACTAGTTGAGGCCTTATGGGCTTTCCTCCAAGGCCCAAATAGGGTTTAATGGCAGCCACTATAGGTAGGTTAGCCTTCCTTCCTTTTATTTCATTCCATCTTGACTCTTTTCCTTCACAAAGTGTTCTTCCCCAAATTAGAGAGCTTCCCTCTTTGATTTGATCTCCAAATCCTTACATTCCTCCCCCAAAACTTCTATCCAACCTTTCTATACTACAAAGGGAGGGTGCTAGCAAAGATTTGGAGCAAAGTAAAAGGAGGAGTGTCCTTTTTGGAAGATCTTCGTGTCGGAGCCGTATCCTTGAGAGTATCATTGGGATTCCACTCCCAATAGGTAAAACCAAACCTCTAAATTGATTTTTTATGCATATTAGTTAGTTTTGAATCCATATGATTCACCTCCATGCATGTACCCCATTTAGATTCAAGTTTGAGACCATTTGGAGTCTCTTGAGGATTTTAGATATGTGTTTTGTGTCCTACTTGATAGATCCCAAATTAGAACACCCCATGTGTTTGATTTATTGCCTAATAGGATTAATTGTATTTTAATTCAGTTTTAGAATGGTTAGAGAGTGGAGTGATCTTAGTTAGGATGGTTAAAATGAGTTTCATTTGGATACCTATGTTGGTATCCAAGTATCTTGGCCTACATGTGTTTCTTTTGTCCAAAACAACCCAAATTCATCATAATGTTCATCCACGATTTTAATAACCATAACAACTTAGAAATGCCATAACTTTTAGCTCAGAACTCTGATTAATCTTCTATTTTTTTAAAAGAACCGTATCGAAGTTAGCTTTTCAAATATATATTTTAATGATCCAAAATCGTTCTGAAACTTTCTGTAAAACTATTTGAGTGTCAGCTGTCCGAAAGACAAACACATTTTGGTATTTTTGCGATTCCGGGAGCTTTCGGACACAAAATGCGATCCGTTTGAAGTTTCGAAAAGCTAACACAAAGGGCTACAACATACTTTAATCCTAGAATTTAGTGAAGGCCAATTGGTACAATATTGGTTTATGTAGAAGAGTGATTATACGACATAGGCATTTTGTGTAACCTATGAGCTTATGTAGTATGGATATTAAATGAATGTAGAGTATGTAATGCATGATATGTCAGATGAATGAAATAATAGATATATGATATGTATCCTCTTTACATTAATGTCTATATATGGTTGAATGCAAGCATGTAGGAATACAATCAATGTAATATATGTAAGCAATGCATAAATGCATGAATGAAAGAATGATATACAATGTATGCATGAAAGTATATAATGAATGCTAGATACGAATGCAAGATATACATGTAATGATAGATATGAATGCATAATGTATACATAATGTAATACAATATATAATGATAGCATGTATGGTAATGTAGAATATATGATACAAGCATGTATATGTGTCCACTGTTTTTCCTTTTGCTTACATTTTTCCTTCCCTTCCCTTTCCATTTTAGTTTTTCCTCCTTTTTTCCCTCTTCTATTTTTTACATGTTTTATACAATGTATATAATGTATAGATACATGTAAGTATGTAATATTCATGTATGACATGTATGTAATGAAAATAAGTATATGTATGCAACTTAATGATATGTGAATGGATATAATGCATGAACTGAAGTATGCATGTATATGGGATATGAATGAATGATATACATATATGTGTAAGGTAATGTAATATATGTATTCATATATATTTTGATTTAAATATATGAGTTTGTATGCATATATTATATGTATGCATGTATGCAGTAATGAATGTAGTAGAATGTAGAGTATGTATATATGAATATAATGTATGCAAGTATATAATGTATTCAAATATGTATGTATGCATCTATGTATGTATGTATAGGTGCATGAATGAACGCAAGTATTCATATATGATATGTATGTAGGCATGTATACAATGTATGTATGTATACATGATATGTATGTATGCAATATAAGTATGTATGTATGTATGCATTTCTATAAACTGAGTTAACCTATAACCTTTTACACACATGCATTCATACACCCTTTGATACCATATATCCCATGTCACATACACCTACCTATCACTAAATCTGAGAATATTAACACATATCCTTTCACACACACACACTCACTTACTCTTTTACCTCTCCTTCTATATATACACCTATATATAGCTTTCATATATATATATATATATATATATATATATATATATATAGGAATATGTGAATGTGAATAATATATATACATTATATGACTAAGTTTGTGTGTCTTGTTATCTTATGGTTTAGTTTTGTGCTTGGTTTAGCAAGTGACTTTGGCTATGAGTTAGTAGCTATCTTGGATACTTGATTTGCATAGACTTAGTTTGTTTAGACCTAGAATTGACTAAACTAGACTAGTTGACCATTGTTGACCCAACCCTAGCTAGTTTGATCACAGTTGACTATAGTTGACCTAGTTTGACTTTATAGTTGACCAAGAGTTGACTTTGACCTAGATTGACTTAGACTCATGTAGATTGTATTATAATTTCAATTACCATAAATTGAAATTTTTGTAATTTATGTTGCTCTAACTAGGACTTTGTGACTCCAGTTGGCCATCTTTTCATATCAGTTGTTCAGGGTATCAGACGAGTACATTCTCTGACCGTTTCATGCTTGATAGGATTTACATTTATGTCCTAGATTACTTTACTTGATGTTGTCACGTTGTTAACACGGATTGGTACTATATGGATCCCTTCATGAGATGTTATCTTCTTCGGGAGCATCGGGTTACGGTATGTCATATGCGTTTCACTTTCATCATGTACTCCGGTGCTTTCACCATTCATGTGCACTCTTATGATTAATGTACTCTCATGTTCATAAAGCCCCCATGTATACATTAATGTGCACCCATTTATGGGGCTTTATGTGATATCATGTGCAATAACATAACTTGTCTCGATCCTTATGTATTGATTGGGGTACGGAGGAGTATAAATGGTCATGTGAACAATTCCAAAGTAGTGTAATCATGTGAAAACTCTTAGAATACTCATGTGCAAATTCAAGCCGTTCATATGTCTATCTTGTACTCTACATCACTAGCCACTGTTAGCTCTTTACTTATAGTAGATATTTCTTTACAGTCATCTCTTTTACTTCATATATATTCTCCAGCATTTTATGTATCTTACTCTATAGCATATTACATATCTTATCATATTATGAATTGCGTGAGATGTATTATGCTCGTTTCTGTCCTGACTGGACCTGTTGAAAATATTACAGGTAACCTGGAGATTCACAGCTAGCCTAGAGGACCTGTAGAGGTTGGAGTAGATTACTAGTTTATGGTTTAGTTTCTCTTTTAGAACTTGTATTGTAATAAGTGGAGATTTGAGTTGTATTTGAGATTCATGAGATATTATTATTTTAGAAGTTTATTTAAGTTATTCCTTTGAGTTTAGTGTAGACTTCTGTGTTATCTTATCGTGCTTAGATTGTGATTGAGTTCGTATTTTATATTTTTCCTCCATTCGGAGTTGAGATTGTGATAGGTACACTATATAATTGTGTGAGTTGTTGATTAGAGTGTGACCTAGAACAGCATTCTACTGCCGATACTGCGGTATAGGCTGGACGTACCCATTTTTCGTGCCCCTACACTAGGTGCGGGTCGTGACACATTTTTAGTGGTGGCCCATGCCGGTCGAGATTCGTATTAGTGTGAAGTCGTGATAGTACGACGATTAGTTGTACTGCTGCACGCCTGCCGTAAGAGATAAGGAATAGACTTTAGTTGAGAGAGTATTCAATCACATTTAGGACTACTTGAGAAGATTCCTGGGATGACCCTTGAGAATCTCATTATAAACTATCTCGAAATTTGATTCCGACAGTTTTTGCCTACTTTCTTGTTCATCGTTGAATTTGATTCTTGGTATTCATTATTGACTTGATTTTCTACCAAGATAACATTATGGGCTAGGTTGCCTCAGTCATGGAATCTAGAGTCTTCTACAGCCATATTAGCTGGTTTGGCGATGAGATAGAGTCTGATTTTGGATGTATTTCTCGGGTGTGGGAATTTAAAGTTGTCGCAGCCAAGCTAGCGACAATACAAAAATTTTAAATACCATGATTCTAGAGGTATGTACGTTAGTTGCGGACTCTATAGATTATCGATGTTGTACTTACTGGCGTAACGAGGATTCTGGTAACATGGTTCTGAATAGACGGGTATGATTATCAGATTGCAGAATATATACCATATAAATGGTGCCATAGTATAGAATAGGATATCAGCATGGATGTTGCTTAAGTTATGGATTAGATAGAGGGAGCTAGGCCACCTGTAGCGTAGAACCATGCCCTGCACCATCAGAGGGATATACCCCAGAGGGGCAGGGCTTTTGCACTGACGGTCGTGGAGACCGACGCTGCGGAAGATGAGTTAGCAGGTCTGTCCTTCATGTCCTTCTTTTCCATTTTATTGTGTGATTCCATTAGTACCTGTCAGGATGTATTGTGCTGTGATATATAATATAGTGACCCTATTCGAGACTATGAAATTATGACCATGTTTTTGAGCTTTTAGATAGAATTTTTTTAGACCTTGATTGTTGGGGTTTGACCTAGAAGGAGTATCATGATTGGACAGACCATATGATTATCAGATTGTATCTTGGGAGGATTTTTGAACATATCATCTCTACCTTTCGTTTTAGTCTTTTTCAAAATTTTTTTTGTTTCATCATCACTAAACTTAGGAGTAGGGATAACTTCAGATAACTAGTCTAATTCTTTGTAGAACTTCATTAGTTATAACTCTTTCATAGTATAATGGTTTGATAGCTTGTATTAGGACTTATTCTTAGGTATGGTAGTCTAGTTGACATTAGACTAGTAATACTTTATAGTTAAATCTCCGTTGATTTTGACTATCAGTTTCATATAGGATATTAGTCTGCTCAGGAGGTAGTGACCCCTCCGGCTCACCAGAAGGATAGTAGGATATATTGATGGTTAGAACAGTAATATTTCGTAGGTGTACTTTAGAAACAACAAGGATATTCAAGGTCGGTTTATTTTGTGGACTTGAATAATTTTAGGTTATTGATTCTCGAGATATTTCACTTAAGATTGTGATGCTAAATTTAGAAATTTAGAAATGGAGAAGAGAATGTAACTATGAAGTGATGATGATACCAAAATTGAATAAGATGTTGGTAAGAGGACAGAGTGAACACAAGGATTTTGGGTTATGGGAAAATTTAAAGATTTTGTGGAGGTTTTAAAATTTAAGAAGAATAATATTTGAAGGTGTACATGAAGGAAGTACGAAGGTTAATTTTATAATAAAGAATAAGTTCCTGCATGACATAGTAGTATTAGCTTCGAATAAATTCGAGGACAGTAATTTGAACAAGTTCGAAGATTTCATAGACTTTGATCTAGAGATTTTGGATCCAAGTTAGGACAAGGTGTGGAAATTTAAATTTTTGGGATGATTAAGTGGATAAGGGAGAGTAAGATCAGAAAGAAGGAATACGAGTTTTAACAAGAGCATGATTCATGAGAAATGCCTTAGGAATTTAGGCCTTGCTTCTAGGAGGGAGTTTTAGTCACCAGACCTAATTTGAGGTGAGTTTTCGACCTAGACTTTAGCATGTCTTTTGTGATATTTTGTTACACCCCTTGCTTGTATGTTTTGATACCTTGTGATAGCCTTGTGCTGTGGTATGGCTAGTATAGCTAGATGAGACCGCATACTGATATTGTCTGCCATGACCCTGTATGTTATTCTTTCAAATTGCATGATTTAGATGAGCTTCTAAGACCATGATTGTTGGGGACGAGACTCTAGAAGAAGTACGTCCATCTTAATTTCGAGGACAAAATTTTCTAAGGAGTGTAGACTTGTAACACCCACTTTTCTAAAATAAGAATAATTTTAAACTTTTGTAAAAGTTTATTATTTAATAATAGGATTTATGATTTATGGGGATTTTTAATTAATTTAATACTATTTAAAATTGGTGAAATATAATTTTTATGTGTTAGCTAGTGAACCCTAGAAATGTTGAGGCTAGAGACTAACCATAACCATGGGGACCTAACCATGTGATTAGAATGACTATTACAACTTTTAGGCTAATAGTATTTTGGTCATTTTGTGACTTTTGAATTATTTAGGATTTTGATTAATTGATAATTTTAGTAATATTTAAATTGATGTATTGTGATTTTGGTCATTTTTTATATTTTAATATTTTGGGAATTTTTATGTTTTAATATTGATTTACAGGATTTGTTTAGTCGGGTTTGAGTTTCGTTTCGTTTCGACTTGTGTTAGTGACCCGGGTAGCTTACACTCTAGAAGGAACCCCAAGATTAGTTAGTCATGACCCACAAACTCCACTAATTAAGTTAGTAAGTTTAGACTAACCCCACTTGTTAGATTGGTTAAGTTAGAGGCTTAAATTTAACCCTTTTGATCCCAAACTTGAACCTAACTTAAATTAACCAAGTGGACTAGTTGAGGCCTTATTGGGCTTTCTCCTAAGGCCCAAATAGGGTTTAATGGCAGCCACTATAGGTAGGTTAGCCTTCCTTCCCTTCATTTTATTCCATATTGTCTCTTTTCCTTCACAAAGTGTTCTTCCCCAAATTAGAGAGCTTCCCTCTTTGATTTGATCTCCAAATCCCTACATCCCTCTACCAAAACTTCCATCCAACCTTCTTATACTACCAAAGGAGGGTGCTAGCAAAGATTTGGAGCAAAGTGCAAGGAGGAGTGTCCTTTTTGGAAGATCTTCGTGTAGGAGCCGTGTCCTTGAGAGTATTATTGGGATTCCACTCACAATAGGTAAAACCAACCCTCTAAATTGATTTTCTATGCATATTAGTCAGTTTTGAATCCATATGATCCACCTCCATGCATGTACCCCATTTAGATTCAAGTTTGAGACCATTTGGAGCTCTTTTGAGGATTTTAGATATGTATTTTGTGTTATACTTGATAGATCCCAAATTTAGACACCCCATGTGTTTGATTTATTGCCTAATAGGATTAATTGTATTTTAAATTCAGTTTTAGAATGGTTAGAGAATGGAGTGATCTTAGTTAGGATGGTTAGAATGAGTTTTATTTGGATACCTATGTTGGTATCCAAGTATCTTGGCCTATATGTGTTTCTTTTGTCCAAAACAACCCAAATTTGTCATAATATTCATCCACGTTTTTAGTAACCATAGCAACTTATAAATGTCATAACTTTCAGCTCAGAACTCCAATTAATCTCTTTTTTTTTTGAAAGGACCATATCGAAGTTAGCTTTCCAAATATATATTTTAATAATCCAAAATCGTTCTGCAACTTTCTGTAAAACTATTTGAGTGTCAGCTGTCCGAAAGACAAACGTATTTCGATGTTTTTGCAATTCCAGGAGCTTCCGGACACGAAAATGCGATCCGTTTGAAGTTTCAGAAAGCTAACATGAAGAGCTACAACATACTTTAATTCTAGAATTTAGTGAAGGCCCAATTGGTACAGTATTGGTTTTAAGTAGAAGAGTGACTATACGACATAGATATTTTGTGTAACCTATGAGCCTATATAGTATGGATATTAAATGAATGTAGAGTATGTAATGCATGATATGTCAGATGAATGAAATGATATATATATGATATGTATCCTCTTTACATTAATGTATATATATGGTTGAATGCAAGCATGTAGGAATGCAATCAATGTAATGTATGTAAGTAATACATAAATACATGAATGAAAGAATAATATACAATATATGCATGAAAGTATATAATGAATGCTAGATACGAATGCAAGATATACATGTAATGATAGATATGAATGCATAATGTATACATAATTTAATGCAATATATAATGATAGCATGTATGGTAATGTAGAATATATGATGCAAGCATGTATATGTGTCCACTGTTTTTCCTTTTGCTTACATTTTTCCTTCCTTTCCCTCTCCATTTCAATTTTTCCTCCTTTTTTCCCTCTTCTATTTTTACATGTTGTATACAATGTATATAATGTATAGATGCATCTAAGTATGTAATATTCATGAATGACATATATGTAATAAAAATAAGTATATGTATGCAACTTAATGATATGTGAATGGATATAATGCATGAACTGAAGTATGCATGTATATGGAATATGAATGAATGATATACATATATGTGCTAAGGTAATGTAATGTATGTATTCACATATATTTTGAGTTAGATATATGAGTTTGTATGCATATATTATATGTATGCATGTATGCATGAATGAATGTAATATAATATAGAGTATTCATATATGAATATAATGTATGCAAGTATATAATGTATTCAAATATGTATGTATGCATGTATGTATGTATGTATAGGTGCATGAATGAATGCAAGTATGCATATATGATATGTATGTAGGCATGTATGCAATATATGTATGTATACATGATATGTATGTATGCATGTATGCAATATAAGTATGTATGTATGCATTTCTATAAACTGAGTTAACCTATAACCTTTTACACACATGCATTCATACACCCTTTGACACCATGTATCCCATGTCACATACACCTACCTATCACTAAATCTGAGAACATTAACACATATCCTTTCACACACATGCCACACACACACACACACACACACACACACACACACACACACACACACACGCTCACTTACCCTTTTACCTCTCCTTATATATATATATATATATATATATATATATATACATACATACATACATACATACATACATACATACATACATATATATATTTAAGAAACACCCCATTTTATTGCAACATGCCTCAAAATGCCAAAGCCTGTACAAGTATACCCCTAGGCACAAAATGCCGACGCCTATACAAGTATACCAACAAAACAGAAAACCGTAGGTTAGAAAAGAAAAGAAACCCAAAAACCTGGCTGCCCATACGAACAGATGCCCCTGATCTTATGGCACTGCCTGGTGACCTCCCTAATGATCTGGTCGACATTGTACTGATGGCCCTTATATCTCGCTTTGTTGCGATTCTTTCAAATAGCCCATATGGCAGCAGCCGCTATGATTTGGTGACCATAGGATGCGAGAGTCCCGCCAGCCAGGAGGTCATTGAAGCATCCAACTCCCTGAGCCCTTCTGCACCTTTTAGATAGCACTCTCCAGACCTTGGCCGGTAATTCTCCTTGACAAAATATATGGTCGACGGTTTTCGTCTGATACTCTGAGCAGCAGTTGCATGCAGATGCCAAGCTGAATCCTATAGTGTGCAGATTATCGTCGGTGGGCAACTTCTTACGAAAGGCTCTCCAAATAAGGATAGACCACTTCTTTGGGATGCATGTCTGCAAGAAAGCAGCGTTGATCTGTGATGGTGCTCCGCGACCACGGGCAACTTGTCTAGATGAGCTCACCAAGAATCCTCTCGAGGGGTCGACCGACCATCGCAGTTCATCCGTTTTATTGCCTATTTTTAGGCCGCGTTGACGGATGCAATCTTCTGCCTCATCATTGGCCCAATTGTGGATCCTGTCCCAATCCCAGTCGTTACCAGCTGGATCCCATAAATCCCTGATCCTGGTGGTCCTACGACCCGCTGTGCGGTTGGGGAGCAAGGTATCCCCAGCCCAACGTTCAAGGAAGGTCGATGATTCACCATTGCCAATTGTAGGCGAATCACCGGTTCGGCCATAATGCGCCCGATTAGGATGCGTCACCATGCTGCTGATGATCTGCTGTTAGGGATGGCCTGAGATGGGTGGATATGCTTGAAGTATCTGGCCTTCTTGAATATAGTCCATAAATTCTGACTCGTCCGAAGCTTCCACCACAGCTTCATCGAGAAGGCGTCAACTATATGAGAGATTCTGGCAAATTCCATGTCTCCTTCCTTGGTAGGCCTAGCCATGGTATCCCAGCTAGCCCAGTGATACTTAATGTTTCTGCCGCTGTGCCCCCAAAAAAAGTCGCACAGGATGCTTTCAATCAAGTGGATCACCTTCTTGGGGGGGAGCACGCTGCTAGGATATATATAGGAATGGATGTGAGTATGTGGTTGATGAGGTTCATCTTACCGCCCGGTGAAAGAGTAGCGTTGTGCCATCCCTCCAGCTTTCTCTTGATTTTGTTAATCAGCCCGTCAAAGATGCCTACGTTAGTTCTACCGTACACCAGGGGACATCCGAGGTAAAGGAACGGAGGGTGTTCAATGGAGAAAAAAGGTGATATTGGAAATGTTAGCCGTGCTTTCTCTCCCAATGTTGTGATGCACGTATATGACACTCTTACCGGGTTTGACCTTCTGACCGGAGCTGGCAGAATATCTCTGGAGGGTGTTATGGACCACCTCTACCGACCCGATATCGCCGGATGTGAAGATGAGGATATCGTCATCATATGCTAGGTGGATAATGATCGGGCACCCGCTGGCGGTATGGAAGTGCTGGAAGTTCAGGGTGCTAACCATCTTGTTTAGATTTCTGCTCAAAGCTTTTGCCGTAATGATAAAGACGGTAGAAGATAAGGGGTCTCCTTGCCTGACGCCCTGGCTTGATTTGAAGAAGCCGTCGGCTTGACCGTTGATGACTGTGGAGAACTACGAGTTACTGATCGATCTCCACACAATATTAGTCCAAGTTTCCGAAAAGCCAAAGGCCCTGAAAACCCAAATCATGAATTGCCAATCGAGCCTGTCATAAGCTTTCTCCATGTCCAGTTTGATCGCTATGTTGCCACCTCTAGCAGGAAGTTTCATGCTGGTGATTAGTTCCTGAGCTAGCCTAATATTATCTTGGATGTTTCTACCTTGGACGAAGCCACTTTGCTCCTCAGAGATGATCTTGGGAAATAAATCAGACATACGAGAAGCGATAATTTTGGAGATGATCATATTAGTGAAGTTACACAGGCTGATGGGACGAAAATCACGAAAGGTCTCCGGGTTATCTTTTTTGGGGATGAGGATCAGGTTGGCAGCGAATATGGCTCTGGGGTAAGTCGCTCCCTAAAAGAATGCGATGACTGCTTCATGGATGTCTTTCTTGATGATGTCCCAGCATTCACAAAAAATACCCCCGAAAAGCCGTCAGGTCCAGGCGTACTGTGGGCGTCCAAGGCCCATACCGCGTCTTTGACCTCCTTCTAGGTCGGAGGGAGCTCCAGCTGTATGTTGTTGTTGTCATCGACGAGGAGTGGGATCTCAGCTAGAAGGTTGTTGTCTCTGTGGACCCTTTGTTTGGTGAATAGTTGGGAGTAAAAATCAGCAACAGCTGCTTGGATATCCTGCTGGTTACTGATGATGTTACCCGAGTCATCGGTGATCTGGTGAAGGGTCAGTTTTTGCTTGCGATCTTTGGCGTAGGCGTGGAAATAGGCCAAGTTTTTGTCCCCCCACTATCCCATTTCAGCCTCGCTTTCTGTTTCCAATATTCCGTTTCCACTTTCAGATAGAATTTGAGAATGGCTTTGGTGAGGTTAAGGGCGGTCCTTGCTGCCGGAGATCGATCTGTCGAGAAGAGCGTCTCTGCGCGGGTGACATCATCTTCAGCAACGCGAATCGCCAGAAAAATATCCCCGTATGCCTGTTTACTCTACGCTGCAAGGACTTTTCTTATCGCATTAAGCTTGCTGGCAACTCTGATCAGCGGGTCAACTTCGTCCGCATGATTTCATGCTTCCGCGGCGACATTCTTGAATTGAGGGTGTTCGCTCCAGAGGTCGAAAAATCGAAAGTTCTTTTTAATCTGGTTGGAGGAGTTTCTGATTTCAACTAACAGGGAAGCATGATTGGACTCGGTAGCATTAAGATGTGAAAGTCTGGAGCTGATACCTATGCCGTGCCAGAGGGTGTTTGTGAGGGCCCTATCAAGGTGAGAATATTGCCGACGATCGCCTTCTTGCATGTTGCACCAAGTGAATGCATTACCCGATAACTGGATCGAGGAAAGGTTGGCATTAAAGATGAAGTTGTTGAAGTCATGCATGGCCATAGGTGGAGGCGGCCGACCACCTGACTTCTCCTCTCTACAAGTGATGGCATTAAAGTCCCCAGTACAAAGCCAGGGAAGGTTAATGTGGTTGAAGTGGGTGTCGAGGAGATCGTTTCAAAGCTGTTTGTGTTCAATAATGTCACAACTGCCGTGAATAGCAGACAGAATGGCGCACTTGGGAAGGAAGGGATGCTCTATCCAGCACGAGAGAGCCTGCCTAGAATCCTGAATAACTCCGATATGGACATCCGATGAGATGAGGATCCAAATGTCATGGTTGCCAACCATGACGTTATGGGAAACTAATTGAAGCTGTATTGATTTGATTTTCTTGGGGGGGATCTTGGGTTCGAGAATGATCAAAATATCAATCTTGTGAAGTTTTTTGAGAGCAGTAATCCGCCTTTTGGTGGGTTTGTTAGCCAGATCGTAAAAATTCCAGGAAAGGATGTTAAGCATTAATGTTATGGTTGAGGGAATTTTTTATCTGCTTGACTGCAAATCTTGTGCAAATAGTTGTCGTCTCGATGGCATCCGCGAAATTATCATGGATAGGGTCCTGAGTGTCAGTGGAGTGGTGGTCCTTTGTGGGAACGATCCTTTCTCCAGCGGAGTCCAGAATGGTCTCGCCGTTAGGTAAAATGAGGGTGTCTTCTATGCATCCCGATTGCTCTCTTGTTGACTGGAGAGGGAATCCTGTGACCATGACCTGTTTACCTCTCAGGACCAGTTCTGGCCCCAGGATCGCCAGAGCATCTTCTACGGTGATAAGGGGTTCGGTGGGGACAAACATGAGGTCTTGAGAGGTGTCCGTGCCATCGTTCAAGAGGATATCGCTGGGTGTAGCAGACTCGAAGGTCGATTCCTTGTGCCTGGGTGGGTCCTCAAAGATGAAAATGGCCTGCGATGGCTCGGTGGCTTCCGAATCCAGGACATCGAACTTATTGGATAGGTGTAGGGATGCGGAGGTGCTGTGGGTCGTATCTGCGGTAGGGGAGGTAACCTTGTCCGATGAACTGTCGTGATCTTCGAACCTAACGTGGGTGTTTGGGAGCAGAAGCAGTGGAGGGGGTTGCGTCTGTTTATTATTGCCGCCCTTACTAGGGACGTATTTTCTGGCGGGATTCCTCTTGAGCTCGGGGTGTAGACGGAAATAGTGTTCTGCCAAGTGTCCTCGCAGATGGCAGTGTTTGCAGTAAATGATGTGGTTGTCGTAGACTATTCGCTGGGTGTGCATCTGGTTGCCCAGCTCAAGGACGATGTGATTGGGGGGCTCATTGGTTAGGTCAAGTTCCACACAAATCTTAGCATAATGAGCTTTAGTGAGGTTGCTAGTTTCTTCTGCTATTGCCACGAAGGTCCCGAAAGAGTTGTTGATGAGTCTGAGGGCCGCGGGGACGAAGCAGATTAGGGGAAGGTTAGGTAGGGTCATCCAGGCCGCGACCTTCGCAGAATCTTCTTTGGTGTTAAAGGCCGGAGACCACCTGATAATCTTCATAAGGTGGGAGTCCACCCTACTTGTGCCCTTAGACCACACGGTCTTGTATCGATCTCGGAGAAAAGGTGCAGCAAGATATGCTTAGGGTCCAGGGGGCGACCCTGTAATCCGCAGATAGCCGCCAACTGAGGATAACTTCCTTAACCCGGTCAAGCTTCGGGCAGCCGGTAAAAAATTTGAGGACAAAAGTGTGAGGGAAGGAGGAGGATAGAGAGGTCGGTTCCTGAGCGAAAAAGGGGACCTGGGGCACCGGGGATTCCGACTTCCGGGAGCTGGACGTCGAGGAACATGCCACCTTTCTTGGCTGCACAGTCCGGACGCAGCTTATCGGCATAGCAAAGTGACGGGTCTCCTGACTTGGGCGAGGAAGTCGAGGCACCATTGATGAGAGGGGACACGGAGGTGGGCAGGGGGAGCTGAGCAACAGACGTCCTGGAGTCCGATGCCGAGCTAAGGCCACGAGGGGTGGGGTAGCAGGAGGAGATGGGCGGCACGCCGGAGGGGCCAGGGGGGCGACGGCAACGGAAGGAGGCAGAAGCTCCCCGATGAGGGGACCCAGAGCCAGAAGTTCCGCCGGTAGAATGCGACCAGGGGCAGGAAGTGGTCCCGAGAGAGGGAGGCGCTAGCCACCTCGATTTCTGGGCACGATGTAGGGGTGCCGATGCTCGAGGGAACGACCGAGGGACCCGATTCCCCTGTACCAGAGGAGGGACCGACATTCGACGTGGCCGAAACAAAGGAGGGAGGGGGCCATGCGCCCATACCGGAGGAGGGAGACCATGCACCCACGGATGGGCCACAGAGGTGGGGTGGGACATGCGCTCGCGGGGGAGGGCTGGCATGCGTCCACCGGTGGACCGGGAGGGGGAGGGGGCCATGCGCCCACACCGGAGGAGGGAGACCATGCGCCCACGGATAGGGCCACAGAGAGGGGATGGGCCATGCGCCCATGGGGGATGGCTAGCATGCGCCCACAAGTGGAGGGTGCCATGCGCCAACGTCAGAAGGAAGGGGCCATGTGCCCCTCTCCAAGGAAAGGGTCCATGTGCCCAAGAAGGGGTGGGGTGCCATGCGCCCGGAGACGCCGACGGGGGCCATGTGCTAGCAGGCCAAGCTGTCCACGCGCTCGCGGATGAGGAGCATGCACCCAAGCGGGTGGGGGGCCATGCACCCGAAGGTGCCATGGGCCATGTGCCCAAATCTGAGCCTCCCTCATGGAGCGCGATGCTCGAGGCGAGCCAGCCACCGGAGATTCAAAATTCGAATAGGAGCGAAACGGTGGGCAGGAAATCAGCAATCCCGAGGGAGGCAGCAAGGACGGACCACCCACGTGGAGCTCCGAACACGAGGGGGCGATGGGGGCTCCAGCGGAGCCAGCGAGCAGAGCGTCGCTTGCGGCCACCAAAGAAGGGGGTCCTGCCGGGGATAAGAGGATGACAGAGGGGGCGCTGAGAGGGAACGGCTCGACGGAGCTGCCGAATGGAAAAGGAGGGGGACGACTGGTGGTGTAGAGGAAGACGGCTGGTGGAGGAGGGCTGGCGGTGGAGGGGGAGTGGAGGCCTGTCGGTGGAGGAAGGCTGGTGAAGGAGGGGGCGGCGAGGGCCGGCGATGAGACCACCGTCGGGGGGGGGGGGTCCCAACGAAGGCGAGGAGATCCGGAGGAAAGTCCATGGACTGAGGGGGTGGGGAGGAGGAGGTGGGGGGAGAGGCCCGCCGGTCGCCGGCTAGCGACGGAGGGGAGGGACCCGCGAGAGGGAGCAGTTAGGGAAGGATATATATATATATATATATATATATATATATATATATATATATATATATATGAGATCCGGAGGAAAGTCCATGGACAAAGGGGGTGGGGAGGAGGAGGAGGAGGAGGGGGGGAGAGGAGAGGCCCGCCGGCCGTCGGCTAGCGGCGGAGGGGAGGGACCCGCGAGAGGGAGCAACAGGGGAAGGAGAGAGACACACACACACACACACACACACACATATATATATATATATATATATATATATATATATATATATATATATATATATATATATATATATATATATATATAGAAACCCCTCCTCTTTTTATTAATGAAGGCTTAAAATGCCGAAGCCAGCCCACGTATACAAGGCACAAAATGACAAAGCCTATACAAGTATACCACCAAAAGGAAGATGAGGGGGAGGAACAGCTCAACCACTAAGAGCTAGGAGTTGAGCGAGGACCAGAATGCTCTCGGACTATGGGTGCACCCGGTGCTTCTTTTACGACATTGGCGAAGTATTTCCCGAATGAGCTGATCTGCTGAGTATTGGTGACCTTCGTATCTCGCCTTATTGCGATTCTTCCAAATTGCTCACGTGGCGGCCGCTGCAACGATCTAGTGGCCATGTGATGCAGTACCCCAGGAGGCCGTAAGATCGTTGAAGCGTCCCCCCCCGGCTCAATACTATAGAGCTGATTCAGGGTCCTCCAGATACTGCCAGACAGGCTCTCTTGACAGAAGATGTGGTCTATAGTCTCCATCTGAGTCTCAGAACAGCACGAGCAAGATGATGCTAAGCTGATGCCAATAGTGTTAAGGATATCGTCAGTAGGCAATTTCTTTCTAATGACTCTCCACATTAGGAAAGACCACTTCTTAGGGATGCAGGATTGCCAATAGTGGGCAATAGCGTGGTACGGCTGCCTTGTTCCCTGGACAGCGATTCTCGTCGACCTCACCGAAAATTCTTCCGAAGCCTCTAGCGACCACTTCAGCGCGTCGGCCTCACCGCTGATACTTAATCCGCGCGTGCGGATGCTATCTACAGTACCTTTACCACCCCAATCCTTAATTTTTTTCCTGTTCCAGTCGTCGGTAATGGGATTCCATAGGTCTCTTATCATGCTGTCTCTAGGGGTCACCGTGAGATTCGGGATCATGCTATCCCCAACCCATCTCTCTAGGAATGGATTCGACTCGTCCGCCCCCAATTGGAGTCTCATTGTCGGCTTGGCAAGATCTCTCCTGATAAGGATACGATACCAAGCCGCTGAGGATCTGCTGTTGGATATGGCCACTGAAGGGTGGATGTGCTTGAAGTACTTGGCCTTCAAAAATCTGGTCCATAAGTTGTTGCTCGTACGAAGTTTCCACCATAATTTTATCGAGAAAGCTTTAATGATGTTTGTAAGTTTGGTAAATCCCAGCCCCCCTTCGTTAGTCGGATGAGCCATAGATTTCCAGCTAGCCAAGTGAAGTTTGTCTTGGCCATTGCTGTGCCCCTAAAAAAGTTACAAATGATCTGTTCGATCGAAGAAATAACCTTCTTGGGCGGGGAGCATGCGGCCAGAGTATGAATGGGGATAGAGGTGAGCACGTGATTGATGAAGATCATTTTGTCGCCAGGGGAGGGTGGCATTATGCCACCCTTGAAGTTTCTTCCTGATTCTAGATATCAAGTTCTCGAAGATGCCCGCGTTTGATCTCCCGTATACAAGAGGGCAGCCTAGATAGATGAACGGAGGATGGTCCACAGAAAAGGATGTTAAGTTGGCGAGGTTGGTCGCTTGGTCAATCTTGATGTTGTGGTGGGCGTAGATAACGCTCTTGCTGTGATTGATCTTTTGGCCTAAGCATCTAGAGTACCTCTGCAGGGTGATTTGGACTACTTCAACCGTTCCTTCGTCCCCGGAGGAGAAAATAAGTAAGTCGTCAGTGAAAGCCAAATGAGTTATGATAGGGCATCCACTGGCTGTGTAGTAGTGCTGGATGTTCGGGGTGCTGACCGTATTGTTAAGGTTCCTGCTCAGGGCATCTGCTACGATGATGAAGACAATAGATGATAGGGGATCGCCCTGTCTAACCCTGCGATTGGATTTGAAAACCCCTTATGCTTGACCGTTGATAACCGTAGAGAACCATGAGTTGCTGATGGATCTCCATATGATGTTGGTCCAGGTTTTCGAGAAACCGAAAGCCTTGAATACCCAGATCATGAATTGCCAATCAAGTCTGTCATAAGCTTTCTCCATGTCGATTTTGACCGCGATGTTGCCTCCTATAATAGGGAATTTCATGCAGGTGATTAACTATTGGGCCAGCATAATATTGTCCTGGATGTTTTTCCCGCGAACAAACCCGCTTTGCTCCTCGGAAATGATCTTGGAGAGAATACCAGCCATTCTGGTAGCGATGATCTTAGAGATGATCTTGTTGGTGAAGGTACAAAGACTGATAGGACAAAAGTCACGAAAGGACTCCGGGTTGTCTTTTTTTGGGATCAGGATCAGATTGGCACTCGAAATAACTTTGGGGTAAATGGCACCTTCGAAGAAAGCAATTGCCGCTTTGGTGATGTCTTGTTTGATAATATCCCAGCATGTGCAAAAGAAAACTCCCGAAAAGCCATCTGGGCTGGGAGTACCGTGCTCATTCAGAGCCCAAACAGCTTCTTTCACCTTCTGGACTGTTGGGATTCATTCCAATTGGGCGTTGTCGTTAGCATTGATGAGGATGGGGATTTGGTCAAGGAAGGAGCTATCTTTGTGAATCGTCTCTTTGGAGAACAGTTTGGAGAAGAAATCAGTAGCTGCAGCTTGGATGTTCTTTTGGTCTGTGATAATGTTCCCGTTGTCGTCAGCAGTTTGGTGAATTGATAGCTTCTGTCTGCAACCTTTGACGCAGTTATAAAAATATTTTGACTTTTTGTCCCCTTCATTGTTCCATTTTAACCTCGCTTTCTGCTTCCAGAATTCAGTCTTCACTTTGAGCCTGAACTTGAGCATAGCCTTGGTGAGGTTCAGGGCTTTCCTGGCCACTGGGGAGCGATCTGCCGCGAACTTGGCTTCGGCACGGGTGACGTCGTCCTCTGTAACCCGGACGGCTTAGAAGATGTCCCCGTAGGCATGTTTGCTCCAATAGGACAGGGCTTTCCTCGTGGCTTTGAGCTTATTGGTCACTCGAGAGAGTGGGTTGGAAGAGTCCTCTCGATTCCACGCTTCTGCCATGATGCCCAGAAATTGTGGGTGGTCGATCCAGAAGTCGAGGAATTGGAAATTTCTTTTAAATTGGTTGGTTTTGTTTTTAATTTCAATCAGCAGAGGAGCCTGATCTGATTCAGAGGAGTTGAGGTGTGACAGGTTGTTAGTGAACCCCATTCCGTGCCAGTGGGCGTTCGTAAGGGCCCTGTCTAGCCGGAAATATTGACGATGGTCGCCTTCCTGCATGTTGCACCAAGTGAAGGCGTTGCCGGTGAACTGGAGGGGTACGAGATGGGCGTTAAAGATGAAGTTGTTGAACTCTTGCATGGCCAGCAAGGGAGGGGGCGACCACCAATTTTCTCTTCTCTGCAGGTAACAACATTAAAGTCCCCAATGCAGAGCCACGGTGAGTTATTTTGATGGAGATTGATGTCAAGGAGGTCTTTCCAGAGTTGTTTTCTTTCTGCAATATCACAGCTACCATGGACCGCAGAGATGATAGTGCGGTTCAAAAATATGGGGTGTTCAAACCAGCAGGAGAGGGCCTGCCTGGAGTCCTGGATGACTCCGATGTTGACATCCTTCGTGCAGAGGATCCAAATGTCGTGTCTGCCTGCAATGGCCATGGGGAGGCCGAGTTGCAGCTGGATAGATTTTAATCTTTTGGGGGGGAGGGATTTTGGGTTTAATAATAATAAGGATATTGATCTTGTAGACTTTCCTCAGGCTAGTTATTCTCCTTATTGTAGGTTTGTTCGCCAGGCCTCGAACATTCCAGGATAGGATGTTAAGCATTAAGGACTTTGTGGATGGGTTTTTTGTTCCGCTTGGCAGCAGATCTTGTTTGGATTGTTGTGGTTTCTGCGGATCCTTGTTTGACATTGGCCTCTGAGACTGATGCTCCTATCTTTGTCGAGATGGGTGGCTCTCTAGTTGATTCCTCTTGTGGGTTCGGAGGAGGGCTAACTGATTCCCTCCGCGGAGTCCAGGACCGGATTCTCGGAAGGAATCGCTATGGAGTCGTTGGCACTCCTTATCCGAAGAATAGCTTGCTGTAGAGGATAGCCAGCGGCTAGGACCTGTAGACCTCTCTGAAGTGGGTCTGGTCCTAGAATAGCTAGGGCTTCTTCGATCGAGTCTTCTTTGGTGTGTTGTTGGTCAGCGTCCATGGGGTCAGTGGTCACCACTGTGTCCTCCAAGATGGGTGGTGACTCGGTGATCGGTCGGTCGACTGCTTTAGTGTGTTGTTGGTCAGCGTCCATGGGGGCAGTGGTCGCCTCTGTGTCCTCCGAGATGGATGGTGTCTCGGTGATCGGTCGGTCAACTTGGGTGTCAGCCTCCGATTCTGCGTCCCCCGATTCGAGAGCGTCGAATTGGTTGGCGAGAGTGAGGGCTTGGGTGTTGAAGGGATCAATGCTTTGCTGGGGCGAACACTCTATTATGAGTTGCAGTAACTAGAGCCGAATCGAGTGTGTGAGTTCGGAAGTGGTAGAAGGGGTGGCTTAGGAGTCCTCCCCTCTGTTGGTGCGGTGTCATTCGGGGGAGCTTTCTTCTTTAGTTCCGGGTGAAGGCGATGGCAGTATTTTGGGAGGTGACCTCTTAAGTGGCAGTGGTTACAGAACATGATGTGGTTATCGTAGAGGATTTGTTAGGTATGGGTCCAGTTGCCCAGCTCAATAGTGATGAAATTGGGTGTAACCTCCAGTATTCGAACTTGGGATTTTCATCAAATTTTTGCCTTTTGTATTTTTGAAACTTTTTGTTCTGAATCTAAAAAAAAGAATGAGTTTTATGTTTCGACCGTGCTAAGCCAACGTTATTGGTTCGGTCTTTGGTTTTAAGAGAAACTATTTTGCGTCATATGTCATTCTTGCCTTTTTCTAATTTTCCTTATAAGTTGTAAATATTTAATTTTGTATACGAAAATAGTTGATTAATATGATTTTAAAAATAAATACTAATAATAAAATATTTTATCATTCTAGTATCTTTGAAATCGAATTTCATGATCATATATATATATATATTTAAAATTGTAATGTACTATAAAAAGTAGTAAATAATTTGGAACGTTGGTTTTATGAAATTATATTATGTGAATCTATGCTAAATAATTTTTGACCTTTTCCGAAAGTTTTATAGGTTACGATTATTAGGAATAGATATACCTTTATACTTATTTCAAATTCTATGGTTTACGGGAATTTGTAAGTAAGATGATTAGCGAGTTTAGAAACAAATGTTAGTGGTTAGCATTAGGTTAGCAGTTAGTAGTTTTCCACTATTTTTCCTATAATTCTATTACATGTACAATTTTCCTTAGGGTTTTCCCCACTTTTCCTATAAATATCACACTTTCCCCAAGAGTTGCACAAATCCCCAAAACCTAAAATCAGCACACAGCCGCCATTCCTCCCTTGGAATTCCGACCATATTTTCTTCCATTGTTGCTGCCTTCCGATACCCCGTCGTCACCACAACCTTCATCACCACCCTCTGTGGCCGTCACCTCCTGGTCCCCACGACACAGCAAACCACCACCGCCAGCCACCATTGGCTGCCACACCATTCGGCTCCATCCCGGCCATGGCATCCACCAGAACAACTACCGCCTCTGCCCAACCTGAGCCTGTCCCCAGCCATTCTCGGTTAACCACCACCGTGGTTCGCCGCCATCCCTGCACAGCCACCCCGATCACCACCACCACCACCGATAGCCACCGCCACCACCAAATCATAGAGAAAGAGAGTGAGAGAGAAGACTTGACCGGATCCCGTCGCCGCCGCCCCGTACTGTGCCCGCCGTGCAGATCTACCTGAAACCCGACCTCCAGATCCGCCGTCGCACCTCCGGCCGGTGGTCCGCCACCCAGTTCGCCGACCGACCCTGCCGCCAAGCTCCGCCACTCCTGGCCGCGTCCTCCCGTCGCAGCCCTTGGCGAGACCCGCCCACCGGTACGATCTTTCGTGCCAGAACCCCTCCGCCGGCGCAACTCCCGTCCGCCCTGGCGCGCTCCACCTAGCGTCGTCCCGCGTCCTCCCATCGCTCCGGCGCTGCTGGCTACCACTCTGGCTGGCGATCTAGCCGACCGAACCGCCGGAGCTCCTCCGTCGGCCACTTTCGTCGGAGCCCAAGGCCGAGCCGCCTTCGCGAACCCCCCTTTGTGAGTAGCCTCTCCCTTTCGATTTTGAACCCCCTTTCCATTCTTCCTTTGAGTAAATGGGGATCAGCCCCTCTATTATAATATAAATTATATATATAATGTAAATTGGTTTATATATAATATATATAGTTTATATATAATGTAAATTGGTTTATATATAATATAAATAGTTTATAATATAATGTATATTGGTTTATATATAATATATATAGTTTATAATATAATGTATATTGGTTTATATATAATATATATAGTTTATAATATAATGTATATTAGTTTATATATAATGTATAGGGTAAAGTGCAAAAAACCCCTCGTTAGATGTCTTACTTTTGCAATAAAAGACCCGACGCTCTAAATATTCCTAAACGTTTGTAAAATGCTCATAAGACCCCCTAATGCTGATTTTTGAGTAACGGGCGTTATTTCTAGAGTAAACTGACCGTTATACCCTCCCTAATATAGGCTAAACCCCCCATTAGATTAATGTTATTCTTCCAAATTTGACGCTTAAACTCTCTTCCACTCCGACGTGAACCGAAGACGGAGAACAAGGAGGTTCGTAATTCGACGCTTAAGCTCTCTTCCAGCCCTAATTTTGCATGAAACCCTAAATCGAAGACGGAGAAGAAGAGGTTCAGGTATACTCATAAACCCTAATTTCGTTTGTAACCCTATTTTGGTGTGACAACCCTAATTTTGCACGAAAAATTTTTGTTTGTGACGAAGATTTTGTTCGTGACGAGGAATTTTGGAAAAAAACCGTAGTTTGGGAAGACTTTAGGAGAACCCTAATTTCGTTTGTAACCATATTTTGGTGTGTAACCTCATTTCGTTTGTAAACCCTAATTTTGTGTCTGCACATTTAGTGGACAAAGTGTGTGGACAGAAAACCCTAATTTTGATGGCTAAGTGTGAAAATGGTAACTGTATGTAATTAGTTGTTAATTTGTTATTAGTTTGTAATTGTGTACAGGTTTTAACACAACATGTTTAGTACAAAGTATGCTCTTCACATGTATGTTGGGGGTCACTTTGATGTTGGTGACAAATACGTTGGTGGTGTAGTGTTGGAACTGAAAGAATTTATTCTTAGTGATGAATTCTGTTGGTTTGACCTTGATGGCCTATGTGCAAGTGCTGGGGTGCAGGCTCCCTGTGAAGTTTACTTCTACGACCCTGTGGATGGAAGGAAGACACAATTATTGGGTGACAATGATATAATGAGAAAAGCTTGAAGAAAAGAGAGGAAAAATGACAGCTTATGATGGGTTACTTGTTCCTAAAGTAACAGAAAAGCTTGAAGAAGTGAAAGAGGATTCCAAAAGGTGTTTAGTCATTGGCTCCGGATTCAACAAATTTGAAGTTATTCAAAGGGGAACCAATGATTCAGTTGACTTAGAAGCCAGGACATGCACTTGTAGGGTGTGGGAAATCACAGGCATACCATGTGAGCATGCAGTTGCATGTCTTAAGAAGAAAATGCATTCAATTGAGGACTACGTGCACACGTACTACCATAAAGAAACCTACCTGATGGCTTATGCATTGCCAATTAATCCTCTTTCAATGAGACATCTGAGGCGCATACCTGGGGTTGTGCCTATGATCCCTCCTGTAGTTCGTAGCCTTACTGGGAGAATGCCAAAAAGTAGGAAGAAACAACCTGATGAGATTAAAGAAAGGAAGAGTGCAGGAAAATGCGAAAGAGCTACTGTGACATGTGGCAAATGCAAGGAAGTTGGACATATTAGTAGATCCTACAAAAATGAATTTAAGGAGAAGGTGGCAGTGCCAAAGGCCAAGCCTGGTAGGCCTAGGCTTTCTAAGTCCACCCTACATATTTGTCATGGTGATCCAACAAGCAATTCATGAAGGTCAGCATTGTGCATTTTAATTATTCTTTGTCTATACTACATTGTGCATTTTCTTTTTTAATTATTTGGTACTCATCTTTTCGTAGGTTGTAGACAAGTGAAGGGTCTTTATCATTTTGGTGACCCTTTCTGAAAGTTGGCAATGATGATTTAGAGTTATGTGAGTGTAGGGCTCTGTGGGTGGGGCTCTGTTTGTGTGAACTGCTCTATTTTGTGGGGCTATTTTGTGGGGCTCTGGTGCTCTGTTTGTGTGTACTGCTCTATGTGAGTGTAGGACACATATTTTGTGTCAACTGCTCTATTTTGTTACTCTGTGGGGTGCTATGCTAATGTATGTGTTCAGCTCTATTTTGCACTGCTGAGCCACTGTCCCTACCTCACTGACTCCTCTGAGCCACTGTCCCTATCTCATTTTGTCAGGCTGCAGTCCCTAACTCGTTTTGTCATGCTACAGGTTCCTACTTCTTCATTTCATCATTTAATTTTCAACTTTTACTTCATCAATTATAACTCTCCCTTTCTTCCCTGCAGTTTTGTCATGCTACAATTTGCCAGTGAAGATACTTATCTGCAGTTGGAAGTTTGCAGTTTACTGTGACATGTGGCAACTTTTACTTCATCAATTTGGATGTATGGATACTTATCTGCAGTTTGCAGTTTGCCAGTGAAGAAATACAATGAAGAAATGCAATGTTGGCCTCAATGTATACTTGAATTACAATTTGGATGTACTTTATGTGTTGGATACTTATCTGCAGTTTGCAGTTTGGATGTTGGTCTAAAAATACTTATCTGCTGTAATGAAGTACTTGAATGTATGGATACTTTATGTGTTGGATAATGTACTTTATGGATGCTTTATGTGCTAAAGATGTGTCTGAATATACTTATCGGCTGTAGTGAAGTACTTGAATGAAGGAATACAATTTGGATGTATGGATGCTTCCTGCAGTTTATATGCTTCCTTCTTACTGCAGTTTATATTTCTTAACTTCTCATATGCTTTCTGCAGTTTATATGCTTCCTGCAGTTTATATGCTTCCTTCTTACTGCAGTTTATATTTCTTAACTTCTTTTTAACTTCTCTCTTCAGCTTACTGCAGTTTATATGCTTCCTTCTTACTGCAGTTTATATTTCTTAACTTCTTGTTACAAGAACTTTATGTGCTAACAATGTCACCAACATTTTTTCCACATAGCTTACTTCATTCAACAATTGCAATCGTCATACAAAATTTTTAAACATAACTATACACGTTACAAAACCAAAAACAAATTCAAAATATACATGTTGAGGTATGGTCTTCGTTCACTTGTCGTCATCGCCACTGTCGCTTCTCTAAAAGAAATTAAACGTTGGTCTTCGTTCACTTGTCGTCGATGCTCCTTCAATTCTTTCATTAAATTTCAGATTAGATTCTGATAGTACTCTGGAAGTTTTTCATCCTCCCATAGTAGAAATCCACAAGAACTTGTTGGAAAATTTGCACACCCATAGAATCTTCTTCCAGGGTTTGCTTGCATCCACGAAGTCTTTAATGGACTAATTGATCCATAATGGCAGTAAATAAATTTCCCTCGATTTCTACTTGAATGTCGTGAGAACGAAGATTGCGAGCTAGAAGGCATAACTTCGACTTTGGAATAAGCTGTTCGAAAAAAAAAAATTAGAAAAGAGAACAAATTACTTTGGAAATAAATTAGCAAAAATAAAAGAACTGAAAATATCAGGGAAATTTTTTTTTAAGGCTTGTGTACAACCCCCAAGCAACTGCCGGCCGTTCTCTCCTCCCAAGCCCCAAACATCCACATCCTTAAATAGATCAAAGGCAAAGGGTATTTTTGTAGCACCCAGTTTCTCAAATGAGGGTAATTTTGAAATTTTGTGTTTATAATTATTTTAATAATAATATTTAATTCATGATATAATTTTTGGTGATTTTAAATCATTTTAAAATTTATTTAAATCAATAACTTGTCATTTTGACGTTTTGCTAGTGAAACCCTAGAGACTGTTTGACCTAGAGCCTAACCATGTGATTATGATATTTTAATGTCATTTTTGGCCTAAGGATATTTTTGCATTTGACCTCTTTGAATTATTTTGATATTATTTTATTATTTATGATATTGTTTTGGGATTATTTGAGTCGGGTTCGAATTTCATCTCAATCTGACTTGTAACGGGGACCCGGGGGTAGTTTGACTCTAGTGGGACCCACACACTAGTTAGGCATGGCCCACATGATATTAATTTTAGTCCATATGATAGAAATATTTTAGTTAGAGGTTAGACTAATTATTATGGATAAGGTTAGTGTGATTAGAGACTTTAGAATGACTAATTTAGCCCCAACCAATTAGCCCTTTCCTAATACTCATAGAATAGGTTAGTAGGGGCTTTTGGACTTTTCCTAATAGGACAAAACCACCTTTATGGCCAGCCACAATAAGGATAGGGTTGAGCCTCCCATTTGCCATTATCCATCTATTTTTCTCTCTCTTGTTCTTCCCTAAATTCCTAGAGAGCAATCCCTAGCAATTTCTCTACCAAATCCTTCCATTTCACTACCAAATCTTCTTCTTTCCTTCTCCATTCTAGCCAAGGAGGAAGATACCCAAGTTTGGGAGGATTCGGAGCTCGTTCGTGTCCTTTTGGAATCTCTACGTGTCGGTGTCGCTCCGGGAAGGCTTTTCTTCGATTCGATCTACCGGGAGGTATAAATCCCTTCTCCTTTTCATTTTTTCATGCATATAGGTCTATTTTGAACCCATAGGAATGACCCCCATGGTTGTATCTCCATTTGTGTCCATTTCGTGTCCATTTGGAGGTCATAGGAGTGTCCTTTGTGTTGTGGTTGTGTCCATGTGGGAAAATTCCAAATTTGGACACACTATGTGTTGTTGTTATGTATGAATAAATTATTACATGTTTAATATCATATTTTTGTATTGGAGATGTGTTCTATAGTGTCTCATATATACATATTAGTGTAGAGAGTGAGTTCTTGATATATTATGTTATATACTTGTGTTCTTTTGTCTCAAACTACCTAAATCCGTCATGATTTTTATCCACGTTTTTAATTTCAGCCCTAACTTAGAAATATCATAACTTCTAGCTCAAAGCTCGGTCTAATCTCCCGTTTTTTTTAAAAGAAGCGTATTGAAGTTAGCTTTCGAAAAACATATATTAATAGGCCTAATTATTTATGTAACTTTTTGGAGAATTATTTGAGTGTCAGCTATACGAAAGACAAATGCGTTCTCGGTGTTTTCGCGATTCCGGGAGTTTCCGAAAACGAAAACGTGATCCGTTTAAAGTTTCAGAAAGCTAACACATAGATCTATAACATACTTTAATCCTAAATTTTTATTCATGCTGAGATGGTACAGTATTGATTATTAGTAGGAGTTACTATTCGGCATATGCTTTTTGTGCACCCTTGTGTGTAATATAATGTTCTATTTGATTTTAACCCATGTTAATATATATATATTATGTAAATAAATAGAGAATACAAGCATGATTAAATGGTTAAATAAATGATGTATGAGGTGTAAGTATCCTATCTAATGTAAGCATGTATAAGTATGGCTTGTAATAAATATGTAGGTTCCATAGTATGTAATGTATGGTGCATATAGTGGTGCAAGAGAATAATGAATGATGAATGAATGCAAGCATGAATGTAATGTAATAATAGATGTAATATATGCAATATACAAGTTAATGAGATGTAATGTTCTATGTTAACACAAATCCTATATTACCTCATGTACCCCCTTACACTATGTTGACACTATCACACTTGACACATTGTTCACTTACACTTTGACACTCTTTGATATGTATACACTATGTATGCCCATTTAACCCTCACTTGCCCCTTTACCATGTTCATATACACACACATAGCCTCTTAAATAAGTATTTATGAATATAGTTAACTTAGCTATGTATGTATATTATATATATGTTAGCATATTGTGTTATAATATATAAGTTTATATAACCATTTGAAATGCCATGATTATAGACCTAATGTTGAATACCAATATATGCATGTGTATATATGTGTAGACATATATAGCTTAAAGTAATAGATTACCTAGTGTATATCCAATATGAATTCTTGTCTATTTGAGTATTGAATAATTGCATGCTATATAGAGTTGGGTGTATGTTGGCTTGTATAGCCTTGTATTGATGTGTGCTTACTAGGATAGTCTTGGTTAGGCCTAGTAAGACTTACTGGATTAGTACATGACCTAGTTTGACCTAGTTTGACTAGTGCAGTTGACCAGAGTTGACTAAGGGTTGACTTTGGTCTAGTTTGACCTAGATTCATGTAGAATGCATTGTAGTGCTTTATATTATCCTTCTGGACATGTTGTGACTTGTGCTGTTCTAATTAGGAGCCAGACACCTTGTAACTTGTGTTGCTTTAAATAGGACTCTGTGGCTTCAGTTGGACCCCCTATACTTATCAGCTGTTTAGGTTATCAGGCGAGTACATTCTCTGATAGTTCTCTCATTTATTTGTCAATTACTGTATTTCAGTTCTATTTAGTTGTGTATGATTCTCTGTTACAACACGTGTGAATATTACTGGATTCATGTATACAACACATATTTATTTTCTGACCTCTATTACTGGTATCATCATTTTCGGCTTCTATTATTGGAATCACCTGCTGGAATCATTTACTGGAATCATTTACTGGAATCATTTACTGGTATTATTATATTTTGGCTGGACTTATCTTGAATTATTGTGTCGGAATTCTGGATTCACTTGCTGGAAGGGAAAATACTAGAGTAAGACATGTAGACATACCCCATTACTAGAATCACCCCTACTGGAATCTACTGGAATGATAGCCATCTCTCGCCTGATCAGTGAGAGGTGTGCCGGATTACCCACAGCCGTTTACATGTCGATCTCGGTATTTTAAAACACACTGTTAGAGTATAGACTGGACTCACCCTGGAATTATTGATCACTATAACTAGAATCGTCCCTTACTGGATTCATCTTGTATTAGATTCATCTTGTACTGGACTTATATTGGAGTTACACTGGTCTACATTATTGTCTGAACTTCATATCATATTACCCTGGTTCAACTAGTTTTATTTTTACAGACTTCATTGCTATGATTCTTCTCTTGTTTAGTTATTTACTTTCCTTGCACCTTATCTGTCTTTCTTACCATCACCTGAATATAAACTGCCATTTTCATCAATACAACTGCCTATAACTACTTTATAGTTCTCTGTCATTTACTTGGGTTTTCTAGATGAGATGTGCTCGTTTCTGTCCTGACTGGACCTGTTGATAAATTTTACAGATAGCTTGGAGGTTGCTTGCTAGCCTAGAGGAGACACCTTAGATGTTGTTTAGATAGTTATTTCATTTGTCTGAAGTTGTATTTACTTTGTGGATTACTGTATTTGAGTTTTGAGTTGTATTTCTGGGTTTTTGTATCTTAGACACTTAGACTTCTATCTCCTGTATCTCTTTGGATTTTATGTTTTATCTATCCTTATCATGCTCTACCTTAGATGTGATTGAGACTGTATCTGCTTAGCATTATATTGTTAGATGATGTGACCTATGACAGCGTTCTACCGCCGACACTGCGGCGTAGGCTGGGCGTTGTTACGTTCTCGTACCCTAACAGTGGGTGCGGATCGTGACACTATGTTTTTAGTGGTGGCCCATGCAGGTCGAGTTTATGTAGTGGTATTCGAACTTGAGTACCACTACAGCCTGCAGTAGGATTAGGATATATTTTGAAGGTACTCAATCACAGTTAGGAACCCTTGAGAGATTCCTGGGACGACCCTTGAGAATCTTATTTTAACTTCGATTTAAAAACTCTCTTTTTCCTTGATTGTTTTATCTTTATTTTCTGTTGTTGAATTTGATGGATTATTGTTGAATTTGGGTTTGTATTTATTGATTTTGATGGAAGATTGTTGAATTTTGAATCTTGACGATTAGCTGTAGCATCCGAGTTTATATTTATATGATTAAAGGATTTTGTTCATTTTTGAGTTTGATGTTCGTTGATAAATTTGATTTAATTTTTGGGTATTCATTGTTGATTTAATTTAATTTTTGGTAAAATTATATGGGCTAGGTCATCTATGTTATGGAATCTAGTCTTCTATAGTCACATTAGCCAGCATGGTGAGGACATATAGTCTGACTCTGGATATATTTCTCGGGTGTGGGAATTTAAGGTTTTCGCAGCCAAGCTAGCGGCACCACGAAAATGTTAAATACCATGATTCTAGAGATATGTGCATAAATCAAGGGCTCTGTGATTATCGTAGCCTTGCTTACTAGTATGACGAGGATTTAGAGTACCATGATTGTGGATAGACGCATATGATTATCAGATTGTACCTTAAATATTTTCGAACATGTTTTCTCTACTTTGTTTCAGTCCTTAAAAAAAAGGGAATTATTAATTATTTTGTTTTGTTTTGCTTCTCATTATTTAGCTTAGGAGTAACTTTAGCTATTTTATAAACCTTTGTGTAACTTCTTCTATGAATTTCTTCTTAATACAATGAATCGATGATTTTGCTAGACTTTACCTTGGATTTGATATTTTAACTCTGGATTTCAAAATGGTTCCTTCTTTTAAACAGATAAGCAAAATAGATTTTATCGTTATTCCCTTCTTGCTATTATTCTTGTATTAAATAATAATAAATCGTCTTGATTACACCAATCACCTGTTTTGCAATATTGGTAGGAATCTAATGTTGGTCTTGGTATAGAATCTGATTTTTATATTGGGACATGAGAATATATATATATATGAATATATATAGTAGATACTTTCCTGACACTTATGCATGCTACACTTGATTTTTACCTATCTAAATAAATATTAATATGTCGTTGATGTTAAATTTTCAAAACTCCAATATTTTTGGTTTTCTGTTTTTCTAGTTTAAATTCGTAATTTAAATATAAATTTCATGTTATTAGTTTTGTCTACATAACTGCACATGTATGATATCTGTAGAGTTTCAATTTTTAGAGAAATTGGTTAAGTTATGTTAAATTTGTAAAATCTGAGACTGCATTATGTTAATATTATACTGGTTTAAGTGTTAGCTTATTTTTAGATTTTGTATGTAAATGCTGAACTAAAACTGGGTTTAACCTTTCAATACTAAGCTATAACCCTGTACAAGGACACACACACCCTAACTTAGTATACACTGTCATGTAACCTAACCTTTCCTCTCTATGTTATGATCACATACTTGTATAGATATATATAGAGCTTAGGCATACATGTTATAATATATGTATATACATAACTAAATCTCTACCTCTTATAGATGTTTATGGTTAGCCATGCATGTTATGATTAAATAGGTTGTGTATTGTAGGTTGTTAACCCATATGCCATGAGTAGTGTAACAGGATAGCTCATATACAAGTTTATGTATAATTCACATACACCCATACACACACAAACCACATAACATTACATAATGCTAGTTTTCCTCTCTAACGCTCTCTCTGTATATATATATATATATTGTGATTTGGATTTCAATGCAAGTGATTTTCAATTCCTTAATTTTTGAATTTGATTTTCTGTACCCTTTTTCAGATAATTGGTAGTTGCCTTTATTTTGTTTTGATAAGTACCAGTTTCATATAGGATGGTAGACCGCCTTACAGTTTTGATGGTTTGTTGTTTCTGTAACTTCTCTAGTTTAGTACCCTAAATTGCTTGTATGTTTTGATACCCTATGACCGTTTCGGTTAGCATGACTAGTATACGTAGATGAGACTTTCACTACCACCGTATGCCATGACCCTGTATGTCGTCCTTTTGATCACATGATTTGTTTTAATATGGGACTTTGATTGTGGGGGTTTGACCTAGAGGGAGTATGGACATTTTAATTTCGAGGACGAAATTTTTCTAAGGTGGATAGAGTTGTAGCACCCAGTTTCCCAAATGAGGGTAATTTTGAAATTTCGTGTTTATAATTATTTTAATAATAATATTTAATTCATGATATGATTTTTGGTGATTTTAAATCATTTTAAAATTTATTTAAATCAATGACTTGTAGTTTTGACGTTTTGCTAGTGAAACCCTAGAGACTGTTTGACCTAGAGCCTAACCATGCGATTATGATATTTTAATATCATTTTTGGCCTAAGAATATTTTTGCATTTGACCTCTTTGAATTATTTTGATATTATTTTATTATTTATGATATTGTTTTGGGATTATTTGAGTCGGATTCGAATTTCATCTCAATCTTACTTGTAACGGGATCCGGGGGTAGTTTGACTCTAGTGGGACCCACACACTAGTTAGGCATGGCCCACATGATATTAATTTTAGTCCACATGATAGAAATATTTTAGTTAGAGGTTAGACTAATTATTATGGATAAGGTTAGTGTGATTAGAGACTTTAGAATGACTAATTTAGCCCCAACCAATTAGCCCTTTTCTAATACTCATAGAATAGGTTAGTAGGGGCTTTTGGACTTTTCCTAATAGGACAAAACCACCTTTATGGCCAGCCACAATAAGGATAGGGTTGAGCCTCCCATTTGCCATTATCCATCTATTTTTCTCTCTCTTGTTCTTCCCCAAATTCCTAGAGAGCAATCCCTAGCAATTTCTCCACCAAATCCTTCCATTTCACCACCAAATCTTCTTCTTTCCTTCTCCATTCTAGCCAAGGAGGAATCTACCCAAGTTTGGGAGGATTCGGAGCTCATTCGTGTCCTTTTGGAATCTCTACGTGTCGGTGTCGCTCCGGGAAGGCTTTTCTTCGATTCGATCTACCGGGAGGTATAAATCTCTTCTCCTTTTCATTTCCTCATGCATATAGGTCTATTTTGAACCCATAGGAATGACCCCCATGGTTGTATCTCCATTTGTGTCCATTTCGTGTCCATTTGGAGGTCATAGGAGTGTCCTTTGTGTTGTGGTTGTGTCCATGTGGAAAAATCCCAAATTTGGACACACTATGTGTTGTTGTTATGTATGAATAAATTATTACATGTTTAATCTCATATTTTTGTATTGGAGATGTGTTCTATAGTGTCTCATATATACATATTAGTGTAGAGAGTGAGTTCTTGATATATTATGTTATATACTTGTGTTCTTTTGTCTCAAACTACCTAAATCCGTCATGATTTTTATCCACGTTTTTAATTTCAGCCCTAACTTAGAAATGTCATAACTTCTAGCTCAAAGCTCGGTTTAATCTCCTATTTTTTTTAAAAGAAGCGTATTGAAGTTAGCTTTCCAAAAATATATATTAATAGGCCTAATTCTTTATGTAAATTTCTGGAGAATTATTTGAGTGTCAGCTATACGAAAGACAAACGCGTTCTAGGTGTTTTCGCGATTCCGGGAGTTTCCGGAAACGAAAACGTGATCCGTTTAAAGTTTCGGAAAGCTAACACATAGATCTATAATATACTTTAATCCTAAATTTTTAATTCATGCTGAGATGGTACAGTATTGATTATTAGTAGGAGTTACTATTCGGCATATGCTTTTTGTGCACCCTTGTGTGTAATATAATGTTCTATTTGATTTTAACCCATGTTAATGTATATACATTATGTAATTAAATATAGAATACAAGTATGAGTAAATGGTTAAATAAATGATGTATGAGGTGTAAGTATCCTATCTAATGTAAGCATGTATAAGTATGACTTGTAATGAATATGTAGGTTCCATAGTATGTAATGTATGGTGCATATAGTGGTGCAAGAGAATAATGAATGATGAATGAATGCAAGCATGAATGTAATGTAATAATAGATGTAATGTATGCAATATACAAGTTAATGAGATGTAATGTTGTATGTTAACACAAATCCTATATTACCTCATGTACCCCCTTACACTATGTTGACACTATCACACTTGACACATTGTTCACTTACACTTTGACACTCTTTGATATGTATACACTATGTATGCCCATTTAACACTCACTTGCCCCTTTGCCATGTTCACATACACACACATAGCCTCTTAAATAAGTATTTATGAATATAGTTAACTTAGCTATGTATGTATATTATATATATGTTAGCATATTGTGTTGTAATATATAAGTTTATATAACCATTTGAAATGTCATGATTATAGACCTAATATTGAATACCAATATATGCATGTGTATATATGTGTAGACATATATAGCTTAAAGTAATAGATTACCTAGTGTATATCCAATGTGAATTCTTGCCTATTTGAGTATTGAATAATTGTATGCTATATAGAGTTGGGTGTATGTTGGCTTGTATAGCCTTGTATTGATGTGTGCTTACTAGGATAGTCTTGGTTAGGCCTAGTAAGACTTACTGGGTTAGGACATGACCTAGTTTGACCTAGTTTGACTAGTGCAGTTGACCAGAGTTGACCAAGGGTTAACTTTGGTCTAGTTTGACCTAGATTCATGTAGAATGCATTGTAGTGCTTTATATTACCCTTCTAGACATGTTGTGACTTGTGCTGTTCTAATTAGGAGCCAGACACCTTGTAACCTGTGTTGCTTTAAATAGGACTCTGTGACTTCAGTTGGACCCCCTATACTTATTAGCTGTTCAGGTTATCAGGCGAGTACATTCTCTGATAGTTCTCTTATTTATTTGTCAATTACTGTATTTCAGTTCTAGTTAGTTGTGTATGATTCTCTGTTACAACACGTGTGGATATTACTGGATTCTTGTATACGACACATATTTATTTTCTGACCTCTATTACTGGTATCATCATTTTCGGCTTCTATTACTGGAATCACCTGCTGGAATCATTTACTGGAATTATTTACTGGAATCATTTACTGGTATCATTATATTTTGGCTGGACTCATCTTGAATCATTGTGTCAAAATTCTGGATTTACTTGCTGGGAGGGGAAATACTAGAGTAAGACATGTAGACATACCCCATTACTGGAATCACCCCTACTGAAATCTACTGGAATGATAGCCATCTCTCGTCTGATCAGTGAGAGGTGTGCCGGATTACCCACAGCCGTTTACATGTCGATCTCGGTATTTTAAAACACACTGTTAGAGTATAGACTGGACTCACCCTGGAATTATTGATCACTATAACTGGAATCGTCCCTTACTGGATTCATCTTGTACTGGACTTATATTGGAGTTACACTGGTCTACATTGTTGTCTGAACTTCATATCATATTATCCTGGTTCAGCTAGTTCTATTTTTACAGACTTCATTGCTATGATTCTTCTCTTGTTTAGTTATTTACTTTCCTTGCACCTTATCTGTCTTTCTTACCATCACCTGAATATAAACTGCCATTTTCATCAATACAACTGCCTATAACTGCTTTATAGTTCTCTGTCATTTACTTGGGTTTTCTAGATGAGATGTGCTCGTTCCTGTCCTTACTGGACCTGTTGATAAATTTTACAGATAGCTTGGAGGTTGCCTGCTAGCCTAGAGGAGACACCTTAGAGGTTGTTTAGATAGTTATTTCATTTGTCTGAAGTTGTATTTACTTTGTGGATTACTGTATTTGAGTTTTGAGTTGTATTTCTGGGTTTTTGTATCTTAGACACTTAGACTTCTATCTCCTGTATCTCTTTGGATTTTATGTTTTATCTATCCTTATCATGCTCTACCTTAGACGTGATTGAGACTGTATCTGCTTAGCATTATATTGTTAGATGATGTGACCTAGGACAGCGTTCTACCGCCGACACTGCGGCGTAGGCTGGGCGTTGTTACGTTCTCGTACCCTAACAGTGGGTGCGGGTCGTGACAATTTTGGGTGTTTCATTAAAAGTTTTCAAAAAATTTGGAGAGTAACGGCTATTTCCAACGGCTCTCAGACGGGAGGTCCTATTCCGAGCAAGTCACTAATTGCGGGGGTCTTTAACTGCAAAAAAAAAAACTAAAAGGTCTTTTAATGCAAAAGTAAGACATCTAACGAGGGGTTTTTTGCACTTTACCCTAATGTTTACCCTAATGTATATTATTATTAAAGTATCATTGTAATATTGTTACTAGTATTATTAATATTATTGATAGCTTCTTATTAAGGTGAATTGTATTTATGCATTAATGCAATTTGATTTTTATGGGATAATGGGCTTGGGCCCTAATATAGGGTTTAAATATTAGATTAGGTTCTATATATATAAATGACTTATGGGCTTATATAATGTATATACTTTTGGTTTTTACCTATGTAATAAATATTCTCAAAGAGTTTATATAAAAATTTAGATAATATCTTTTGAGCTCAATTTTATGATTTGGGCCTTATATGCTAATGGGCTTTCATATAATTATACTTTCAAGCAAATTACATAAAGTATATTTTTGAATAAATACTTTTAAAATTAACTTATAAATATATCTATATATAAATGATTTTGAATTAGTTATTCATATATGTAGCATTTCTTTTCCTTTAAACCATTAATCACGACTATTTTAGTCGTATCCCCTTCTTGAATTGATTATCGTACCAAACCCTGATTTTAGACTTTTATATACCAAACTAGGCTTTTGGACTATTATGGACTCTTTGGGACTGCCCATGTTGTCATCTGGGACCCTCTGTAGAACATAGCATTGTACCTACCTCGTGTCGACACGTTCGTGTCGTGCACGTCGACTCCAATCAAATCGAGGCGAGTACATTCTCTGATCATTTCATATCTTGTTTAGGATTATATCTCCTTCTTTAGATTATCTTACTTGATGCTGACACATTGGTAACACGGATTAGTACTATATGGATCCCTTCATGAGATGTTATCCCTCTCAGGAGCATCAGATACTCTTGTCTCGTGTGTTTCACTTACATCATGTATCTCTTGCTTCTATTATCATGAATCTTCAGGAATTAGCTAGTGACTCATATACTCTCATGATCACCGAGCCTTCATGAATCAATTCATAAATCACCCTTTATGGACAATGTAGTATAATCATGAATCTTAACGTAATTTGACTGGATCCTTGTGTATTGATTGGGGATGGGGGAGTATAAATGAACATGTGGATAATTCCAAGTAGCGTAATTATGAATCAATTCCGTAGTGTAATCATGAATCAGTCCCTAGCCATTCACATGTTTATCCTGTACTCTGAATCACTAGCACTGTCTCTCTTTTATATATCGTAGATATTTACTTACAGTCTCTCTTTTACATTATGCTATTCTTCAGTTCCTGTATTTTATTCTCTAGCATAATTATATTTCCTTTCCTGCTATGACTTGTTGAGATGTATTGTGCTCGCTCCCGTCCTGACTGGACCTGTTGATAAATTTTACAGATAGCTTGGAGGTTACCTGCTAGCCTAGAGGACACAATAGAGATTGGAGTAGCTAGCTAGAGTTTTCTTATTTTATTTTCAGTTGTCTCGAGTTGTATTTACTTTACGGATTTCTGTATTGAGATTTGAGATACTTTCTGGATTTGTGATATCTTAGACACTTAGACTTCCATCTGCTGCATCTTTTTGTGGATTTCAGTTTTATCTATCTATCTTTTATCGTATTCCACCTTAGATGTGATTGAGACTGTATTTGCTATGTCACCTCCATTCGGAGTGTATGTACTGTACAGGTACCTTATATTGTTAGATGATTGACCTAGGACAGCGTTCTACCGCCGACACTGTGGCGTAGGCTGGACGTACCCACTTCTCGTGCCCTTACTCTAGGGTGCGGGTTGTGACACGTTTTTAGTGGTGGCCCATACAGGTCGAGTTAGTGTAGTGGTATACGAACTAGAGTATCACTACAGCCTGCATTAGGATTAGGATATATTTTAAAGGTACTCAATCACGGTTAGGATTCCTTGAGGGATTCCTGGGATGACCCTTGAGGATCTCATTATAAAATATCTCGAAATTTGATTTTAATAATTTATATTTACCCTTATGTCACGACCCGCACCCACTGTGAGGGTACGAGAACGTAACAGCGCCCAGCCTACGCCGCAGTGTCGGCGGTAGAACGCTGTTCTAGGTCATGAACTATAACTAACATAACATGAAATACTCTCCATAAGGAGGCCAACACAGAGGTACAACTCAATCACAATCTATAGATAGAATATGATACGATGAAATAGATAAAGAAATCCTCAACTGAGGTATAGCAGAAAGAAATAACAAGTTAACAACTACTAGTCTCAACATCTCTAAATATACAACTCTAAAAATAAGGACAACAGCTAAACATGAAAAAGGAAACAATCTAGACTATCTAAACTATGCAATGGGTATCATCCTCAGCAGCTGCCTGAACCTCCCCAGGGGTCCAGGTTGCGAGTGTCATCTAGGCAAGCTCCAAGTAAGGGGTGCAGGGTTCCTCATCATCCTCTGCAAAATTTTCAACAGGTCCAGTCAGGACGGGAGCGAGTACAATACATCTCACGAAGATCATAACAGGTTAGAAATATAATCATGCAAGAGAGTACAATACGTGAAACTGAAAGAAAGTACATGATGTAAACAGAGAGAGAACTGTAATAGAAATATCTACTATAAGTAGAGAGCTACCAGTGACTAGTGATTTAGAGTACAAGGTCGCCATGTGAACGGCTGGATTTGCACATGACTATACTAAAGAGGCGCACATGGCTATACTACTTTAGAATTGTTCATATGACTATTTATACTCCCCCATACCCCAATCAATACACAAGGATCCAGACAAGTTATGTTACGTACATAGTTTTCACATGAAGCCCATAAATGGGTGCACATGAAGTATATATGAGAGCTCATACATGAGTGCACATGAAGTTCACACGGGGGCCCATAAATGGGTGCACATGAAATTCACATGAAGGCTCATAAATGAGTGCACATGAAGTATAGGTTATACATGAGATTCATGAGAAACACGACGGAACATGATAGCACATGAGAGTACACGAGCGAGCACGAACGAGCATGTAGCACATGATAAACATGAATAACATGAGAGCGAGGAATACACGATGTACATAAAACACACGACATGATGTATCCGATGCTCCCGAGGGGGATAACATCGCATGAAAGGATCCATATAGTACCAATCCGTGATAATATCGTGACAGCATCAAATAAGGTAAACTAGAGCAGGAATATAATTCTAAGCAAGTTATGAAATGATCAGAAAATGTACTGGCCTGGTATCTGAATGTCTGAAGTAAATGTACTGTCCGAGATGAGGTACCTGACTCCTAGTTAGAGCAACACAAGTCAAGATGTACACAAGAAATGATAAATGTAATCTATAATGCATCTGCATGCTGTCTAGGTCAAAATAGACTAAAGTCAATACTTGGTCAACTCTAGTCAAACTAGATCATCTAGGTCAAGCCTAACCTAAACAAGTCTATCAAGTCTCACTAGGCCTAACCAAGCCTAGGCTAGCACTCACTTACAATCCCAAGGCTAACACAAGCTATCAATACACCATACACAAGTCACCAATCTAACTCAAACCAACACTCATGAGTATACACTCCATATACCCTAGACTATACCACCCAGGCCATATGCCACATACGCCACATACATTGGTATAGGCAACACACACCTATCAATTTCATATATTCATACATGTTAATTATATAGGCAATATGCATATAACTATAATACATTATATTTATGCCAATAGGCAATATCTATACTACATCACATTATCACATTAAGTTATATATTACATTTATATAAATATACATGTAGAAGTTAGTGAAAAACTCATGCACATGCATGTGTGTGTCTAGGTGACAATGTGTGTCAATTTGTATAGGGCACATGCAAAGATGGGGTGTCATGTTATATGTGTGTGTACATGGTGTGTAATAGGGAATAGGAATGAGGGCTTGCACATGTGTGACAGTAAAGGAAAAAATCAGTTTGTGTGTTGAGAGGGTGGGAAACTAACATGTTTAGATGGCCAGGGTTTTTACCTATATATATATAGACTACATACATTCTGTTTACATTCCTTCATACATATATATATAGAGAGAGAGGGCTATCTGATGTGTGAGCCATATAGCACAATGTGTGTGATGCATATATTAGTGTATTAATTTTAGTAAAATTTAGTGTAATGTGTGATGGGAGTGTATGCAGGCATGAGTGCTCTGGTACCAGTATACAGAACATGAGAATTAGGGTGCAGTGATGAATACACACAGAGCATGGACAGGGCAGATGGTTTCAGTCATTGAAGTGGATCATTGAAAGAGGACTGAACCACTTCTTCAGATAATGATTTTACATAAATGGCATCCCAATCTTGGATAACAGATGTTTATCATTGGGGTTATCAAATGAAGGCTACAATGAAGACATAAACTGTTCATTAATGGGTTTGATAGTCCTTTAAGTATACAAGACACATCAATCAGGGAATGAGGACCTAATGGGACTGAATAAAATACTGAACAATTCTATAGGACTGATACCATAAGGAAGGATTTAAGACTAAACGAATGCAAATTGAGGACTGAAATCAAACCCTATCCTTCCCAGTCCTAACATTGAACTGATACTTGAAGTATCAGTGCCAAGCTACCTCTTGACTGATACCATGTTCAGTAGAGAATTGCCCCAATAGCTGATACTAAAGAAGATAAGGGCTGTAACATGAGAATGAAGGACATAACAAAATATACAAGGACTGAACAATGGGATGACTGAAACCATACCACTGTAGGACTAACATGAAGTAGAATCAAATGAATGTTACTATAGGATGACCCCCTATACATTACATGTTGTTAGAAGTAACCCAAGCCCTACATCAAGACTTATACATCATGGGTTAGGGGACTGAAACCAAAATGAAATAGAGGCTGCTACCAATAAATGTGAGTAATGGGCTGAATATCAAGGAATGGACTTAACCTTAATATAGGCTCGACTGAATAAAAAATATGTACAAACTGGAACATATTTTTCGAGGCTGAACTTCAAGGGTAAATGAAAGACTTATTAGATATCAAAATAAAATGGTTCATAAGAAGGATTGAGTGGTCTGCATCATGGTACACTGTGGTCTGGACAATAATTCCTAAACTGAAGCATCACATTAAATATGGGTTGAACAAAATGCAGGGCAGATGGAATAAATTGTATATGAGAATGAGGACAGAACCCTTTGGCTCGACTTCATGAGTGAACCAAGCTAAAAATATGACAGTGTACTAACTGAGCATTTACTCAGATTGAAATGTGTGTGTATAACAATTACACTAATCTCAGGTTTTAGAAAATCTGTTGAACTTGAGTTCAGGATTTTAGTCTTAACATGACAGTTATCATATAGGTTCTCAGGAATGTGTGTGTGTATTATAGAGCAATGTGTGTGAAGTGAGCGTTTGCAGTGTCAAACATGTGTGTGTTTTTAGTTTAGGGAATTCAGTGATGTGTAAACAAATCTCAGGAATCATAAATTTAAAGTTCAATTGACATTCAAATAACAATGAACATATTGACTAGTTGCATAAATGCCCAAAACCAAATCGAAAACCTAAATTCTCAAACACAACCTTAAACTACCATTAATAGTGAACTATACATGTGTAAGTGAATCAAAGAGTGGCAATTAACATCAATGAAAATCGGGTTTAAACAGGTAATTAAAGTTCAGACATTCAAACAGTGACTTTATGTATCAGTCGACTGTTTCAGTCCAACCCCATTAGAAAATCCATTTCGAATCCAAAATTTCCAACACTAGTAAATACATAATCATAGAGTAATCTAATACACCTGTGTGTGTGATTTAACATGGCAATCAATCATTAAAAATCGGTTTAAAAGAGGAATAAAAAATCAGGATTTTAAATCCTGGACTGTATCAGAACATTTTCAAACCCAATTTCACATTCGAATTACAATAAAATTTCAAATAAATGGTTGATAAACAATCATGCACATGTGTGGGTGTTACACAAGTTGTATCGTGTCCAAACACTGGACATGAACGTGTCCAAAATTGAGATGGATACACCCAGGCACATCCACACTGTGCAGTATCGTGCTGTGAGTATGAGGTACCGTACACGCGACACAGGACACGTGACAGTTCGTGCTTGTGTCCGTGTGTTCGCCACACATAGGGATACACATTGGACACAACACGAGGTGTCCAAGTGGCTCGTGTCAGGTACACGAGACACGTATCAGAACGTCTCTCGCCCGCATGCAGTGTAGTGTAGAAATCAGTGCGGGTCGATTTCCTCTCAAACCACTCGAAGAAATCGTCCCAAATTTTTTGTGTGTTGTGTCAGTCAGTAGGCCACCGTGTCTACCAAAAATCAGGGCCTGAGTCGCCGTGTCGTGTCCTGTGTCAACCTCGAGTAGCAGGGCACTGAACCGAGTCAGTGTGCAGCGTGTCCAACTCGGATTTGGATACGACAAGACACAGATTCGTGCTCAGTCAACCACGAAATCAATATATATATATAATACAACAAATCTATTTAAACACTTTCCAAAAATATCAATTTTAAAACCTTTGTGGTATTTTAACAAACACCTGCACACACATCATGATACGTGTCCGATACGGACACCAAACGGATACGAATCAACACAAAACCAATACCTACTGCTAGGGGACACCTAGGGCTTCCTATCCATGCAAGGAAAACGAAATTTGGTGGAGGGAATAGGGATTTACCTATATGTGCAATTTGCATAAAAAAGCTTCAAAAATGGGGATTTCTCCTTGATGGCCAAAAGCTCCAAATTGTTCCTCCACTGAAAATATTCACCATGGACAGAAAGTATTCATGGATTAGATCCTAATGCAAGAAGTTTGGTTGAAAAAGGATGAGAAATGGAGAAGTTATGAATGAATGAAGTTGGAGCTCACCTTGTTCTTGAGAAATGGGAAAATGAATAAAGGAGGCAAGGGTTTTTGGGAGGGATTAAATAGGCTCACCTAGGGTTTTGGGCTGGCCACTTCTAGGGTTTTGGGATCCCATCCAATGGTCACCCTCACATCATGTCAAATCGATGGCTAGGATGGAACCTAGGTTTCAATGCTAGTCTCAACTAACTATAACTAGCTAGTCTAACTTGATCATTCTAACCAATGACTAGTCATGACTAATCCAAGCTAACTAACCCTAGTCTAGGCCATGTCTAATCTGGGTTAGGGCTAAACTTCTAGGTTAAGGACTAACATAACACATAGCAATATTTTAATTAATAATAAATTCACATACATTCCAATAAATTCTAATAAATCCTATTAAATTCAAATAAATTCAAAATGACCAAAATACCCTCAAGCTAAAAATGATAAATGAATTACCCTAATCACATGGCTAGGCTCTAGGTCAAGCTGTCTCTAGGGTTACACTAGCAAAATATCAAAATCATAATACATGAATTTAAATAGTTTAAAAATTATTAAAAATCACCAAAAATCATAATATGAAATAAATATCAATAAATAATAATTATAATTACAAAATTTTAAAATTACCCTCATCTGGAAAATTGGGTGTTACAAGTCTACCCACCTTAGAAAAATTTTGTCCTCGAAATTTAAGATGGTTGCACCCCCTTCTAGGTCAAACATAGTCAATGGTCAATCACTAGTCAATTTTCTCAACATCCTATTACTTGGTCATCAGCTGGTCAACTTCTTAGGATTTTACCTATGCTAGCTACCTAAGTGTTGGCAACCAGAATTTAGCAAAAAAGAGAAACTCTATAATAGGCTAGCTCTTAACTTCCCAATCCTATCAAGTCATCCATAACTAAATACCTACAAGCTAAGCACACCAATCCCAAATACCACATATACATAAGCTCAAGAACAACAACCCATCACATATATCCTAAGTATATCATCTGCAATCTATATGTATATAGGCCTCTCAGTCTTAGGTGAACTACAACTATACTCAAGGACAGGCTCTGGTCATGGGTGCCTCACTGGAAAAAGGTAAGGATAATAACAATCATCAAGGCTGTAAGGCATGCTAACATCCTATATGTAAACTGGTTGGTATTATAAATAATAGGGAAATCATCTACAATGGGTTACTATTCTAATACCACTACTAACTATCATCTCTAGGGTACAGACACTCTACAAGTCGTCATATCATTACACTATAAAGATCTACCTATGAATAAGTTCTACAAACTAAAATATCCCTACTCCTAAGTTATTTATAACAACAGAAGGGTATGATGTTTAAAACCTTCTCAAGATACAATCTGTTAATCATATGCGTCTGTCCAAAATTATGTTGTCCAGAGTCTTCATCATGCTAGTGAGCAAGGCTACGATAATCACAAAGTCCTTGACTAAGGTACGTACCTCTAGGTTTATGGTATTTAAAATTTTTGTATTGCCGCTTGCGACGGCAAAAACCTTAAATTCCCATACCCGAGAAATACATCCAAAATCTGACTATATGTCCTCACTATGCCAACTAACACGACTATCGAAGATTCTAGATCCCATAACTTAGGTGACCTAGCCCATATGATTTTCTTAGAAGAAAAACAAACATAACAAAAGAGCAACATGACAAAAATTAATCAATTAGCAAGGAACAGATGGAATCGGATTTCAAGGTAGTTATAAAAGACAATTGCGGAAATGGAATCGAGAAGAACAAAACTTGCAGCAAGATCTCCAATGGTCTGTGCATTCTCGACTGTCCTGATGATAGCTCGCCCCTGCTGGTTTTCCCTGGTCTGCTGCTGATGCTGCATGAACCGCTGCTGCTGAAAGAAATCGAGAATGACGGGAAAAAGTCTTTGTACAGACAGAGATGCACCTCCAATGTAGTAGAAATGCCAACCTGAGTCGGCACAACAGGAGCTACGGTCTCGAGGCCCTGATGAACAGGACGAGAGGTAGCCAGCCTCTCGATAGTATTCCCCGGATCGGAGCGATGAGATCGTGTCTTCATAACCATCATAAAGACAGATCAAAACAAGAAGCAATATCAGAGAATGAAGCAAAAATTCAAAGGAGGACAGTTTATATTCAGGAGAAGTCAATAAGCAACAATTTAGATAAAAGAATCTGATTAAGAGTTTTCCTAGTGTGATTGAGCACCCTAAAAAATATCCTAATCCTACTGCAGGCTGTAGTGAAGACCTGCATGGGCCACCACTAAAAACGTGTCATGACCCGCACCCACTGTGAGGGTACGAGAAAGTAACAGTGCCCAACCTACGTCGCAGTGTCGGCGGTAGAACATTGTTCTAGGTCATGAACTATAACTAACGTAACATGAAATATTCTCTATAAGGAGGCCAACACAGAGGTACAACTCAATCACAATCTATAGATAGAATATGACACGATGAAATAGATAAAGAAATTCTCAACTGAGGTATAGCAGAAAGAAATAACAAGTTAACAACTACTAGTCTCAACATCTCTAAATATACAACTCTGAAAATAAGGACAACAACTAAACATGAAAAAGAAAACAATCTAGACTATATAACAAATGCAATGGGTATCATCCTCAGCAGCTGCCTGAACCTCCCTAGGGGTCCAGGTCGAGAGTGTCATCTAGGCAAGCTCCAAGTAAGGGGTGCAGGGTTCCTCATCATCCTCTGTAAAAATTTTAACAGGTCCAGTCAGGACGGGAGCGAGTGCAATACATCTCACGCAGATCATAACATGTTAGAAAATATAATCATGCAAGAAAGTATAATACGTAAAACTGAAAGAAAGTACATGATGTAAACAGAGAGAGAACTGTAATAGAAATATCTACTATAAGTAGAGAGCTACCAGTGAGTAGTGATTTAGAGTACAAGGTCAACATGTGAACGGCTGGATTTGCAAATGACTATACTAAAGAGGCGCACATGGCTATACTACTTTGGAATTGTTCACATGACTATTTATACTCCCCATTACCCCAATTAATACACAAGGATCCAGACAAGTTATGTTACGTACATGGTTTTCACATGAAGCCCATAAATGGGTGCACATGAAGTATATATGAGAGCTCATCATGAGTGCACATGAAGTTCACATGGGGGCCCATAAATGGGTGCACATGAAATTCACATGAAGGTTCATAAATGAGTGCATATGAAGTATAGGTTATACATGAGATTTATGAGAAATACGACCGAACATGATAGCACATGAGAGTACACGAGCGAGCACGAACGAGCATGTAGCACATGATAAATATGAATAACATGAGAGCAAGAAATACACGATGTACATAAAACACATGACATGATGTATCCGATGCTCCCGAGGGGGATAATATCGCATGAAAGGATCCATATAGTACCAATCCATGATAATATCGTGACAGCATCAAATAAGGTAAACTAGAGCAGGAATATAATTCTAAGCAAGTTATGAAATGATCAGAGAATGTACTCGCCTGGTATCTGAATGTCTGAAGTAAATGTTCTGTCCGAGATGAGGTACCTGACTCCTAGTTAGAGTAACACAAGTCAAGATGTACACAGGGAATGATAAATGTAATCTACAATGCATCTGCATGCTGTCTAGGTCAAACTAGACTAAAGTCAACACTTGGTCAACTCTAGTCAACCACACTAGTCAAACTAGATCATCTAGGTCAAGCCTAACCTAAACAAGTCTAACAAGTCTCACTAGGCCTAACCAAGCCTAGGCTAGCACTCACTTACAATCCCAAGGCTAATACAAGCTATCAATACACCATACACAAGCCACCAATCTAACTCAAACCAACACTCATGAGTATACACTCCATATACCCTAGACTATACCACCCAGGCCATATGCCACATACATTGGTATAGGCAACACACACATATCAATTTCATATATTCATACATGTTAATTATATAGGCAATATGCATATAACTATAATACATTATATTTATGCCAATAGGCAATATCTATACTACATCACATTATCACATTAAGTTATATATTACATATATATAAATATGCATGTAGAAGTTAGGGAAAAACTCATGCACATGCATGTGTGTGTCTAGGTGACAATGTGTGTCAATTTGTATAGGGCACATGCAAAGATGGGGTGTCATGTTATATGTGTGTGTACATGGTGTGTAATAGGGAATAGGAATGAGGGCTTGCACATGTGTGACAGTAAAGGAAAAAATCAGTTTGTGTGTTGAGGGGGTGGGAAACTAACATGTTTAGATGGCCAAGGTTTTTACCTATATATGTATATATATTTTTTCTATATATATATATATATTATATATTATATATTATATATATATATATATTTTTTTATATATATATATATATATATATATATATATATATATATATATATATATAAATATTTGTATATATATATATATATAAGACTACATACATTCTGTTTACATTCCTTCATATATATATATATATATATATATATATATATATATATATAGAGAGAGGGCTATCTAATGTGTGAGCCATATAGCACAATGTGTGTGATGCATATATTAGTGTATTAATCTTAGTAAAATTCAGTGTAATGTGTGATGGGAGTATATGCAGGCATGAGTGCTCTGGTACCAGTATGCAGAACATGAGAATTAGGGTGTAGTGATGAATACATACAGAGCATGGACATGGTAGATGGTTTCAGTCAGTGAAGTGGATCAATGAAAGAGGACTAAACCACTTCTTCAGATAATGATTTTACATAAATGGCATCCCAATCTTGGATGACAGATGTTTATCATTGGGGTTATCAAATGAAGGCTACAATGAAGACATGAACTGTTCATTAATGGGTTTGATAGTCCTTTAAGTATACATGACACATCAATCAGGGAATGAGGACCTAATGGGACTGAACAAAATACTGAACAATTCTACAGGACTGATACCATAAGGAAGGATTTAAGACTGAACGAATGCAAATTGAGGACTGAAATCAAAACCTATCCTTCCCAGTCCTAACATTGAACTGATACTTGAAGTATCAGTGCCAAGCTACCTCTTGACTGATACCATGTTCAGTAGAGAATTGCCCCAATAGCTGATACTAAAGAAGATAAGGGCTGTAACATGAGAGTGAAGGACATAACAAAATATACAAGGACTGAACAATGGGATGACTGAAACCATACCACTATAGGACTAACATAAAGTAGAATCAAATGAATGTTACTATAGGATGACCCCCTATACATTACATGTTGTTAGAAGTAACCCAAGCCCTACATCAAGACTGATACATCATGGGTTAGGGGACTGAAACCAAAATTAAATAGAGGCTGCTACCAATAAATGTGAGTAATGGGCTGAATATCAAGGAATGGACTTAACCTTAATATAGGCTCGACTGAATGGAAAATATGTACAAACTGGAACATATTTTTCGAGGCTGAACTTCAAGGGTAAATGCAAGACTTATTAGATATCAAAATAAAATGGTTCATAAGAAGGATTGAGTGGTCTGCATCATGGTACACTATGGTCTGGACAATAAGTCCTAAACTGAAGCATCACATTAAACATGGGTTGAACAAAATGCAGGGCAGATGGAATAAATTGTATATGAGAATGAGGACAGAACCCTTTGGCTCGACTTCATGAGGGAACCAAGCTAAAAATATAACAGTGTACTAACTGAGAATTTACTCAGATTGAAATGTGTGTGTATAACAATTACACTAATCTCAGGTTTTAGGAAATCTGTTGAACTTGAGTTCAGGATTTCAGCCTTAACATGACAGTTATCATATAGGTTCTCAGGAATGTGTGTGTATTATAGAGCAATGTGTGTGAAGTGAGTGTTTGCAGTGTCAAACATGTGTGTGTTTTCAGTTTAGGGAATTCAGTAATGTGTAAACAAATCTCAGGAATCAGAAATTTAAAGTTCAATTGACATTCAAATAACAGTGAACATATTGACTAGTTACATAAATGCCCAAAACCAAATCGAAAACCTAAATTCTCAAACACAACCTTAAACTACCATTATTAGTGAACTATACATGTGTAAGTGAATCAAAGAATGGCAATTAACATCAATGAAAATTGGGTTTAAACAGGGAATTAAAGTTCAGACATTCAAACAGTGACTTTGTGTATCAGTCGACTGTTTCAGTCCAACCCCATTAGAAAATCTATTTCGAATCCAAAATTTCCAACACTAGTAAATATCTAATCATAGAAGTAATCTAATACACCTGTGTGTGTGATTTAACATGGCAATCAATCATTAAAAATTAGTTTAAAAGAGGAATAAAAAATCAGGATTTTAAATCCTGGACTGTATTAGAACATTTTCAAACCCAATTTCATATTCGAAATACAATAAAATTTCAAATAAATAGTTGATAAACAATCATGAACATGTGTAGGTGTTACACAAGTTGTATCGTATCCATACACTGGACACGAACGTGTCCAAAATCGAGAAGGATACACCCAGGCACATCCACACTGTGCAGTGTCGTACTGTGAGTACGAGGTACCGTACACGCGACACCGGACACGTGACAGTTCGTGCTTGTGTCCATGTGTTCGCCACACATAGGGCTACATATTGGACACAACACGAGGTGTCCAAGTGGCTCGTGTCAGGTGCACGAGACACGTATCGGAACGTGTCTCGCCCGCGTGCCGTGCAGTGTAGAAATCAGTGCGGGTCGATTTCCTCTCAAACCACTCGATAAAATCGTCCCAAATTTTGTGTGTGTTGTGTCAGTCAGTAGGCCACCGTGTCTACCAAAAATCAGGGCCTGAGTTGTCGTGTCGTGTCCTATGTCAACCCCGAGTAGCAGGGTACTGAACCGAGTCAGTGCGCAGCGTGTCCAACACGGATTTGGACACGACAAGACACGAAAACGTGCTCAGTCAACCACGAAATCAATATATATATATATAATACAACAAATCTATTTAAACACTTTCCAAAAATATCAATTTTAAAACCTTTGTGGCATTTTAACAAACATCTACACACACATCATGATATGTGTCCGATACGGACACCAAACGGACACGAATCGACACAAAACCAATACCTATGACTAGGTGACACCTAGGGCTTCCCATCCATGTAAGGAAAACGAAATTTGGTAGAGGGAATAGGGATTTACCTATATGTGCAATTTGTATGAAAAAGCTTCAAAAAGGGGGTTTCTCCTTGATGGCCAAAAGCTCCAAATTGTTCCTCCACTGAAAATATTCACCATGGACAGAAAGTATTCATGGATTAGATCCTAATGCAAGAAGTTTGGTTGAAAAAGGATGAGAAATGGAGAAGTTATGAATGAATGAAATTGGAGCTCACCTTGTTCTTGAGAAATGGAAAAATGAATAAAGGAGGCAAAGGTTTTTGAGAGGGATTAAATAGGCTCACCTAGGGTTTTGGGCTGGCTACTTCTAGGGTTTTGGGATCCCATCCAATGGTCACCCTCACATCATGTCAAATCGATGGCTAGGATGGAACCTAGGTTTCAATGCTAGTCTCAACTAACTATAACTAGCTAGTCTAACTTGATCATTCTAACCAATGACTAGTCATGACTAATCCAAGCTAACTAACCCTAGTCTAGGCCATGTCTAATCTGGGTTAGGGCTAAACTTCTAGGTTAAGGACTAACATAATACATAGCAATATTTTAATTAATAATAAATTCACATACATTCCAATAAATTCTAATAAATCCTATTAAATTCAAATAAATTCAAAATAACCAAAATACCCTCAAGCTAAAAATGATAAATGAATTACCCTAATCACATGGCTAGGCTCTAGGTCAAGCTGTCTCTAGGGTTACACTAGCAAAATACCAAAATCACAAGACATAAATTTAAATAGTTTAAAAATGATTAAAAATCACCAAAAATCATAATATGAAATAAATATCAATAAATAATAATTATAATTACAAAATTTCAAAATTACCCTTATCTGGAAAACTGGGTGTTATACCTTATTTTTCGGTTAGTTAAAGAATTTGATTTTTGGTATCCGTTGTTGATTTAAATTTTTTGTCAAGATGAAATTATATGGGCTAGGTCATCTCAGTTATGGAATCTAGTTTTTTACAGTCACATTAGCCAGCATGGTGAGGACATATAGTCTAATTTTGGATATATTTCTCAGGTATAGAAATTTAAGGTTTTCGCATACAAGCTAGCGGCATCGCAAAAATTTTAAATACCATGATTCTAGAGGTATGTGCCTTAATCGAGGTCTCTGTGATTATCGTAGCCTTGCTTACTAGTATGACGAGGATTTAGAGTACCATGATTTTGGATAGACGCATATGATTATCAGATTGTACCTTAAATACTTTTGAACATGTTTTCTCTACTTTTGTTTAGTCTTTCAAAAAAAGAATTATTGGTTGTTTTTGTTTTGCTTCTCATTATTTAACTTAGGAGTAGGAGTAGGAGTAGCTTTAGCTGTTATTATAAACCTTTGTGTAACTTTTGCTATGAATTTCTTCATAATACAATGAATCGATGATTTTGCTAGACCTTATTTTGGATTTGATATTATAGTTCTGGTTTCAAAATGGTTCCCTCTTTAAACAGAAAAGCAGAACAGATTCTATTATCATTCTTTTCCTGCCATTATTTTTATTTCCATCATTCTTTGTCTTATATAACTATCCTGATTACATTAATTCCTTCTCGTATCAAATTCTGTCAGCTGTACTTTGAACCCTTGAATCTTCATATTGTTTTTACTTGAGAAATATTGAGGAAGTGACGTGAATCATCTAGTTCAAAAATGACGTAATTGGTTATCATATGATGATTTTGTAGGAATCAAAATGTTGGATGTCAAATATGAAAATTTTGAAATGGAGATGTGGTAAAGGTTTAGAATGAAATCGAGGGATAAATGTTATCAATTTAGAAACAATCACAGAAATTTGAGTTATGAATAATTCCTGGATGTATTTCAAAAAAAAAACTAATGAGGATATTCAAGGTCAACCTAGTTTTGAGAACTTAGAAAATTTTGGTTATTGATTCTTGGGAACTTTTACTCTAAGGCTATGTAGAAATTTAGAAATGGAAAGGAGAATTTAATTGTATTCAATGATTATGCAAAATTAAACTGGATATTGTAAGAGGATGACTAGAGACAGAGAGAACACAAGGATTTTAAGTCATAGAAATTATTTTTAGATAATTGGGGGAAAATTATAAAATTCAAAAAGGATAATATTGAAGGTGAACGTTGAAGAAATATGAAGGTTGATTTATAAATAAGAATAAATTTTGTATGACATAGTGGTATTGGAGTTGAGTAAATACGAGACTCGATTTAAACAAGTTCAAGGATTTTATAAACTGGATTTAGAGGTTTCGGATCTAATTTAGAACGAGGTAAAAGAATTTGGAAATTTGATTAAATGAATAAGTGTTGATTCCTAAATAAGAGGGATAAGTTTCATGGGAAATATTTTAGAAATTTAGAATTTAGCCTGTGGTGATCATGGCAAGGTCAAATCTTTACGATGGAAGGATAAAATTTTGATGGTAGTCATATAAGGGTTGATTTTATATTAGGGCTTGTGAGACAGAAACATGATTGGCAAATGATAAACTGATGGTATCAGAGAGAGATGATTAACTTGACTTTCGTATGAAATCTTTCCTGTTTTTCCCTAAAAGGTTTTTTAACATCATTGAATCCTAGCTTCCTTAATCACGACCAAATCGACTTCGATCATCTTTTCTTATCATATTAATATCTTGGGTTGTACTCAATTGAATTAAATTTGATTGTGACCTGAATCTCCATCCTTGTATTCTCGTTCTCAGACTTTGATGAACCTGTCCTCCATATTGCCCAAATCTTGATTTTCCAAATTGATCAACTTAGATCATATCGTGACAAAAATTTCAAAATATTATTATGATTGGATTTCAATGCTATTGACATTCGTTCTTAAAATTTTGATTTTGATTTTCCTTAAATAGTACCCCTTATCGTACCAATAGTCTTGACCCTTGACCGTACTCAATTTATTTGAATTCCATCGTGACTTGGATCTCTATCATATGCTGCTCGTGCTCAAAAATCTCGATTTCAAATTTTTCGAACCTAAATTCAAATATTGATTAGCTTTATTCTTTATCGTGTCAATATTTTAATTTTGATCGTAAACAAACTTCGATACCCATATCACTCGTGCATAAAACTCTGATTTATTCTTGAAAGTGACTAAATTCTGTTCCAATCGTGATTAAGTTTCGTACTATTCTTGATCGTAGCGAAAATTGATGGTAGGTTATGCCTACGCTACCACCATACTCTTCATCATACCTAAATACTATTCGACCAAGGTTAAACTGACTTTATCTTCGATCGTGTCGAACTAACGATTATGATCATGTTCGGATTTTAACACTAGTTTCCAAACTCTTTTCTGACCATGATTTACTTCCTGATTATATCTAAACTCCTTGTGATTAGTCATGCCTAGATGACCCGGCATGACTAGACGACTATGAATCCCATGATCGTGATTTTAACGACCATGACTATCGTACCGATTTTGCCTCTAAATCGTGCTTGAAAATTTTGTCCTTGATCACGACTACCCGATTTGATTATGAACTTGTCATAAAAATTGAGTGATCATATCCGAAATAAATTTTCCATTGTGCCTAAAACAACCTTGATACCCGGTCACAACTATATGATTGGTTAGTCGTGCCGAAACCTCGAATTTGGTTATGTCTGAACCAATTTCTGCTCCTGCCATAAATTCGATTCTATAGATATCGTGCTTAGGGTTCCATTCCTAAAGAATACCCAAGTTTTGGTTTTGTAGTCAAATCTTAAATCGTGCCAAACCTAGATCATTGCTAAATTGTAAATCACGTTCGAACTCGGATCCTAGTTCATGACCTAATTAATCATGCTCATTAGACTTTCAACCATGACAAATTACTAGTCGTGCCTAAGTCAATTTGAAACTGATTATCTTGAATCGTGCCAACTCGTCGTTCTTTGATCATGTCTAAAATATTGCCTAAACTTTCTATCCTGATTCAACTACCCTGCCAACTTTTAATTTCGAGGACGAAATTTCTTTAAGGAGGGTAGATTTGTAACCTCCGGTATTCGAACTTGGGATTTTCATCGAATTTTTGCCTTTTCTATTTTTGAAACTTATTGTTCTGAATCTAAAAAAAATGAATGAGTTTTATGTTTCGACTGTGCTAAGCCAACGTTATTGGTTCGGTCTTTTGTTTTAAGAGAAACTATTTTGCATCATATGTCATTCTTGCCTTTTTCTAATTTTCCTTATAAGTTATAAATATTTAATTTTGTATACAAAAATAGTTGATTAATATGATTTTAAAAATAAATACTAATAATAAAATATTATATCATTCTAGTATCTTTGAAATCGAATTTCATGATAATATATATATATATATATATATATATATATATATATATATATATATATATATATATATAAATAATGAATGTTGGTTTTACGAAATTATATTATGTGAATCTATGCTAAATAATTTTCGACATTTCCCGAAAGTTTCATAGGTTACGATTATTAGGAATAGATATACCTTTATACTTATTTCAAATTCAATGGTTTTCGGGAATTTGTAAGTAAGATCATTAGCGAGTTTAGAAACAAATGTTAGTGGTTAGCATTGGGTTAGCAGTTAGTAGTTTTCTACTATTTTACCTATAATTCTATTACATGTACAATTTTTTTTAGGGTTTTCCACACTTTTCCTATAAATATCACACTTTCCCCAAGAGTTGCACAAATCTCCAAAACCTAAAATCAGCACACAGCCGCCATTCCTCCCTTGGAATTCCGACCATATTTTCTCCATTGTTGCTACCTCCCGACACCCCGTCGTCACCACAACCTTCATCACCACCCTCTGTGGCCGTCACCTCCTGGTCCCCACGACACAACAAACCACCACTGCCAGCCACCATTGGCTGCCACACCCTTCGGCTCCATCCCGGCCATGGCATCCACCAGAACAACTACCGCCTCCGCCCAACCCGAGCCTGTCCCCAGCCACCCCGATCACCACCACCACCACCACCGATAGCCACCACCACTACCAAATCATAAAGAGAGAGAGAGTGAGAGAGAAGACCTGACCGGATCCCGTCGCCGTCGACCCGTCCGGTGCCCGTCGTACAGATCTGCATGAAACCCGACCTCCAGATCCGCCGTCGCGCCTCCGGCCGGTGGTCCGCCACCCAGCTCGCCGACCGACCCTGCCGCCAAGCTCCGCCACTCCTGGCCGCGTCCTCCCGTCGCCGTCCTTGGCGAGACCCGCCCACCGGCGCGATCTTCCGTGCCAGAACCCCTCCGCCGGAGCTCCTCCGCTGGCGCAACTCCTGTCCGCCCTGGCGTGCTCCACCTGGCGCCGTCCCGCGTCCTCCCAGCGCTCTGGCACTACTGGCCACCACTCTGGCCGGCGATCTAGCCGACCAAACCGCCGGAGCTCCTCCGCCGGCTACTTTCGCCGGAGCCCAAGGCCGAGCCGCCTCCGCGAACCCCCCTTTGTGAGCAGCCGCTCCCTTTCGATTTTGAACCCCCTTTCCATTCTTCCTTTGAGTAAATGGGGATCAGCCCCTCTATTATAATGTAAATTATATATATAATATAAATTGGTTTATATATAATATATATAGTTTATATATAATGTAAATTGGTTTATATATAATATAAATAGTTTATAATATAATGTATATTGGTTTATATATAATATATATAGTTTGTATATTAGTTTATATATAATATATATAGTTTATAATATAATGTATATTAGTTTATATATAATGTATATTATTATTAAAGTATCATTGTAATATTGTTACTAGTATTATTAATATTATTGATAACTTCTTATTAAGGTGAATTGTATTTATGCATTAATTCAATTTGATTTTTATGCGCGGGCCTGTCATATATCGCCTCTGTGCTTTAAGCCTGGTCGATGCATGCCCTATCTCATTTGGACCGCATGTGTTCTGTATGATAGGGCCGCATGGGCTGAGCCGCATAAGCGCTGCACATTCGAACCTGAACCATATAAGTGGCCCAGGACTGATCCGCATGAATACTGCATAACTGTGTCGCATAAGTGCCTCCTGATTTAGCCGCATGGGTGTCTCATGTTTTGAGCCGCAGGAGTACTTCATGACTGAGCCGCATGAACCGCCTAAGTGCCTCATGACTGAGCCGCATGAGCACTTCATGACTGAGCCTCATAAGTGCCTCATGACTGAGCCGCATGAGCACTTCATGACTGGGCCGCATGAATACTGTTTGGCTAGGCTGCATAGCTGAAAACAGAGTCCTTTATTTTCTTCTAGGTGCTAAGCCCTTTTTCTATGTTTTGTAGGTATCTGGCTAGCAAACTTCTCCAGGACCGGTATTGGCGATAGAGTGAAAATACACCATTCTGACACATACATCAGACAGCTAAAAACTCATGCTTTGGAAGAGTTTTTCCTGCGCCATTTTGGCATACACATCAGACAACTCAGAACTCTTCATGCTTCGGAAGAGTTTTCCCCAGGTGGTAAGAAAAACCTTTATACCTTGGAGAGTTGGACGGTGGTCAGGCGTCATCATGAACGTCATTTCTTCATGGCTCTCCAAGTAGGCGAAACCACCATCAGGGATGCTGTTTTGAAGGTATGGTCTTTCGGAAGAGCAGGGCTAAGGTATCCGCAATACGGAGGGAAGAACAGCATGATATATTTGCCCTCCTCCGGACAGCTCCTTGGAGATTCAAAAGCCTTGTTTGCTTCTCAGCATAAAACATGACTTCTTTCGAGGGCCACAAAACTGCTTTTTGGTGAAGGCGAAGTGCTGTCAAACTGACCAAACTATGTATTGCTAGATTTTTCTTTCTTTGTTTTCTGCTGCTGATGCAGTCCTATGAATGTAACTGATTTTGAATTAACAGAATACGTTCACTCCATTCTTTATTTGTGGTATTTTGTGGTGCTTGTACTAGAGGGCCTAATACAACATTTGTGTTTGATAAAGAACATCCTACTATGGGACTTTTTGTGGACCTATTGCTCTTTTTATGCATCTGGAAATACGAAAAAATAGATTTGAATGATATTTTGTGGACCTACTACTCTTTGGTACACTGATGGTACGAGTAATAGATTAGGATAACTTTTATGGACTTATTATCCTTTTTGTGTACTGGCGATGCGAGTACTGATAATAAGTGGAGAGAAAACCAACATATTTACTCAGAGGTAATGAGGATACGGTAAATATGGGTCTAAAGTCGAGCCTTCCTACTCAGAGGTAATGAGGACGTGGTAGGAGTGGTCCTAATGGGGATACACATAACAACTCAGAGGTGCTATCAACGTAGAAGTTCTATGTATTGGATGGTTTGTTTGTGATGGACGGGAAAACAACTCAGAGGTAATATGGACGTGGTTGTTTTTCCCGTTGGGGCATTTTATGGACCTATTACCCTTTTTGTGCACTGGTGGAACGAGTAATAGATTTTGAGGCAAACTCAGGTGGAAAAAGCATTTAGTATGGAAGTTCAGAGGTATGACCAGAAGATGAGATATGAATCCACTCGGAGCAGTCAGAGAGTAAGTTCAGTGGTACCTGAGGGTACATAAATCAACAATTTGGAAGATTTGAGGTCAGAGTGTAAGTTCAGCGATACCAGAGGGTACATAACTCACAATCTGAGAGATAGTTGGAAGATGTCGTTTAGACATAATATTTCTTGAGAAACTTACCATTGATGGGCATCATGAGCAAGTCGCCATTTTGTTTTGCGAGACGGTACGTGCCGTTGGAGAATACGGTCTCGATGATAAATGGACCCTCCCATTTAGGCTGGAATTTGTCGGGGGTCTTGTGAGTCATGACAATTGGTCTGCAAATGGCCAAGATGAGATCGTCGACTTAGAATATTCTCTATTTGACTTTCTTGTTTAAAGCCCGAGAGATGCGTGCTTGGTAGAGCTCTATGCTTTGTGGAGCTTGTAAATGCTTCTCGCCTAACGCTTTCAACTCTTGTAGCCGTCGGTAAAAGTTATCGTCCGACGTTAACCGATAAGTAAGGGCCACTCGAAGTGAGGGGATCTGAGTCTCCAATGGAAGGACTGCATCGCTCCCGTAAACCAAGGAGAACGGTGTATTTCTTGTAGCCGTCCAAATCGTGGTACGATACGCCCATAAGCACTCGCCAAGCTTTTTATTCCAATCGCGTTTGTTTGAAGACACAAACTTTTTGAGGAGCTTAATTATGGTTTTGTTGAAAGCTTCAGCCAGACCGTTAGCCGATGGGTTATATGCCGTCGAGGCCATGTTCTGAATTCGATTCTTGTCACAAAATCGATAGAAAGCTTGCTTGCGAACTGCGGACCATTGTCGTGAATAATCCTCCGGGAAAGTCCAAAATGGTAGATGATGTGATATTTTATGAAGCTAATCATGTTTGATGTCTTCACCTTTGCAAGTGGAACAACTTCTTCCCATTTGGAGAAGTAATCAGTGATTGCAAGTATGAACCGATGCCCCCTAGATGACGGTGGGGTGATTGGCCCAATAATGTCCATTCCTCATGCTTCAAATGGCCAAGAGGCCACTGTCGGGTGTAAGAATTCGAATGGAAGATATATAAAATCTGTATGGATTTTACAAGCCTTACACTTCTTTGCATAATCAACTGCATCTGCTACCATTGTGGGCTAGTAATAACCCATCCGACGGAGACGATCCTATAATTTTAGACCAGGTTGGTGAGCCCCGCAAGCGCCATCGTGAGCCTCGCGCAAGGTTTCTTTTACTTCTGCATTTGACAGACATCTTAACAGTAGCCCATCGTAGGATCGTCGATATAATATTTTTGTTTCTGTATCATAGAAGAATATAAGAGAGCGCCTTCTGATTGAAGTTGCTTCCTTCACATTTTCTGGTAGAATTTTGTAGACTACAAAGTCGATGAGCGGGCATCTCCAGTCTTGTATGTCATTGGTTATTTGGGCAGAGTAACTCGTACCCAGTTGAACATTGTTCTTGGGACAGACCAGCTCATGGCCTATTACGTCGACTAGATGATGAGTATCATTTGGAAGTGCCAAGGAAGCGGCGAGGCCTGCTAGGGCATCGGCTTCGATATTTTGGAGCCTAGGAACATGCTCTATAAAGAACCCTTCTAAGGTTACAATGATGGCAATTGTTGTCTGATAGTAGGGAATCAGGTCCTCGTTGCAAACCTCGTACGAGCCTCGAATCTGGTTAACAACCAACTGCGAGTCGCCATATACTTCCAGGTACTTGATCCCCACTTCTTTTGCGAGTTGGAGTTCGATGCCTAGAGCGTTATATTCGGCTATGTTGTTTGAACATGGTTCTGTAAGAGAATATGCCCGATTGACCACCAACCCAGAGGGAGAAATTAATACTACCCCCACTTCAACGACGATATCACCTTACGACCCCGTTCTTGAAGCACCATCAAAGAACATTCACAAAATGGCGTCATACGAAGTCATGTTTGAGGCGACGACTTCGTTGGGGATTTCTTTATAAATTCTGGCTATTTCTGAGCCTGGATGGGCTGCTAAGAAGTCGGCCAGGAATTGACCTTTGACAGCCTTCTGCGGAACAATAACCATGTCGTATGGGATAATAGTATCCCCCAGGTGGCTAGATGAGAACTGAGTGCGCCTGGCTTGGTCATGAGAACCCTGAGAGGATTAACTCATAAGACAACATGGATGGTCTGCCCTATCACATAGTATCGTATTTTCTGAATGGCGAACACTAGGGCAAGGCACTCCTTCTCCATGGCGGTGTACCTATGCTCCGGTCTTACCATCATCCGACTGAGATAGTAAATGGCTTGTTCATGTCTCACATCATTATTCTGTACTAGCAAAGCACCGAGGGAGTGTTCCATCGCCCGTACATAGAACATGAAGGGCTTTTCGGCGACCGGGGCTACCAGAACTGGCGGATTCGTCAGGTACTCCTTAATGTCATCAAAGGCACGCTGACATTCTTCGTTCTATACGAAAAAGAAACCTTGTCTCATGAGTTGAGTGAAAGGTTGACATCGCCCTGAGAGATTAGATATGAACCTCCTGATATAGGCTAGTCTTCCTTGAAGGCCGCGTAGTTCATGGAGGTTCCTCGGTGGACTCATCCCCATAATTGCTTTTGTTTTATGGGATCTATGTGAATGCCCCAGGAAGTAATGACAAAGCCCAAGAACTTTCGCTGGACACGCCCATGAATGACTTTGTGGGATTCATCTTCAGGTTGTGCGCTCGCATGAGGTCGAACACTGTTCTCAAATCATGTAAGTAATCATTTTTGGAGCGGCTTTTGACGGCGATGTCGTCAACGTAACACTCCACCGTCTTGTGCAAATGATCTCTAAAGATGACGTTCATAACACGTTGATATGTAGCACCGGTATTCTTCAGGCCGAAGGGCATGACCGTATAACAATACACATCGATCGGTGTTCAGAATGACGTATGCTTCTCTTCATCAGGAGACATTTTGATTTGATTGTATCCTGAAAAGGCATCCATAAAGGATATGTGCTCGAAGCCACACATATTATCGATCATTATGTCGGTGATCGGAAGAGGGAATTCATCCTTAGGGCATGCCGCATTCAGATTACGAAAATCGATGCAAATTTGGATCTTTTCATTCTTCTTGATGACTGGTACTATGTTGGCTACCCAATCTGGGTGCTGCTCTTCATGGATGAAACCGCTAGCTATAAGCTTGTTTACTTCTGCTTCAATAGAGTTCATGATGTCTGGACGAAATTGTCGCTGCTGTTGTTTGACTGGTTTTGCGTCCGGGTAAATGTTAAGCTTATGAAGTACAATCTTGAGATTTAACCCTAGCATGTCTTCATAGCTCCAAGCAAAGATGTCGATGTATTCTCTGACGAGTTGCAACAATGACTCCCGTTTGCCGTCTGTCAGGCTTTTACTGACGAAGATTGGCTTTGGAGAGGATTCATCACCGAGGTTAACTTGCATGACCTCGTCTTCAGTGGAAGGATCACGAAGTTCAAAGCGTTTCTCCTATTATGCATCTAGTTGTTGGATCCACGGCTCCAACTCAAGTGGTTTGAGTAGATCTTTGCCTTCCTCTTTAATATCAGCGGATGTCATGTTGACAGATAATATCTGTCTGAATATATCTCTAATACTGCCATCGGAGTCGTAAGTGGGTGACTCGGACGAATGAGAGTGCCACTCACATTCTTCATCGGAACTCTCGGGCGTTGTTGCTGGTGTAACATACCCGAGGCCGTGTCTGGATTTGCCATAATAATTTTGAGGTTTCCCAAACGGAGTTGAGAGCTGCCGAGGCGATCGTCGACCGCTGCCATAATTTAGACCTGGGGTAGCCTCCATGTCATACCCCTACTTTTGCATGAAGTACTTGGCCTGAGGACTATACAGGTAGAGCAGTAGCCTTGCATTATCGGGTTCGAGATCAAACACTTGAGGCATGAAGGGTTGAGGACCTTCTTTTCAGCCAAAGATGATCGTGTGATCCCCTCCTCTTCTTTCTGGGACTAGGAAATAGGCATCTTTAATGGGAGCAAGTTGGTTTACGGTATGGACGGCTGTCACCTGTGTGTACAGGTTAATGTCCCGACCGAGTCCCATAATATACATCAGATTGAGTTTATTTCACTCAAGATAGTTCAGTAGCAGCCTCTTATTGATGAAATAAGGAATTTTGTCGATATGGATTACATCATCAGGAGAGGGGCTATCCACCTGTGCAACCAGGTACTTGGCGAGTTCTACGTCCTCTTCGGCTACCCCCTGCGTGATCGGAGGTCGGAATGCTATTTTGGGCAACTTGATCTCCAAAGGTTCAGCTTGTGGTATCGGTTTGCCTGAGGATGTCAAATCAACACTTGGTTGTCGGCTCATTTTGGGAAGACGGATGACAATTGGCTCGGCAAGGGACTTTATGTCTTCCGGTTGCCTTTGAGTAGATTTTGGCAATCGGATCACCATTGGTGTCATAGAGGGCCTCGCATCTTCCTGTTGCCTTTGTTTAGATTTCGACAATTGGATCACCATCGGCCCTACGATGGGTTTTGGCTCCTGGCTGGATCTCGGGAGCCGGATGACCATCGGTTCCAACTGTGGAGGTGAGCCAGGAGAATCGGGCACCTCATTGTGCACAGCTGCGACAAGGGGTGAGGCTTTCCCGATTTATGGGCCTGGAGATAAATTCTCAAGGGTTCCTCTGGCCCTGTGATGGCCTCTAGTTCGTCAGTTATGTGTTTCTTGGATTCGTCATATAGACAAGCCTCCGAAGAGTAACAGGATTCAACCCCTTTGAAAGGATCGATGTCGGCGACTACAGTCTTCACGAAGCCATGCTTACTGACATACTTGAAGCACTGGTGAAGTGTGGATGGCACGATCATATGGTCATGTATCCATGGACGCCCTAGGAGGATGTTGTAGGACTTGTCTGCATCTATGACATAGCAGGTGACCTCCGTTTTCAAGTCACCAATCTGACATTTCAAGCGGATCTTCCCTAGGGGATAGCTCCTTCTCGAGTTAAAATCGCTGATGGCAGTGTTGGTTGCCGCTACGCTGTGCATAGGGATGCCCAGGACTTGAAGTAAGCTTTTCGGGATGATACTTATCGACAAGCTAGGATCGATGTGCATCCGATCCACCTTGATGTCGCCTATGTATCCAGTATAGTACAAGGGGCGATCATGCATGTTGGTCTTGATCAACATGTCCTGTGAAGTAAATATGATGTAGGGCATTGCATTTGTGCCAGGTCTTCTCCTGGAGGCTTGACCTGGGCTAAGTAAGCGTCAGCATTTTGGAGTGCTTCACTCAATGTGACACGAAGATCCTTGGAGAGCCTTAGGAGCTCGTATAACGATAACTTTGCTGGCGTATTAGCCAATTGTGCTAATATAGAAAAGTTGTAAGGTCTTTCTAGCCCCTGAGATACGTCGTTATGGAGTGGCCTGTCGAAGCGGGTTTCCTTTGGCTTGGACTTATCCGCCGGTGGAGGCTGAGACGGCCTTAGAACATCAGAAGGAGGCAACGTTGCCGGCTGAGGATCTTCGACTGAGCTGTCCAGTATGTGATGGACTTGTGCCCCAGACCGGGTAGCAACGGCTGCTGCTTCTCCAGCTTCGAATAAAATTGTGTGGCAGGATCTAGACTTCCTGCCCTTCTTCTTGTTGGTAGGAGATGACACCGCCTGGATAACTTCGGACACTAAGTCCGGATGCACCCACATGATCTCTCCTCGCGATGTGGTGAGAGGTACCAATCCAGATGTCTGGTTCCGAATGGGTGGAAGATTAGTAACCTCCATCATTGCCCGAAGGACAGGTATTACCTAGTCTGGAGTGCTTGTTGGAGGGAAATTGTCGAACTAAATTGACACCATGTTCGCCGCCACGGTAACCTCTTCAAAGTCGAGCGATAGAGCTTTGGAGTCGATAAGACTCTAGATGTACCACTTTAATTGGAAGCAGTCATGAGTGGAATGATGGACATAGCTGTGGAAGTGATAATATTTTGGGTCCTCCATTTCTGCCACTCGGGGCTCGTGCCTTGGTGGAGGGAGCTGGATCCTACCCCCTTATAAGAGCATATCGAAGATAGGTTTGACATGACTATCTTCAAATGAGTAATTCACCTTGGGCCACTGACCTTCCGCCTATTTTTGTTCGGGCTTCTGGGTCGCATCAGCGACCATGGCCTGTTTGTCTTTATTGTCCCGGTTGGAGGTGCCGCCACTGTTATTATTGCTGGAGGTAGAACCAGGATGTTTGCCCTTATCCTCTCCATCTGGGATGTGTAATCCCAGCTGGCGAGCCTTCTTCAACTTTACCTCTGCATTGATAGCACTTATGATGAAGTTCGTCCAATCCCTGAACTGATCGTCACCCATCTAGAGGCTAATTGCGGGGAGCAACTTCTTCTGGCAGATTTCAATCAAGGAGCTTCCGGGATTGCCAGGGGCAATCTCATTGCGGTTTGGCAGAACCGTTCGATATAGTTCCTTGTTAGCTCCTTCTCTCCCTGAATGACATCCATGAGAGACGACATCGTCACATCATGCCCCACTTCATAGAATCTCTCCAGGAACATGTGTTTGAAGCCGTCAAAAGAATGGATGCAGTTGTCGGGAAGGTTGCGTTACCAGTCGAACGCGATCCCCTCCAATGCTCCGATAAATAATCGTGTGAGGACGACGTCACTATGCATCAAGTGGTCGGTTATGACCTCAAAGTAAGTCATGTACTGACTAGCAGAGGTCTTTTCGTTATATGAATTGATATGAAATGACTTGTACCATGGTAGAAAAGACACATCTCTCCATGAAACGGGATACGGTTGCCATATTCTGAGGTCCCGAGAGGAGTCTCAGGCATTGAACATTGCTCGAAGCTCCTGGACTTTCCTCCTTGTCTCCTTGACTTCGTCCGTAGCTGAAGGAACGGATGCTTCTAAAGGATCATCACCCAAAAGAGGGGCAATTTTGTTGGAGTCCGTATTGATTGCGGGTCCCAAGATTGTTTGTCCGGGCGTCCTTGCTGGTTGAGTTGGCAAGGCAGCTTTGATTTCATCTACAGACTTGACCAAGGACAGGAGCATAGCTTCAAGTACTTCTAGACGTTGTCGATCAGTAGGCGCTTCATGATCATCGTCGGCCATAAAGACTGCCCTCACATGGGTAGAGGTAGAAGGGATCGTAGCAGCGGTGCTCTCTGTGTCGTACCTTTGTACAGAGAAATCGTCGAGGAACGTCAGAATGTCATCTTCTTCGGACTCGGAAGGGGTGCTACCCCCTGTGCAGGAAGCCACATCGTCTTGGTGAGGGTGGTGGCCCTCATGGAAGTCCAAGTCTGTTGCGCAGTTCTGGGGGATCTCTACCCCTATGTGTGCTCTTGGTACACCGGGTTGTCGCATATATTGAGGGTACTGCTTCCTCCAGCTTTATCTACTCCCAAGAAGGCCGAAGGTGCACCCCTAGATGCTGGAAGCTTCTTTTTGGATCGAGTGTCTAAATAGACACCCCCTGTGGTTGTCGGCAGCAACCCTCCAGATGAGAGTTCATTGTAATACTAGCCAAGATTGTCGGGCTGGAAGAGCCTGTATTCTTTCCTCCCTTGTCGGGAGGAACCTTCTAATTTAAATTACAGGAGGCGAAAGGAAACTCCTCGTCTCCTGGAATTTGTACCTGTTTTTTGAGTTGTTGTCGGACAGGTGCTGGTTGCTGCAGTCGTTGGAAAATGGACTGCCGATCTTCAGGTGCTGCCGACTTGTCGTAGCAGCAGTGGATGATGACTTGGGTACAACGACGTCCCGAGAGGGACTCATCGCATGCCAAGTTTGCCTCCTTGCGTTTGTGAGTAATCCCCTCACGCAAGTCGATAGCAGGTTGATCTACCTTTGCATCAAACTTATGGACTCGGGTATCCCGAGCACACAGATGCGTAGGTATCATGTTTGTTCCCAGATCCGAGGCTAGTAAAAGCACTTGCCCTCGATCATTGGAGGGAGACTTGAAAGACCCACTCTGTCCGTTAGCCCTGGGGGACTGGACGCGGGTGGTTCTGTACAACTTTCCATCAGGAGCCCGTATAACAGTTAACGGTGCCCGCTGACGGTCAGTAGCTTGCATAGTTGACTGGGCTTGTTGGGCCCGTACTATCCTGGACTTCTTTAACTTAGCACCTGAAGGCGCATAGTAAGAAGAGTCCTGATTGGAATATTCTACATTCTTAATGGGCCACATAGAGTCGGGCCCGCATGAGAGACGGTCGAACACAGAGCTTCTGACTGGGCCGCTTGAAACATCCTGTCTGAGGCCAGGATTGGCTGCCGCATGGGCCATCTTCCTGCGGCCAGAGTTGGCTGCCGCATGGGCCGTCTTCCTGCAACCAGAGTTAGCTGCCGCATGGGCCGTCTTCCTGCGGCTAGAATTGGCTGCCGCATGAGTTGTCTGTCTGCGGCCAGAGTTGGCTGCCGCATAGGCCGTCTTTCTGCGACTAGAGTTGGCTGCCGTATGAGTTGTCTGCCTGCGGCCAGAGTTGGCTGACATATGGACAGACTGCCCATTTTTCTTATGAGTCCTCTTCTTTGTCCGCTTGGATTTTCCTTGTGCCCCCAAAAAGTCAGCATCATAGTATTTTTCTTTTCTGGATTTGGGGATAGTGGGGTCCTCTGCTGTCACGCCCCAGAACCAGAATACTGGAGAGCGGGGGAGTGACTCAGCCAGCTACGTATTACGGGTAGAAGAATACCGTATAATACGATCAATGCTGTCTAACCAGACGAGGGGGTGCATACTACATAAAAGTCTTACTATGGTCATTACACATCTATTGTCTCAATCATTCAAACAAGAAACAGAAATATAGAACATGTAAGGTAAAGCAGTAAGGCGTCCCAAACGCTCCGTCAAAATGTTCTTGAAATCTGGCTTTACAAAATACAGCCAGATGATGTAGTAAGTATACACAATTATTATCAGGTGCAGTCTGACTTAATTACAATTATGCAAAAGTAAGTACAAGACAATCCGACTAACATGTCGGTGCCAAACGACAAGGTATAAAGTAGATAACAAAACGAGTGGTGAAGTTAAGGAACCCACTCGAGGCCTCCTGCGATCATTCCTCTAGTATTGACCATCTTGGAGGTGGAAGTACGCTGAGTCCTCGGAAACTGGCTCTAAATCTGGCCATGCAAAACCAGAGAGGTTTTTCCTCTAATAGCAAGTACCACAAGAGAGCACGACATGAGAACTAAAACCAGTAAGTAAGAGAATATAATAATAGATCTCTGCTTGCTACTAGAACTCACATCACATCAAGACACTTCGAACCAACCTCCCAACCAAATAAGGACAGAAGCTGGCCCGTCATGTCCTGACATTCTGATCATCCCAGTTAGGTAACAGAGTACAGTGCACAAACAAATCATCTTGAACAGCCAATCAACTCCTACGGCTTGCTATTATGAGTCCCAAGTTATCCTGGAATAATACAATTAGGGATTCCTCAGTTCTTACTATGTGCAAGCAAGGCTAGTCTATCCAGTCGATCAATTGGCCCATGCATGAATTAGACGAGTCCTAGCAGGATGCCCGTCAATATACAATATACAATAATAATAAAAGTAGATACTGTTCCCTGCCCGTGTGGCAGATTTACAGTATCTGTGGGAACCAGCCGGCCCGTCGGGTACTACTCGTCCCAAGGGGGCTGCCATGTAAGAATTCGGAAATCTATTCTCTCCATGCAATCATTATTTTATTTAACTTAATAGTCTCTACGTTGAGTAAAATTCCATGCCGTGGATCATGGTCATTCAAATGAGTACTTTCGTACGGGGTACGATATGCATAACTCTACAACGATACCAGTGCGGTTAGGTTGCAGGTCTTACATAGCGTAATACAACAATCAAATCTATCCACGGTAATCATGCCTTGACCATAAAGTACACATGCTTCTTTTGTAGAAAAAATAACTAAATAAATAAATAAATAAATAAATAGATTGAAGCCTGCATGTGCATGTATGTCAACATTCGGGATCAGCCAGTCGAGTACAATAGTTTATAACATGAACGTGTCTCATTCATTTCATTCAATAAGACGACTAGCCAGTCTCTTAGTTCCAATTAGGAACGCATGATCAATTTAGTCAAGATCACAATCATTATTAATGGTGGCAAGGCATGAAAGTCAACTAGCATTCAGTGGGCTTGAGTCTACAACTCTCAGGGTTTAATTCTAGTCAATCCGGGTATCTATAACTCAATTCATGACATATGGCACATCCCACGTAACAATCTATAATTAACAGAAATACTAGCATATCATGATTATATCAAGTTTATGCAAAAAGGCGTAAGGATATAAAATGGACGTTAAACATCTAATAAGATATAAATATACAGGGCTATAAAAGATCCAGACAAGGAAAATGAAACCAAACTGACATGCTGACATAAGACCAAGTCAGCCAAAGGCCATACGCTCAGTGCAAGAGTCATACGCTTAGGTCAGGCTACGCTCAGGAAGGCAGCGTATGGACTCCATACGACTCCTTGACACTCAAGTGAGCGTATGCAAGTCATACGCTCCAAAAAGGCAGCGTATGGACTTCATACGACTCCTGACCATTCAAGTCAGCGTATGCAAGTCATACGCTCCAGAAAGGCAGCGTATGAACTTCATACGACTCCTGACCATTCAAGTCAGCGTATACAAGTCATACACTCCCAAAAGGCAGCATATGAACTTCATACGACTCCTGACCATTCAAGTCAGCGTATGCAAGTCATACGCTCCCAAAAGGCAGCGTATGAACTTCATACGACTCCTGACCATTCAAGTCAGCGTATGCAAGTCATACGCTCCCAAAAGGCAGCGTATGAACTTCATACGACATACGCTTCCAAAAGGTAGCGTATGCAAGACACACGCTTCCTAAAAAGGCAGCGTATGGACTTCATACTGCGCTGCACTAAAGAGCACGCACAGCTCAGTGACACAAGCTAAAAAGCTAGCGTACACTGCTCACTGTCTTCTCCAAACAGCAAGAACTCCATGGTTGTACCCCAAAGCTTCAAAAGTCCATAACTTGGTCAAAATAAATCTGAATCCAACTTTCCAAAGGTCAAAATTGGGTAGGATGAACTGCTCTACGACATGGAACCATCAAATCTTGAGAACAAAGGAGTTTGCTAGATCAAAACCCATAGACAACCGAAAATACAATAACTTAGATCTACAAGAAATGAACTAATGAAATCAAAAATACTAAGCACTAAACTCTCTTAGAATCATGAGAGGAAGAATATTGAACCATAAAATATGGTCCTCATGTAGAGCAAGATGTACTTGCCTAGTTGGTAGGTGGAGAGAGTAATGAAAGGAAGAAGAAGAAGTAATGGTGAAGAAGGAGTGAATGAGAAGAGAGAAGGGAGAGGGTAGCTTTAAGTAGCAAAGGGGTGGTAGGTGGGAGTTGGGCCGGGTTCTTAATGGGTCGGGTTTAAGGGGCTCATCCAACCGAAAATAAAACTAAAGCAGAGAAGTAAATTGCAGGAAATAAAATACAGAAATAAAATACAGGAAATAAATTAACATAAGAATTAAAGAGCAGATAATTAATTAACAGAAACTTAATTAACATAAATTAAAGGAATTTAAATACAGGGTAATACATGATAAATACTAAAATAAGTACACATGAGTTGTACATGAATAAGACTACGCATTTTGGGAACGGGGAGTGACATATCTACCCACCTTAGAAAAATTCCGTCCTCGGAATTTGAAATCCAAGCAGGATAGAAACATCGGGGCTAAACTAATCTAAGTACAAGCAATTCAATCAAGCAATCATTTTACAATGTCCATAGCAAGTAACATATCCATATTTAACAATCTACGTTATCTAGCAATTCTACCCATAAGGGGTTAAGCATGAGGAATCAAGACAATCAAGGTACACAGAAAAAGATATACCTTGTGAGTCAAACAGATGTGGATACCATGATCGGATATCATCCTCACGTTCCCACGTTGACTCTCCCAAAGAGTGATGACCCCAAGCAACCCGGACAAGGTTAATTGTTCGGTTCTTGAGTACCTTCTCTCTTCGGTCCAAGATGGACACAGGCTGCTCCTCGTAAGACAGGTTGGTACCAACAACCAGCTCAGAATGATCGAGGATATGGCTTGGATCCGATACATACCTCTGTAATTGAGATACATGAAACACGTCATGCACCCCTCGTAACGAAGGTGGAAGGGACAAACGATAAGCAACATCGCCTATCCTATCAAGAATAACAAATGGGCCTACGTGTCGCGGACTCAGCTTCCCGCGAACGCCAAATCTAATGACCCCACGGGTAGGTGAGATCCGCAAGAACACGTGGTCCCCAACAGAAAACTCTAGCGGCCTACGATGCTGGTCCGCCCAATGACGATGCCGATCCTGTGCAACACGAAGTCGCTCTCTAATTCCCTTAATCACTTCAACCGTCTGAACAATCATTTCTGGGCCTAGCATCTTCCTTTCCCCGATATCATCCCATGCTAGTGGTGATCTACACTTCTTACCATACAGTGCTTCAAATGGCGCCATCTGGATACTGGCTTGATAACTGTTATTGTATGAAAACTCGACCAAGTGAAGGTGACTCTCCCAAGACCCTCCAAAATCTAGAGTACAAGTTCGCAACATATCTTCTAAAGTCTGAATCGTCCTTTCTGATTGCCCGTCCGTCTGCGGATGGTAAGCCGTGCTAAATCTTAACTTGGTACCCAGACTATGATGCAAGCTCTTCCAGAAATGTGATATGAAACGGGTATCTCGATCTGACACAATACTGACAGGGACTCCATGCTGCCTGACTATCTGTTGCATATACAACTCTGCCAACTTTTCTGTAGATTGCCCTACTCTGAAAGGAAGAAAATGCACCACCTTCGTAAGCCTATCTACTATCACCCAAATAGCATCCTTACCACTTGGTGATCTCGGTAAACCGGTCACGAAGTCCATGGTGATATGCTCCCATTTCCATTCTGGAATAGGAAGCGGTTGCAATAATCCAGCTGGCCTCTGCTGTTCTGCCTTTACTTGCTGACATATCAAGCAACGGGAAACAAATCTAGCTATCTCTCTCTTCATCCCGTTCTACCAGAAGTGCTGCTTGATATCTTGGTACATCTTGGTCCCTCCAGGATGTATAGAATACTGGAAACTGTGAGCTTCTGCCATAACTTCCTGTCTGATATCTCCACTAGGTACACATAGACGTGATCCAAACCTAAGCATACCATCTTCATGAATTTGCATCTCCTTTCTGAGTCCTGACTTACATTCTGCCCTAAGCTTCTGAATCCTTGGGTCTTGTGCCTGAGCTGCCTTGATCCTGCCTACCAAGTCGGATTAAACTTGTAGACTAGTTAGAACTCCTACATCACTAGAAAGTATAATGTCGATGCCCATCTCCTGAAGGTCTTCTAAGATATGTCTCTGCGTTGTCAACATAAATGCGCCGCCTCTCCTACTGAGAGCGTCTGCCACTACATTAGCCTTGCCTGGATGATACTGAAGCTCCACGTCATAATCCTTGATCAACTCCAACCATCTTCTCTGCCTCATGTTCAGTTCCTTCTGAGTAAAGATGTACTTCAGACTTTTGTGGTCTGTGTACATTTCCACTCGGTCACCATATAAGTAATGCCTCCATAGCTTCAAAGCAAATACTACTGCTGCTAACTCCAAATCATGAGTTGGGTAATTCTTCTCGTGGTCCCGAAGCTGCCTAGATGCATATGCTATCACCTTTCCATATTGCATAAGGACACATCCAAGTCCTTTACCTGACGCATCACAATATACTGTAAAACCTCCGGGTCCAACTGGCAATATAAGAATAGGCGCTGATATCAACTTCTGCTTCAGATTTTGAAATAATGCCTGGCATTCTGCCGACCAGATGAATGGTACATACTTCTGTGTCAAGCGGGTCATGGGTGCTGAAAATCTTGCAAAATCTGACACAAATCTTCTTTAATATCCTGCCAATCCCAAGAAACTCCGTACGTCAGCTACGGTCTTGGGTACTGGCCAACTCTCTACTGCTTCTACCTTCTTGGGATCTACTGCTACTCCAGCTCCTGATACGATATGACCCAAAAATGAAATATGGTCTATCCAGAACTCACACTTGCTGAGCTTGGCATACAACTGGTTCTCTCTCAGAACCTATAACACTTTCCTGAGGTGGTCTTCATGCTCCTCTTCACTAGCAGAATATACGAGTATGTCGTCAAGAAATACTATGACAAACTGATCAAAATACGGCATAAAGATGCGGTTCATCAAATCCATGAAGATAGCTGGAGCATTGGTCAAACCAAACGGCATTACTAAAAACTCATAATGCCCATACTTCGACCTGAATGCTGTCTTGGGAATATCTTCCTTCCTAACCCTCACCTGATGGTACCCTGAACGAAGATCTATCTTGGAGAAAACTCTAGCCTTGCTCAACTGATCAAATAAGTCGTCGATCCTGGGTAATGGGTACTTGTTCTTTACTGTTGCCGCGTTAAGCTTCCTGTAATCGATGCATAATCTGGATGACCCATCCTTCTTCCCTATAAGTACCACTGGCGCTGCCCATGGTGATATGCTAGCTTGGATGAACTTCTTCTCCTTCAATTCCTCTATATGCTGATAAACCTTGGCCTATTCTGAATCCGCCATTCTGTAAACCCGATCTGATATTGGTTTAGTTCCAGGTGCCAATTCTATGCTGAACTCAATATCTCTAACTGGTGGTAGACCTGGAAGTTCTTCGGGAAATACGTCTAGAAATTCTTCAACTACCTTCGGAATCTGAATTTCTTCCATTGCTGTTACTACTCCCTGCTCTTGCTGAGTTGCCTCTGACTTGACCAAGGTGAACCTCTCCATGCCTGGAATATCAAAAGATACACTTCCACTACGACAATCTATTATCGCATGACTGTCTTTCAGCCAGTCCATGCCTAAGATAATGTCAAAATTTCCAACAGGAAATTCTATCAACCGGGCGGATAAAGGATGCCCGCATACTACAACACTACATGCTAAACTAACTCTACTAACTCCCACGAGCCCATTACCAGTGAGTATATTCAACCTCCCTGGCAATGCCTCGAACTCCACTCCTAGTCGTGTCGCAAATTGTGCAAATATAAATGAATGGGATGCTCCCGAATCAAACAATGCTACTGCGGGATATGAGGCGACGAGAATGTTACCTGCCACAACATCTTCCGATGCCAATGCCTCTTCCAAGGACAGTGTGAATGCCTGTCCTCGACCTCCTTGCTGGTTCCCATGCTGTGGCCTAGCCTGGTGCTGCTGCTGGCCCCTGCCTTGATGATGCTGGGGTGGTCTATGCTGGTGTTGCTGCATCGGCAGCCCCTGCTGCCGAAACATCTGAGCCTGTGATACTAACGGACGCTGCGCCAACGGCCTCACTGCCAATACTGGTCCTCGACACTGCCCTGCCCCTACTGCTGGCAGAGCAGAAAACTGCTGCCCTGGTCCTCCTGACCTCGAATTCATGGGACATGTGGTAACCCGATGATCTGGATTTCCACATATCAGACACAGTCCATTCAATGTCCGACACACATCTCTAGTGTGTCCTATCTTCCCACAATAAGTACAGCTCGCCGGGGGTTGCTGGTTCTTCCTCTGTTGCTGTTGTTGTTGCCTGGGTGGTGGTGCTGGCCCTCGCATCGCCACATCGTGGATACGAATGCCAGGGGATGGTGCTGTTGTTCGGGGCGCTGCTCCCCCTCCTCCTTCAATCTGACTGTGGGATCTCTTCTGACCCCCAGTCCTTGCCGCAAGCCTCTGAATGGTGATCTCATGCCTTCGAGTCGCCGTCAATATCTCATCAAAAGTCTGGTAATTGTGCCCTTCTATCAATTACAAGAGCTCAAGATGAAACCCTTGCTGAAACCTCATAGCCCTCTGGCGCTCCGTTGCTACCATTTCTGGGACAAACCTACTCAATCTGCAGAACTCCGCTGCATAAGCATCTACCATCTTGCCAGCCTGCCAGAGGCTGATAAACTTCTGTTGTAGCTCAAACTGTGTCACAACTCCATAGTACTTCGTCTTGAACCTTGCAGTAAAATCGTCCCAAGCAACAGGACGTCTGATGCCTACTTCCTCTGATTCCCACCAATCACGTGCGAGATCCTGAAGTAACAACTTCACTAGATCCACACGTTCTTCTGCCGGCACCTTAGCTGCTGTCAGAATAGCCTCAATATCCTTAATCCATGCATCTGCTGAGAAGGCATCCTCCGTGCCCTCGAAATGGTGGGGGTTGTACTTGCAAAACCTGGCTGATGCTCCTGAATCAGTCCTCACTCCTCTTTCCAAAGCCGTCTGCAATCCTTGGTTGAGCAACACATTCTGCTCTTGTAGCTGAGTGTGCATGCGCTGCTGGGCCAGCATCTGATGTTGCTGAGTAGCCATCATCCCTCTCATGATCTCCAGAAGGGCTGGTGTGTCCATCTCCGCAGGGGTAGGTGGAACTGTTGGTGGGGGTGGAACATCCGGATACTGCGATCCAGCTGTTGCTTCCATGATCACTTCTTCCTGAGTAGCCTCCTGAGTTAGTACCGGCTCTTGTTGCTGACCAACAGGGTCAGGTTGTCCATGTTGTTGCTGTCCAGCTCTGACAGGTGCGGATGAGGTACCCCTAAGAAAAGGGACAAGAGAACAATCAAACGACCGGACATGAAGGATCAATGAAGTCAAAGGATACCGGAATGTTAAGCAAGGGTTGAGAACAACGAATCATGAGATCAAGGGGAAACACATGTGATTGAGACATCCTATAAATCAAAACACCCCACAAGTCTGAAATCGGACCTGCATGGGCCACCACTAAAACCTTGTCACGTCCCAGAACCAGAATACTGGAGAGCGGGGGAGTGACTCAGCCAGCTACGTATTACGGGTAGAAGAATACCGTATAATACGATCAATGCTGTCTAACCAAACGAGGGGGTGCATACTATATAAATGTCTTACTATGGTCATTACACATCTATTGTCTCAATCATTCAAACAAGAAACAGAAATATAGAACATGTAAGGTAAAGCAGTAAAGCGTCCCAAACGCTCAGTCAAAATGGTCTTGAGATCTGGCTTTACAAAATACAGCCAGATGATGTAGTAAGTATACACAATTGTTATCAGCTGCAGTCTGACTTAATAACAATTATGCAAAAGTAAGTACAAGACAATCCGACTAACATGTCGGTGCCAAACGGCAAGGTATAAAGTAGATAACAAAACGAGTGGTGAAGTTAAGGAACCCACTCGAGGCCTCCTGCGATCATTCCTCTAGTATTGACCATCTTGGAGGTGGAAATACGCTGAGTCCTCGGGAACTGGCTCTAAATCTGGCCATGCAAAACCAGAGAGGTTAGACCTCTAATAGCAAGTACCACAAGGGAGCACGACATGAGAACTAAAACCAGTAAGTAAGAGAATATAATAATAGATCTCTGCTTGCTACTAGAACTCACATCACATCAAGACACTTCGAACCAACCTCCCAACCAAACAAGGACAGAAGTTGGCCCGTCATGTCCTGACATTCTGATCATCCCAGTTAGGTAACAGAGTACAGTGCACAAACAAATTATCTTGAACGGCCAATCAACTCCTACGGCTTGCTATTATGAGTCCCAAGTTATCCTGGAATAATGCAATTAGGGATTCCTCAGTTCTTACTATGTGCAAGCAAGGCTAGTCTATCCAGTCGATCAATTGGCCCATGCATGAATTAGACGAGTCCTAGCAGGACGCCCATCAATATACAATATACAATAATAATAAAAGCAGATACTGTTCCCTGCCCGTGTGGCAGATTTACAGTATCTGTGGAAACCAGCCGGCCCGTCGGGTACTACTCGTCCCAAGGGGGCTGCCATGTAAGAATTCGGGAATCCATTCTCTCCATGCAATCATTATTTTATTTAACTTAATAGTCTCTACGTTGAGTAAAATCCTATGCCGTGGATCATGGTCATTCAAATGAGTACTTTCGTACGGGGTACGATATGCACAACTCTACAACGATACCAGTACGGTTAGGTTGCAGGTCTTACATAGCGTAATGCAACAATCAAATCTATCCACGGTAATCATGCCTTGACCATAAAGTACACATGTTTCTTTTGTAGAAAAAATAACTAAATAAATAAATAAATAAATAGATTGAAGCCTGCATGTGCATGTATGTCAATATTCGGGATCAGCCAGTCGAGTACAATAGTTCATAACATGAACGTGTCTCATTCATTTCATTCAATAAGACGACTAGCCAGTCTCTTAGTTCCAATTAGGAACACATGATAAATTTAGTCAAGATCACAATCATTATCAATGGTGGCAAGGCATGAAAGTCAACTAGCATTCAGTGGGGTTGAGTCTACAACTCTCAGGGTTTAATTCTAGTCAATCCGGGTATCTATAACTCAATTCATGACACATGGCACATCCCACGAAACAATCTATAATTAACAGAAATACTAGCATATCATGATTATATCAAGTTTATGCAAAAAGGCGTAAGGATATAAAATGGACGTTAAACATCTAATAAGATATAAATATACAGGGCTATAAAAGATCTAGGCAAGGAAAATGAAACCAAACTGACATGCTGACATAAGACCAAGTCAGCCAAAGGCCATACGCTCAGTGCAAGAGTCATACGCTTAGGTCAGGCTACGCTCAGGAAGGCAGCGTATGGACTCCATACGACTCCTTGACACTCAAGTGAGCGTATGCAAGTCATACGCTCCAAAAAGGCAGCGTATGGACTTCATACGACTCCTGACCATTCAAGTCAGCGTATGCAAGTCATACGCTCCAAAAAGGCAGCGTATGAACTTCATACGACTCCTGACCATTCAAGTCAGCGTATGTAAGTCATACGCTCCCAAAAGGCAGCATATGAACTTCATACGACTCCTGACCATTCAAGTCAGCGTATGCAAGTCATACGCTCCCAAAAGGCAGCGTATGAACTTCATACGACTCCTGACCATTCAAGTCAGCGTATGCAAGTCATACGCTCCCAAAAGGCAGCGTATGAACTTCATACGACATACGCTTCCAAAAGGTAGCGTATGCAAGACACACGCTTCCTAAAAAGGCAGCGTATGGACTTCATACTGCGCTGCGCTAAAGAGCGCGCACAGCTCAGTGACGCAAGCTAAAAAGCTAGCGTACACTGCTCACTGTCTTCTCCAAACAGCAAGAACTCCATGGTTGCACCCCAAAGCTTCAAAAGTCCATAACTTGGTCAAAATAAGTCTAAATCCAACTTTCCAAAGGTCAAAATTGGGTAGTATGAACTGCTCTACGACATGGAACCATCAAATCTTGAGAACAAAGGAGTTTGCTAGATCAAAACCCATAGACAACCGAAAATACAATAACTTAGATCTACAAGAAATGAACCAATAAAATCAAAAATACTAAGCACTAAACTCTCTTAGAATCACGAGAGGAAGAATATTGAACCATAAAATATGGTCCTCATGTAGAGCAAGATGTACTTGCCTAGTTGGTAGGTGGAGAGAGTAATGAAAGGAAGAAGAAAAAGTAATGGTGAAGAAGGAGTGAATGAGGAGAAAGAAGGGAGAGGGTAGCTTTAAGTAGCAAAGGGGTGGTAGGTGGGAGTTGGGCCGGGTTCTTAATGGGTCGGGTTTAAGGGGCTCATCCAACCGAAAATAAAACTAAAGCAGAGAAGTAAATTGCAGGAAATAAAATACAGAAATAAAATGCAGGAAATAAATTAACATAAGAATTAAAGAGCAGATAATTAATTAACAGAAACTTAATTAACATAAATTAAAGGAATTTAAATACAGGGTAATACATGATAAATACTAAAATAAATACACATGAGTTGTACATGAATAAGACTATGCATTCTGGGAACGGGGAGTGACATCTGCGGTCGAAAGCAAATCCACCGGAGAGCTTCGATCACCGTCTTGGGCTGTAGAAGAAGCTTCTTCGAGAACTTGGTCGGAGGCAACAGTTTTGTGCGTCGACGTCCTGCGAGTTCTCTTTTGGTTGGCTCGCTTCTGTGACTGGCTGGCGCTCCCTTCAGAGAGCATTTCTTCGAAGTCTTATTGGTCGAAACGAACCACAAGCATTTGCTGCGTAGAGCCGAGCTTGGACGTGTCAGATTGCATCATCAGCTTCTCATCAGAGGAGAAGGATATCCCCAACATAGTCGCCATCGTGTTTGCCATTAAATATCAAAGACAGGTATTACAGAAACACTGAAATTGATTACAAACTCGCTTGTACAAAGAAAAGCCTAGAAATAAATCCTAGGAAACAATCTAAGTGCAATTGTTTAGTTTTTGATTCTGGGGGTGACGGTGGAGGCTCGAGAATGTGTATCAACTCTGTCTTACTCCTTGGACTATCCGACACAGTCTTTAGCTCTTGAAGAAATTGCCCTTCGAAGGTTGCCAGCCTTTTGCAGGGGTGTGGCACCCTACTATTTATAGTGACATGTTGTTTTGAGCCGCATAGATGGCACGTGGCCACCTGGCTAATTAGCACATGAAGACCCGTTCTTTGTCCGCCAGCTGTCGATTTGTTAGGATTTTGTTCAAGTAAATCTGGGTGGTTGAGACTTGGTCAGCCTGCCATGTGTCCTATCGTAGGATAGGAATCATTTTGAGCCGCATGAGTCTCTCAGTTTTCGGCCATGTTGGGCCGTATAAGACTCATGCGGCTTAAGTCGCAATCTTCCTTAGTCCGCATGTAGCTTAAGGACTTTTAAGCCGCATAGATTCTGTATTTTGGGCCGCATGAAGCTCATACGGCTTGGGTTACAGTCACCCTTGGCCGCATGAAGTTCGAAGACTTTGGGGTTGCATATGTTTGAGCCGTATAAGGTTCATGCGGCTTGGGTAACACGCCTTCTGGCCGCATGACTATGTCTAAGCGCATGAACCCTGCTTTTGGTGACATGACATTTTGTCTGCTCACGTCTCATGTCTTATCTTTTTATCAGAGTGTCAGAGCTGTCATTTTTGTCAGTTTTGATAGAATTTGTCAGCTTTATCAGACGAACTGATCAACTTGGCCGCATATCTTTCTTCTTTGGCTCGAATCAGTCTGGTTGTCGACGGGCCGCATAGGGTGTTGAATCTGTCATACGGCTCTCCTTTATGCGGACCTGTTTGGCCCAAAGTACATATGCGACAAATTGTGATCCGCATGAACCCCATATTTTCTATGCTTCTACAAGGTACACTATATAATTGCGTGAGTTGTTGATTAGATAGTGTCCTAGAATAGCGTTCTACCGTCGACACCGCGGCGTAGGCTGGACGTACCCACTTCTCGTTTTCCTACACTGGGTGCGGGTTGTGACATCAACGCAATATATTTCAGTTGCCAGTCGGTAAAATGACAGTCACACTTTGGGATGTCGTAAATATTCTAGGATTACCTATTACAGGTGAACCTATATACACATTTAAATCCGTCTGAAATAATCAGAAGATATCTAGGCATTATGCCCCCTTCGGACCTAGGAGGAAAGAGTTTTATCACGATAACTTGGCTTCGGGCTAACTTTATGGATTTAGATGAGACTATCGACGGTCCAGTCACGGTCGATGATTACAGGGTACGTATTTATATGCTAATTTTAGCTAATATTTGTTAATTTTAATAGCGAGTTAATTTTAATATGTTAGTTTCAAAATTTGCAGATACTTTGCTGTACTGTAGCATATTTGCTTTGTTTGTGTTGGGCAATGTTATTTTTCGACGGACAGGAAAATAGAATAAAGTATGACTACTACCTTTCTTATATTATCTTAAAGTACCTACTCATCATGCATGGGGAGCTGCTACATTAGCATATCTATATGCCAGCTTGACATAATTTGCTAGATCGAATGATTCCAAAAATTTGTGTGGGTGCGTGACGCTGGTTCAGGTAATAAAAAATCAATACCTTGATTACAATTATATACATTTTCTTGAATATCGAATCATTTTTGTCGTAGGTATGGTGCTACGAGCATTTTTCTTATTGGTCGATCTGTAACCGACATTCCAAGTGATGTTGGAACTTTTCTGCTTGCTACGCGATGGGCCACAAATGTAGTGGACCCGCATCATAATTTACACAGAGATATTTCACTGTACCGGGGAGAGTTTGATACGTTGCAGTGGAATGAGGTAACTAATAAATTTAGTAAAGTTTCTTACATTACAATTGTCAATTTAGTTAATAAAATTATACAAATTTATCGTGAATAATTGTCATCTAATAGGTTATGTGGATACCCTACTCGGATGATGAAAATGGTCCAAAAATAAAAAGGACCGCGTACGATCTAAGCCTACACAAATCTTTTATTATATACGATCGTTATACTATGTATCATCTAGCAGACCGTGTTCTACGACAATTCGATTATCGGCAGATAATCCCGGCTGACCCTCCTTGTATGAGTTATGATATAGCCAATACAAGAAACAGAATTGATACTGCTAGAGCTTCCTGGTACAGAAGATTCCAGGATTATAGTGTGGCAAATCTTCCCCGAATAAGGCACAATGATGAATGTAAGTTCTAACTTGGTAGTATACTTGGACGGATAGGGTACATAAATGTATTTGTCTTATGATTATTTTTACGAAATACAGATGAAGGCGACTTGGCTTATAGGCAATGGTGGGGAGTGCCTCGTATAAATAATAGAGCGTACAAATTTAAGGAGCCATGGTTCAAGCCTAAAGTCGTAGATGAAGCTAGTCTGCGAGCTTTTGTTGATGGCATATCTGAAGCAGTACGCCTTTACCACTAATCCAAAATGAGAGTTATATGATCACAAATTTAATTTACAGATTTCAAATTTCAGGCAATTACGGGCCAACAATATATCCAAGAACCAGAGAGCTATTTGTGGCCGCATGGGCAGGAGTGGATGCACAATATTTTAACTCGTGTAGATTCACTGAGTCTTAGACGAAATCCTGGTATGCCTCCATTGCATACACGTATTCCAGTCGATTATCCGGGTGCCACTGTACCCCTGAAGCGTTCACGACGTCAGAGGGTGGATGATCCAGAGGACGAGGCGGAAGAGGGCGTTGCTGGAGAGGGCACCAGCCAGCAGTACCGTGGAGGGGGCAGCAGCCAGCAGTACCGCGGACAGGGCAGCAGCCAGCAGTACCATGGAGAGGGTAGCAGCCAGCAGTACCATGGAGAGGGGGCCAGCCAGTAGTACTCTCCAGAGTATACTAGCCAGCAGTACGCTCCAGGGTACACTAGCAGCAGTATGCTCCAGAGTACACTAGTCAATACTACGCTCCAGAGTACCCTAGCCAGCAGTACGCTCCAGAGTATACTAGCCAACACTATGCTGGAGAAGGTCTTATTCAGTAGTATATGGGCATGGGCACTTTCTCATCCTTTCATCCATATGATCGTTGTACAACGACTGAGAAAATCAACACTGCCGCAGCATATTCGTTTGAAGGCATGTCATATTACTCACAGTTGATTTCGTCCTCGTCTGCCCCGGTGCCTACTCAGGAGGTCGAGAAAGAAAATAGAGAGGAAACGGGAGTGGAAGAAGATGAAAGAAGAGTGGGGGAGAACATAGATAAAAAAAGAGCCCGACTAGGCCTCAGACATGTAGAACGACGACATTACAAACGACTTGCCCGGAGGCGTTAAAAGTTAAAATTTAGAATATTTGTACTACAATGAAAAATAAAATGTTTTATTTAATATTTTGGTACTACAATGTTTTACTCTCTTGGTTGACTTGTACATTTTCTTCTGTTGTGTCCCATCAACCCACAATTGTCACAACGAAGTTCTCTTATCGATAATTCACGTAGTTTAATGCAGTTTTTCTTCGGCCTTCCAGCTTTGCGCCTGACATTTGGAACTCTAATTTCTCCCCTAACCAAAGCAGCTTGAATGTTGTAAGAAACTGGAATTGGTTCCATCTGTGGCTCATACACACTTCTTAATCTGTCAGTAGAAAATATTATCGGATAATAACTTTTAATATCATGACTACAACATTGGCAAGCAAAACATGCATGTATATATGGCATGTAAGTATGATACCACCTTAAACATGAGCAAGATCTTTCATCTAACCATACAACATATGTTCTATTCGATGCATGGTCTAATATTTTAAACATATAACTATCAATTCGTAATATTTGAAGTTGATGTCTCTCGTTGGTAATAGATGTCATAGTCTTCAACATCTTTGGACAATAACTCGTGTCTAAATTCTTAGCATGATTTCTATTTTTGTCATGAAGTATTATAATCTTGGCTCTAATACCATCAAAAAGTATCGTTATTGGTTTATCACGTAAACTCTTAATCCAATTGTTAAAACGATCAGCAAGGTTAGAAGTTTTAATATCTAATCTAGGACCAGGAGCATATACTGTAATCCAATGTGCAAAATAACGATTTTCATCATTTGTACCAATAAGCCAATTGTACATCGTCATGTTCTCAGCTTTAATTATTTCGAACAAGTACTGTGCATCTGTTTGATTATATGTCACACTCACTTTTTCTAATTAGGGGTATTTTAGTTATTGTGCATTATTTTGAATTTGTTTAAATTATTAATTAAATTGATTGTTGTGTAGTTGGATTAGTGTTTTGGTAGGAGAAGATGGTATAACCTTAGTCAACCTTGCTTAAAAGCCTAATAATGTAATTAGATTTATTATTATTATTTTTAAAATATTAATTTAGAATTATTGTCTATTTTAAGAGTCATTTAATTCATTTTTAGTTATTTTTTTTAAGCCTTTAAGCCTTTTTGTCAATGGGCCTTTTTAGCAACTTGAGGAGTGCTGGCCCATGACCAAACCCTAAACCTAACCCTAATACCCCCTTGGCCGGCCAAGCACAGCAGTCCCCTCCCTTTCATTATAAGAAACATAGTGTCACGACCCGTACCCTAGAGTAAGGGCACAAGACGTAGGTACGTCTAGCCTACGCCGCAGTGTCGGTGGTAGAACGCTGTCTTAGGTCAAACATCTGACAATATAAGGTAACTGTACAGTATATAATCTCCGAATGGAGGTGACATAGCAGATACAGTCTCAATCACATCTAAGGTAGAGCATGATAAAAGATAGATAAACATGAAATCCACAAAAAGATACAGCAGATAGAAGTCTAAGTGTCTAAGATACACAAACCCAGAAAACATCTCAAAGCTCAATACAGTAATCCATAAAATAAATACAACTCAGGACAACTGAATAACTATCTATACAACCTCTACTGTGTCTCCTCTAGGCTATCAGGCAACCTCCAGGCTATCTGTAAAATTTATCAACAGGTCCAGTCAGGACAGGAGCGAGCACAATACATATCAACAGATCATGGCAGGTTAGAAAATATAAACATACAGTAGAGTAAGATACAGGAAACTGAAAGGAAGTACATGATGTAAACAGAGAGAAAACTGTAATAGAAATATCTACTATAAATAGAGAACTAACAGTGGCTAGAGATGTAGAGTACATGATAGCATATGTGAACAGGACAGATTAGTACATGATCTACACTAAGGAGTTTCACATGATCTACACTACTATGGAATTTGTTCACATGACTATTAGCACTCCCCCGTTTTCCCCAATCAATACACAAGGATCTAAGCAGGTTATGTTATTATACATGATATCACATGAAGGCCCATGAAAGGGTGCACATGATAGTATACATGAGGGCTCTGTGAACATGAGAGTACACGATTCACAAGAGTGTACATGTATGGTAAAAGCACAGGAGTACATGATGAAAGTGAAAAGCACATGACACAATGTACCCGATGCTTCCGAGGGGGATAACATCGCATGAAGAGATCCATATAGTACTAATCCATGATAATGTCGTGACAGCATCAAGTAAAGTAATCTAAAGCAGAAATATAATTTTAACAAGTTATGAAATGATCAGAGAATGTACTCGCCTGATAACCTGAACAGCTGATAGGTATAGGGGTCCAACTGAAGCCACATAGTCCTATTTAAAGCAACACAGGTTACAAGGTGTTCAAGTTGTAATAAATGAATCTCTACAAGCAATCTATATTATCCTAGGTTCTTCTAAGTCAAATCAACTCTAGGTCAACTCCGGTCAACAATCTAGTCAAACTAGGTCAAGTGTTGACTTACAGTTGACTTTTGGTCAACTGGTCAACTCTGGTCAAACAGGGTCAATTCTAGTCAAATTATTAAAGATATAAAGTGTACTTCGTTATTCGTACGTCGAAACTTACGACACACAAATCGAGATAAGATGATTAACGATAAATTTAATAATCTTATTATAGTGATCCACGTGTCCGTCTTGTCAATTTTAGCGATGTGAGATTGCTGGAATTGACCTATCTCAGTTTCATTGTACTAATCCCGAAATACGAATATTATAAGAATTAATTATACTAAAAGGTGATACATAGAGAAACTATCTACAAACATTGTCGGATGATGAAATAAACATCGCCAACGTGTCCAGAATGGTCAAATTAGCTAGGATAGCCTATCCATCGGTCCAATTTGGACACAAGGGCAAAAAGGTAATTTCGGGTCAAAACGGTATCCGTGTCGGAGACGTTTTGCACCGAAAAATGTGCAAGAAAACAAGTCTATAAAATATAATAATTTATATGTTCACGAAACCAGAATGACGATACGAACCCAACGGTATATCCAGAATTGGATTCCGTTGACCCGATCTCAATTTGGTCCGTTGACCAGAACTTGAAATTCCGATTAGCACGGAAATACGTACCGGAGCCAATGTTCTCAAAACTCAGCAAACTATATGTCAACGAGTCCAGAATGACGATACGAACTCAACGGTATATCCGGAATTGGATTCTGATGAGCCGATCTCAAAATGACCTGTTGACCCAGATATTGGTATCCGACTTGCACCGAAATGCGTGCCGGATCCAATGTCCACTAAAACTTAGCAAATTATATGTCAACGAGTCCAGAATGACGATACGAACTCAACAGTATATTCGGAATTGGATTCCGATGAGCCGGCGTCAAAAAGTCCCGTTGACACGGACTATGGGACCTACTTTGCACCGAAATGCGTGCCAGGGCCCACGTCCTCAAAATCTAACAAATTTTATATGAAAACATGCAAGAACGATGCCACGAGTCTACTGGTGGTGTCAGAAATGAAATCTGGAGTCCCGTGTTCAAAAATGGAATTTTATAAGTTGGATATTACGAATTCGGATGGCCAAATTTGGCGTTGAATTCAACCAATCAAACAAGCTCACAATGAAACGAAACTGGAGGGGTAGTAAGAGGGTTATACAAGCTTCGCATAGGAACTAGTAGCACGCCAAACAGAGCTGTGGTGGAGGAGGTACAAGCTGACGAAGTTGGCTCTGCGAAACTGTCCAAAATTTATACAATTAAAACGGTCACCTTGGTGGCCGGTTTTGATGTATCAAACAATAAAATTAACGGACGAAAATTGACAGGAGTGAAGGTGGATATACCAAGATTGTGACGGAGCGAAGAAATTATCGATCCAACGGTCGGATTTCTTGAAAATTGTGCACGAAGTTACTGCGACGGGGCACCAAAACGGACTTGATTCCGCGCGCGTCACGACGGGAATTCGTGCGAAAAGCACGAATCGCCTATACGTCGCACTGAAGGAGGAGATGGCGGACCCAGGGGGGTCGCCGATGTTCGCCCACCGCGGGGAAGGCCAGTCATGGCGGCGGCGGCCGGCGGCGTGGCATTTGCGCGCGCCCAGCGGCCGTTTCGGCCGACCATGGTGCAACTGCTGCTGTCGCAGCACTGAATTGGGCTGCGCTGGCCCAGCCTAGCCTGGCGGAGGTAGGTGGTGCGCGTCATGACGACGGCGGTCGAGGGTGGTGGTCACGGTGGTGATGGAGGTGGTGGTTCGGTGGTGGAATGGTGATCGGATGGAGGTGATGATGGTGATGGAGGGAAGAGTGAAGGGAGGAGGCTGGTGGTCAGCGGCCGGGGAGTGGTGGCCGGCGGCGCTCGGCCATGGCGGGGGCTGAGCTCGGGGATGAGGATTTCGAGAATGGGCTGGTGGCTGCTGTGTTTGAATGGAGAGAAAGTATTGTTGTCTGAATAATGGGAGTTGGAGAGAGAGAGATGAGAGAAAATATTTCTCCTCATTGATTTTAGGGCCGGCCATGTGGCTGCTATAGGGATGGGGAGTTAATCATGTTGGAAGATTTAATGGATAGGATTTATTAGGATAATCAAAGGCTAGGATTAATTGAGAATTGGATTCATTTTTTGGGATTTAAATCAATGGATACACACTCAATATTTGAAGTAAAAAACTAGGTAATGAATATTATTTTTGGGCAAGAAAAAATAAGGGCGTCATTATGGAGAGTAACATGGAGCTGGGGTGGACTTGGTGGAGCCGAATTAGGTCAACATCAGATTTAATATCATAAATAAATTATTTTAGACATTTATGATCATGGATAAATAAGTAGCACGTAGGGATTCCAATAAATGGGACACAAGTGGCATGCAGATAGTAGGCTCAATGTGGGCCATGTCCATATTTGGGGCTGACAGGTTTTGGTCGACAGGGTACCCACAAATAAAGTCGAAAAATAAGTGTGGCACCGTAGGGTGAAATAAAATCGGGTCACGTGTCAGAAAAGTTGTGTGAAGCAAATGGAGCACAAAATGGTGTGTATGAGTGGGACACGAAGGTCATAAGTGAAGAGCGTCTCGAGTAGATCATGCATGATGAGTTGGTTTCAAGAAAATGACTGGTCTTGTGCTTCCAAATTAAAAGTCACGGTAACGTGCTAATAATGATCAAGAAAAAGAGTGGAAAAATTAATTAATAATCAAATGGTCTAATCGACCCGAAGTTGTGCAAAGCAAAAAGATTATAAGGGAACAAGTTTGGATGGGACATTATATACCGTCATGAAGGTAATCCTGTCCACTACAAAACTCGTGAAGAAGGTTTCCAGAGTTAAACAACCCTGACACTCCAAATATCAAAGGCACGGAAAAGTACATTTAAAGATAATTAAACAGAATAATTTATTTATTGAAATTAAATCAATCAAAAAAATAAAAAAAATCAACCCGAAATTCAGGGTGCTCACATCCTACCCACCTTATAAAAATTTCGTCCTCGAAATTAAAATGTTCATACTCCTTCTAGGTCAAATCCCCACAATCAAAGTCTCAGAACTTAAGTAAAACATATGATTAAAAATGGACGACATACAGGGTCATGGCATACGGTGGTAGTGAAGTCTCATCTAGGTATACTAGTCATGCTAACCGAAACGGTCATAGGGTATCAAAACACACAAGCAATCTAGGGTGCTAAACTAGAAAAGTTACAGAAACAACAATTCATCAAAACTGTAAGGCAGTCTACCATCCTATATGAAAACTAGTACTTATCAAAAATAAATAAAGTTAACTACCAATTATCTGTAAAGGGGTACTATTCAAAGAAAAATCAAAATCACAAGTTTAATTAACGAAAGTCGATTACATTGAAATCCAATCACAATATATATATATATATAGAGCGTTAGAGAGGGAAAAGCTAGCATTATGTAAAGGTTATGTGGTTTGTGTGTGTATGGGTGTATACATGTTCATATGGTTAGATAGTAGGCATGTATGTATGTGAATTATACATGAAAGTGTATAGGAGGATTTGGGTTTTAAAACAATAGCTATCCAGTTACACTACTCATGGCATATTGGTTCAACAATCTACAATACACAACCTATTTCTCATAACATGCATGGCTAACCATATATATATATATATATATATATATATATATATATATATATAAAGAGGTAGAGATTTAGTTATGTATCTATATACATTATAACATGTACGCATAAACTCTATATATATCTATATAGATATATGAACATAACATAGAGAGGAAGGGTTAGGTTTACATGGCAGTGTATACTAAGTTAGGGTGGGTGTGTCCTTGTACAGGGTTATAGCTTTAGTATTGAAAGGTTAAATCCAGTTTTAGTTCAGCATTTACATACAAAATCTGAAAATAAGCTAACATTTAAACCAGTGTAATATTAACATAATGCAGTTTCAGAATTTAGGGGTTTGAAACATTACAACTAACTCAATGCTCCCAAAACATCCTAACATGATAGAGAAGAAACCCTAACATACTATCCATACATTAGCTATGCATACAGTTCAATATTACATATTAAATCTGAAATTGAACTAAACATTGAAAATCAATGTGAAAGTGTTAACATGTATTCAGTTTTAGGGTTTGGAGAAATTTGAACATCAACCAACCCAAATGTTTATCACAACCTAGCATGTAAGGATATGAAACCTAAATTTATATCCCTACATACCACAATGTATATAGCTCAAAATATTACATTTAAAAAAAATAAAACAGCAAATTGAACTAAACATTTGGAATCCAGTATTAAGGGTTAATATGCACACAGTCTTAGATTTGACAATTTCAAACACAAAACTCAACTAATTTTTTTTTGAATTGAAACCCTATATATAACATACATGTGTAGTGATGTAAACATAACTAATAACATAAAATTTATACTTAAATTACGAGTTTAAGCTGGAAAAAGCAGAGAACCAGAAATATTAGGGTTTTGACAATTTAAACATAAAAAACATATTAATATGTATTTAGATAGGTTGGAAATCAAAGTGTAGCATGCATACGTATCAGGCAAGTGTCTGTGTCTGCTATATATATATTCTCATGTCCCAATATAAAAATCAAATTCCATATCAAGACCAACATTCAGATTCTTACCTAGTTTGTAAAGTAGGTGATTGATGTAACCAAGACAGTTATTATTATTATTATTATTTAATACAAGAATAATAGCAAGACGAAAATAATGATAAAATCGTTCTGCTTATCTGTTTAAAAGAAGGAACCATTTTGAAATCAGAGCTATAATATCAAATTCAAGATAAGGTCTAGCAGAATCATCAATTCATTGTATTAAGAAGAAATTCATAGTAAGAAGTAACACAAAGGTTTATAAAAACAGCTAAACCTACTCCTAAGTTAAATAATGAGAAGCAAAACAAAACAAACAAATAATAATTCTTTTTTTTTGAAGGACTGGAACAAAAGTAGAGAAAACATGTTCAAAAACATTTAAGGTACAATCTGATAATCATATGCGTCTATCCAAAATCATGGTGCTCTAAATCCTCGTCATACTAGTAAGCAAGGATACGATACACAAAGTCCTCGACTTAGGCACATACCTCTAGAATCATAGTATTTAACATTTTTGCGATGCCGCTAGCTTGGCTGCGAAAACCTTAAATTCCCACACCCGAGAAATATATCCAAAGTCAGACTATATGTCCTCACCATGCTGGCTAATGTGACTGTAGAAGACTAGATTCCAGAACTTAGATGACCTAGCCCATATAATTTCATCTTGACAAAAATTAATTTAAATCAACAATGGATACCCAAAAATCAAATTTATCAACGAACATCAAAATTCAAAAATGAACAAAAATCCATCAAATCATATAAATACAAACTCGGATGCAACAGCTATCATCAAGAATCAAAATTCAATAATCATCCATCAAAATCAATAAATACGAACTCAAATTCAACAATAATCCATCAAAATCAAGTTCAACAACAGAAGTAAAGATAAATCAAATCAAGGGAAGAAGATTTTTCAAATCAAAGTTATAATAAGATTTTCAAGGGTCGTCCCAGGAATCTCTCAAGGGATCCTAACTGTGATTGAGTACCTTCAAAATATACCCTATTCCTACTGCAGGCTGTAGTGGTACTCTAGTTCGAATACCACTACACAAACTCGACCTGCATGGGACACCACTAAAAACGTTTCATGACCCGCACCCTAGAGTAAGGGCACGAGACGTGGGTACGTCCAGCCTACGCCGCAGTGTCGACGGTAGAACGCTGTCCTAGGTCAAACATCTAACAATATAAGGTACCTGTATAGTATATACTCTCCGAATGGAGGTGACATAGCAGATACAGTCTCAATCACATCTAAGGTAGAGCATGATAAAAGATAGATAAACATGAAATCCATAAAAAGATACAGCAGATAGAAGTCTAAGTGTCTAAGATATACAAACCCAAAAAACATCTCAAAGCTCAATACAGTAATCCATAAAATAAATACAACTCAGGACAACTGAATAACTATCTATACAACCTCTACTGTGTCTCCTCTAGGCTATCAGACAACCTCCAGGCTATCTGTAAAATTTATCAACAGGTCCAGTCAGGACAGGAGCGAGCATAATACATCTTAACAGATCATGGCAGGTTAGAAAATATAAACATGCAGTAGAGTAAGATACAGGAAACTGAAAGAAAGTACATGATGTAAACAGAGAGAGAACTGTAATAGAAATATCTACTATAAATAGAGAACTAACAGTGGCTAGTGATGTAGAGTACAGGATAGCACATGTGAACAGGACAGATTAGTACATGATCTACACTAAGGAGTTTCACATGATCTACACTACTATGGAATTTGTTCACATGACTATTAGCACTCCCCCGTTTTCCCCAATCAATACACAAGGATCTAAGCAGGTTATGTTATTATACATGATATCACATGAAGGCCCATGAAAGGGTGCACATGATAGTATAGATGAGGGCGCTGTGAACATGAGAGTACATGAATCACAAGAGTGTACATGTATGGTAAAAGCACAGGAGTACATGATGAAAGTGAAACGCACATGACACAATGTTCCCGATGCTTCCGAAGGGGATAACATCACATGAAGAGATCCATATAGTACTAATCCATGATAATGTCGTGACAGCATCAAGTAAAGTAATCTAAAGCAGGAATATAATTATAAAAAGTTATGAAATGATCAGAGAATGTACTCGCCTGATAACCTGAACAGCTGATAGGTATAGGGGTCCAACTGAAGCCACAGAGTCCTATTTAAAGCAACACAGGTTACAAGGTGTTCAAGTTGTAATAAATGAATCTCTACAAGCAATCTATATTATCCTAGGTTCTTCTAAGTCAAATCAACTCTAGGTCAACTCCGGTCAACACTCTAGTCAAACTAGGTCAAGTGTTGACTTACAGTTGACTTTTGGTCAACTGGTCAACTCTGGTCAAACATGGTCAATTCTAGTCAAATTATTAAAGATATAAAGTGTACTTCGTTATTCGTACGTCAAAACTTACGACACACAAATCGAGATAAGATGATTAACGGTAAATTTAATAATCTTATTATAGTGATCCACGTGTCCGTCTTGTCAATTTCAGCGATGTGAGATCGCTGGAATTGACCGATCTCAGTTTCGTTGTACTAATCCCGAAATACGAATATTATAAGAATTAATTATACTAAAAGGTGATACATAGAGAAACTATCTACAAACATTGTCGGATGATGAAATAAACATCGCCAACGTGTCCAGAATGGTCAAATTAGCTAGGATAGCCTATCCATCGGTCCAATTTGGACACAAGGGAAAAAAGGTAATTTCGGGTCAAAATGGTATCCGTGTCGGAGACGTTTTGCACCGAAAAATGTACAAGAAAACAAGTCTATAAAATATAATAATTTATATGTTCACGAAACCAGAATGACGATACGAACCCAACGGTATATCCAGAATTGGATTCCGTTGACCCGATCTCAATTTGGTCCGTTGACTAGAACTTGGAATTCTGGTTTGCACGGAAATACGTGCCGGAGCCAATGTTCTCAAAACTCAGCAAACTACATGTCAACGAGTCCAGAATGACGATACGAACTCAACGGTATATCCGGAATTGGATTCTGATGAGCCGATCTCAAAATGACCTGTTGACCCGGATATTGATATCTGACTTGCACCGAAATGCGTGCCGGATCTAATGTCCACTAAAACCTAGCAAATTATATGTCAACGAGTCCAGAATGACGATACGAACTCAACGGTATATCCGGAATTGGATTCCGATGAGCCGGCGTCAAAAAGTCCCGTTGACACGGACTATGGGACCCACTTTGCACCGAAATACGTGACAGGGCCCACGTCCTCCAAATCTAACAAATTTTATATGAAAACATACAAGAACGACGCCACGAGTCTACTGGTGGTGTCAGAAATAAAATCTGGAGTCCCGTGTTCAAAAATGGAATTTTACAAGTTGGATATTACGAATTCGGACGGCCAAATTTGGCGTTGAATTCAACCAATCAAACAAGCTCATAATGAAACGAAACTGGAGGGGTAGTAAGAGGGTTATACAAGCTTCGCACAGGAACTAGTAGCACGCCAAACGGAGCTACGGTGGAGGAGGTACAAGCTGACGAAGTTGGCTCCGCGAAACTGTCCAAAATTTATACAATTAAAACGGTCAACTTGGTGGCCGGTTTTGATGTATCAAACTATAAAATTAACGGACGAACATTGACAGGAGTGAAGGTGGATATACCAAGATTGTGACGGAGTGAAGAAATTACCGATCCAACGGTCGAATTTCTCGAAAATGGTGCACAAAGTTGCTGCGACGGGGCGCCAAAACGGACTTGATTCTGCGCGCGTCACGACGGGAATTCGTGCGAAAAGCACGAATCGCCTATACGTCGCGCTGGAGGAGGAGATGGCGGACCCAGGGGGGTCGCCGACGTTCGCCCACCGCGGGGAAGGCAAGCCATGGCGGCGGCGTTCGGCGGCGTGGCATTTGAGCGTGCACAGCGGCCGTTCCGGCCGGCCATGGTGCAACTGCTGCTGTCGCAGCGCTGAATTAGGCTGTGCTGGCCTAGCCTAGCCCGGCAGAGGCGGGCGGCGCGCGTCATGACGGCGACGGTCGAGGGTGGTGGTCACGGTGGTGATGGAGGTGGTGGTTCAGTGGTGGAATGGTGATCGGATGGAGGTGATGATGGTGATGGAGGGAAGAGTGAAGGGAGGAGGCTGGTTGTCAGCGGCCGGGGAGTAGTGGCCGACGGCGCTCGACCACGGCGGGGGCTGAGCTCGGGGATGAGGAGTTCGTGAATGGGCTGGTGGCTGCTGTGTTTGAATGGAGAGAAAGTGTTGTTGTATGAGTAATGGGAGTTGGAGAGAGAGAGATGAGAGAAAATATTTCTTCTCATTGATTTTAGGGCCGGCCATGTGGCTGCTATAGGGATGGGGAGTTTATCATGTAGAAAGATTTAATGGATAGGATTTATTAGGATAATCAAAGGCTAGGATTAATTGGGAATTGGATTCATTTTTTGGGATTTAAATCAATGGATACACACTCAATATTTGAAGTAAAAAACTAGGTATTGAATATTATTTTTGGGCAAAAAAAAAATGAGGGCGTCATGATGGAGAGTAACATGGAGCTGGGGTGGACTTGGTGGAGCCGGATTGGGTCAACATCAGATTTAATATCATAAATAAATTATTTTAGACATTTATGACCATGGGTAAATAAGTAGCACGTGGGAATTCCAATAAATGGGACACAAGTGGCATGCAGATAGTAGGCTCAATGTGGGCTATGTCCATATTTGGGGCTGACAAGTTTTGGTCGACAGGGTACCCACAAATCAAGTCGGAAAATAAGTGTGACACCGTGGGGTGAAATAAAATTGGGTCACGTGTCAGAAAAGTTGTGTAAAGCAAATAGAGCACAAAATGGTGTGTCTGAGTGGGACACGAAGGTCATAGGTGAAGAGCGTCTTGAGTTGATCATGCATGATGAGTTAGTTTCAAAGAAATGACTGGTCTTGTGCTCCCAAATTAAAAGTCACGGTAACGTGCTAATAATGATCAAGGAAAAGAGTGGGAAAATTAATTAATAATCAAATGGTCTAAATCGACCCGAAGTTGTACAAAGCAAAAAGATTACAAGGGAACAAGTTTAGATGGGACATTATATACCGTCATGAAGGTAATCCTGTCCACTACAAAACTCGTGAAGAAGGTTTCCAGAGTTGAACATCCCTGACACTCCAAATATCAAAGGCACGGGAAAGTACATTTAAAGATAATTAAACAGAATAATTTATTTATTGAAATTAAATCAATCAGAAAAATAAAAAAAATCAACCCGAAATTCAGGGTGCTCACATCCTACCCACCTTATAAAAATTTTGTCCTCGAAATTAAAATGTTCATACTCCTTCTACGTCAAATCCCCACAATCAAAGTCTCAGAACTTAAGTAAAACATACGATTAAAAAGGGACGACATACAGGGTCATGGCATACGGTGGTAGTGAAAGTCTCATCTAGGTATACTAGTCATGCTAACCGAAACGGTCATAGGGTATCAAAACACACAAGCAATCTAGGGTGCTAAACAAGAAAAGTTACAGAAACAACAATTCATCAAAACTGTAAGGCAGTCTACCATCCTATATGAAAAATGGTACTTATCAAAAATAAATAAAGTTAACTACCAATTATCTGTAAATGGGTACTATTCAAAGAAAAATCAAAATCACAAGTTTAATTAACGAAAGTCGATTACATTGAAATCCAATCACAATATATATATATATATATATATATATATATATATATATATATATATATATATATATATATATATATATATATATATATATATATATATATATATATATATATATATATATATATATATATAGCGTTAGAGAGGAAAAAGCTAGCATTATGTAAAGGTTATGTGGTTTGTGTGTGTATGGGTGTATATGGACATGTTCATATGGTTAGATAGTAGGCATGTGTGTATGTGAATTATACATGAAAGTGTATAGGAGGATTTGGGTTTCAAAACAATAGCTATCCAGTTACACTACTCACGGCATATTGGTTCAACAATCTACAATACACAACCTATTTCTCATAACATGCATGGCTAACCATATATATATATATATATATATATATATATATATATATATATATAAAGATGTAGAGATTTAGTTATGTATCTATATACATTATAACATGTACGCATAAACTCTATATATATCTACATAGATATATGAACATGACATAGAGAGGAAGGGTTAGGTTTACATGGCAGTGTATACTAAGTTAGGGAGGGTATGTCCTTGTACAGGGTTATAGCTTTAGTATTGAAAGGTTAAATCCAGTTTTAGTTCAGCATTTACATACAAAATCTAAAAATAAGCTAACATTTAAACCAGTGTAATATTAACATAATGTAGTTTCAGAATTTAGGGGTTTGAAACATTACAACTAACTCAATGCTCCCAATACATCCTAACATGATACAGAAGAAACCCTAACATACTATCCATACATTAGCTATGCATTCAGTTTAATATTACATATTAAATCTGAAATTGAACTAAACGTTAAAAATTAATGTGAAAATGTTAACATGTATTCAGTTTTAGGGTTTGGAGAAATTTGAACATCAACCAACCCAAATGTTTATCACAACCTAACATGTAAGGATATGAAACCTAAATTTATATCCCTACATACCACGATGTATATAGCTCAAAATATTACATTTAAAAAAAATAAAACAGCAAATTGAACTAAACATTTGGAATCCAGTATTAAGGGTTAATATGCACACAGTCTTAGATTTGACAATTTCAAATACAAAACTCAACTATCTTTTTTTTGAATTGAAACCCTATATATAACATACATGTGTAGTGATGTAAACATAACTAATTACATGAAATTTATATTTAAATTACAAGTTTAAGCTGGAAAAAGCAGAGAACCAGAAATATTGGGGTTTTGACAATTTAAACATCAAAAACATATTAATATGTATTTAGATAGGTTGGAAATCAAAGTGTAGCATGCATACGTATCAGGCAAGTGTCTGTGTCTGATATATATATATATTCTCATGTCCCAATATAAAAATCAAATTCCATATCAAGACCAACATTCAGATTCTTACCTAGTTTACAAAGTAGGTGATTGATATAACCAAGACAGTTATTATTATTATTATTATTATTTAATACAAGAATAATAGCAAGACGAAAATAACGATAAAATCTGTTATGCTTATCTGTTTAAAAGAAGGAACCATTTTGAAATTAGAGCTATAATATCAAATTTAAGATAAGGTCTAGCAGAATCATCAATTCATTGTATTAAGAAGAAATTCATAGTAAGAAGTTACACAAAGGTTTATAAAAACAACTAAACCTACTCCTAAGTTAAATAATGAGAAGCAAAACAAAACAAACAAATAATAATTCTTTTTTTTTGAAGGACTAGAACAAAAGTAGAGAAAACATGTTCAAAAATATTTAAGGTACAATCTGATAATCATATGCGTCTATCCAAAATCATGGTGCTCTAAATCCTCGTCATACTAGTAAGCAAGGCTACGATACACAAAGTCCTCGACTTAGGCACATACCTCTAGAATCGTGGTATTTAACATTTTTGCGATGCCGCTAGCTTGGCTGGGAAAACCTTAAATTCCTACACCCGAGAAATATATCCAAAGTCAGACTATATGTCCTCACCATGCTGGCTAATGTGACTGTAGAAGACTAGATTCCATAACTTAGATGACCTAGCCCATATAATTTCATATTGACAAAAATTAATTTAAATCAACAATGGATACCCAAAAATCAAATTTATCAACGAACATCAAAATTCAAAAATAAACAAAAATCCATCAAATCATATAAATACAAACTCGGATGCAACAGCTAACATCAAGAATCAAAATTCAACAATCATCCATCAAAATCAATAAATACGAACTCAAATTCAATAATAATCCATCAAAATCAAGTTCAACAACAGAAGTAAAGATAAATCAAATCAAGGGAAGAAGAGTTTTCAAATCGAAGTTATAATAAGATTCTCAAGGGTCATCCCAGGAATCTCTCAAGGGATCCTAACTGTGATTGAGTACCTTCAAAATATACCCTATTCCTACTGTAGGCTGTAGTGGTACTCTAGTTCGAATACCACTACACAAACTCGACCTGCATGGACCACCACTAAAAACGTGTCACGACCCGCACCCTAGAGTAAGGGCACGAGACGTAGGTACGTCCAGCCTACGTCGCAGTGTCGGCGGTATAACGCTATCCTAGGTCAAATATCTAACAATATAAGGTACCTGTACGGTATATAATCTCCGAATGAAGGTGACATAGCAGATACAGTCTCAATCACATCTAAGGTAGAGCATAATAAAAGATAGATAAACATGAAATCCACAAAAAGATACAGCAGATAGAAGTCTAAGTGTCTAAGATACACAAATCCAGAAAATATCTCAAAGCTCAATACAGTAATCCATAAAATAAATACAACTCAGGACAACTGAATAACTATCTATACAACCTCTACTTGTCTCCTCTAGGCTATCAGGCAACCTCCAGGCTATCTGTAAAATTTATCAACAGGTCCAGTCAGGACAGGAGCGAGCACAATACATCTCAACAGATCATGGCAGGTTAGAAAATATAAATATGCAGTAGAGTAAGATACAGAAAACTGAAATGAAGTACATGATGTAAACAGAGAGAGAACTGTAATAGAAATATCTACTATAAATAGAGAACTAACAGTGGCTAGTGATGTAGAGTACATGATAGCACATGTGAACAGGACAGATTAGTACATGATCTACACTAAGGAGTTTCACATGATCTACACTACTATAGAATTTGTTCACATGACTATTATCACTCCTCCGTTTTCTCCAATCAATACACAAGGATCTAAGCAGGTTATGTTATTATACATGATATCACATGAAGGCCCATGAAAGGGTACACATGATAGTATACATGAGGGCTCTGTGAACGTGAGAGTACATGATTCATAAGAGTGTACATGTATGGTGAAAGCACAGGAGTACATGATGAAAGTGAAATACACATAACACAATGTACCTGATGCTTCCGAGGGGGATAACATCGCATGAAGAGATCCATATAGTACTAATCCGTGATAATGTCGTGACAGCATCAAGTAAAGTAATCTAAAGCATGAATATAATTCTAACAAGTTATGAAATGATCAGAGAATGTACTCGCCTGATAACCTGAACAGCTGATAGGTATAGGGGTCCAACTGAAGCCACATAGTCCTATTTAAAGCAACATAGGTTACAAGGTGTTCAAGTTGTAATAAATGAATCTCTATAAGCAATCTATATTATCCTAGGTTCTTCTAAGTCAAATCAACTCTAGGTCAACTCCGATCAACAATCTAGTCAAACTAGGTCAAGTGTTGACTTACAGTTGACTTTTGGTCAACTGGTCAACTCTGGTCAAACAGGGTCAATTCTAGTCAAATTATTAAAGATATAAAGTGTACTTCGTTATTCGTACGTCGAAACTTACGACACGCAAATCGAGATAAGATGATTAACGGTAAAGTTAATAATCTTATTATAGTGATCCACGTGTCCGTCTTGTCAATTTCAGCGATGTGAGATCGTTAGAATTGACCGATCTCAGTTTCGTTGTACTAATCCCAAAATACGAATATTATAAGAATTAATTATACTAAAAGGTGATACATAGAGAAACTATCTACAAACATTATCGGATGATGAAATAAACATCGCCAACTGTCACGACCCGCACCCTAGAGTAAGGGCACGAGAAGTGGGTACGTCCAGCCTACGCCACAGTGTCGACGGTAGAATGCTGTCCTAGGTCAATCATCTAACAATATAAAATACATGTACAGTTTATACTCTCCGAATGGAGGTGACATAACAATATACATCTCAATCACATCTGGGTAGAAGAATGAAAGATAGATAGATAGACTCAAAGAGAACAGTAGAATAGATGAAAATGTCCAAGTGTCTAGGATAACATAACACCAGAATGTCAACTCATAATACAATAAGTCTAAGAGTCTATATATCTTAACATCTCAAAATACAACTCAGATGTGAGATAAAATGATAATACAGAAAAGACTGTCTAGCTAAACTAGCCTAGACTACTTGGGCAACATCCTCAGCTGCAGGTGGATCCTGCTGAGGGTCCACAACATAAGTATCATCTTGTCCTGCTCTATAATAGGTAGACACCAGGGCCTCATCCTCATCCTCTGTAATATTTTCAACAGGTCCAGTCAGGACAGGAACGAGCACAATACATCTCACGCAGTGCATAGTATGATAGGAAATATAAAGCATACAATAGAGTAAAATACAGAAACTGCTGAAGGAAGATACATGTAGCAAAAGAGATAGCTGTAAAGAAAATATCTACTGTATATAGAGAACTAGTAGTGACTAGTGAGTCAGAGTAAAATATAGACATATGAATGGCATAGGAGATTCATGACTACAGCTAGAAGTGATTCATGACTACAGCTATAGGGATAATATCCACATGACTATTTCCACTCCCCTATCCCCAATCAATACACAAGGATCCGTTCAAGTTATGTTAAGATTCGTGATAAGCCCATAAATGGGTGATACATGAGTGATTCATGAAGGCTCGGTGATCATGAGAGTACATAAGTCACTAGCTGATACATGAAGATTCATGATAATAGAAGCATGAGATACATGATGATTCGTGAAACACACAACATACTGTATCTGATGCTCCCGAGAGGGATAACATCTCATGAAAAGATCCATATAGTACCAATCCGTGATAACAATCGTGTCAGCATCAAGTAAAGTAATCTAGAGCAAGAATATAAATCCGGGCAAGTATGAAACGGTCAGAGAATGTACTCGCCTGATAACTGAATGTCTGAAGAGGATATACTGTCTGAGGAGAGGTGTATGGCTCCTAATCAGAGCAATACAAGTCACAATGTATCCACAATGGTAAAAATAAAGTATACAATGCATACTACATGATTCTAGGTCAATCTGGTCAAAAGTCAACTCTTGGTGAACTCTAATAGTCAAACTGGGTCACAGGAAGTCATACTAGGTCACAGGGAATCAAACTAAGTCAAATAAAGTCAAACAAGGTCAAACAAGTCAAGGTTAGTCAAATCTAGGTTAAAGTCAACTCTTGGTAAACATTCTAATCAACTAGTCAAATACTAGTCAACATGATCAATCTGGGTCAAATCTAGGTCAAACTTAGACCAACTAAGGTATTGGTCAAACAAAGACTAGTCAATAAGGTAATTAGGTCAAACATGGTCAGACTAGTTAAACTAGTCATTTTAGGTTAGTCCTAGTCAAATCTAGGTCAATTAGGTCAAGGTTTGACCAATAGTTGACTTTGGTCAACAATGGTCAACAAGGGTCAACTAGTTAGTGTTTTAGGCCATTAGGTCCAATAGGGTTAGTCCCAAAGCCATAGGCTAGCAACCTAGGCCATAGGCTAGATAACCTATAGGTTTCCATATAAACTATATTTATAAGTCATATATATATATATATATATATATATATATATATATATATATATATATATATATATATATATAGATATACTAGTCTACCTACTACATATATATATCAATATATGTGAATACTCTATAATAATACAATCGCACTCACATATATATGTATATAATGACATAATGAGATCTAATACAAAATGTATATATATATCATTTATATATATACATATATATATATATATATATATATATATATATATATATATATATATATATATATATATATACCAACTTATATATTACATATATATAGAGATAAGTGAGAGAGAGAATTAGAGTGAGGGAGAGAGTTAACAGTGAGAGAGAGGGGGAGACTGCTGTATACAGCAGGGGGGGTTCCAGATTCTGGAACCAAGAATGGGTCCCTATAATACACACATACAGTTACATATATACATATATATGTATATATACACACAACTACAAATATACACAACTATAAATCCTCAAAACTTACCCACACTCACACATACATATATACTACGTATATATATACTAAAAACACACTAATACATGTATAAAACATATCAAAATTTGGTTTAAAATTCGTTTTTACAAAACTGGAAAAAAAACCCAAAATCTGGAAAATAGGGACTGTTTACTCGAACTAGGTAAACCCATAAACACACACAAACACGAGCTAAGACTCGAAACTAGTGGTTGGTAACTAATGCCCCATATGTCCTCTAGTGTCTAGGGGGCCTGACACGACACCACGACACGGTTTGACGTGTCCAAACTCAAAAGAACCCAATCGGGTAAACACAGTGCATTGTGCAGTGTACTGTCTCGTGCACAAGTTCGCGTGTGTGTAGGACACGACACACACATCCACGTGTCTCGTGGTCATGCACATGGGTAGCCCACGTGTTGGGCTACACACTCGTGTCACCACGAGGTGTCCACGACTCATGTCCGTGCGACACGAAGGCCGTGTCAGTGAGGAAAAATGTGCACGTGCAGTGCAGTGCACGACCAGTGCACGTGTCCTCGTGTCCTCGATAGGACACGAGAGTGTCTCAAACTCGAGGGGGGCATGACAGAGGTTGCCCCCTCCTTTGTGTCAATTTTCCCGTGTCCTCGTGTCCTACAGTGTCCGCACTAGGTGTCAAGTAGCAGGGGAGGCTGCTCAGTCTCGTGCGCGCGTGTCGAAGGGTCGTGTGCTCTACACGTGGCACGTAGAGCCTCGTGCTCGTGTCAGTGGACAGGTGGGGTGGTTAGGTTCGTGTCTAGGTTTCTGTATCGTGTCCACGACTCGTGTGGACACGACAGAAAGTGTCAAACAGTCGGGTTTTTCAGTGTCACAGTGTGGTTTTAACAGTGTGTTCGTGTCCTGTTTTGGACACGGACACAACTCGAAGTGTGCTCAGTCAACTAGGGTTGTGTCCTACATGTCTAGGGCTACCCAAAAATATAATTTGTTTTAAAAAACTACAACTTTTATTCCTAAGTGGCATTTCATCAAACACTGTAATTAGAACACAGATACGTGTCCGATACGGACACCAAACCAACCCTAAATCTCACCAAACTTAGCATTCAATTCCAAGGTACCTAGATGCATGCAACCATGAAGAGAAATCACAATATTAATAGGTTTTAGGGCATGTTACCTATGAGTGCAAAAATCCAATGAAACCAAGGTAGGGGGGTTTGTCCTCTTCACTTGAGATGGCCAAATTGATCTTCAACCTTGCAAGCTAGCCTCCCTTAGTATCCTCAATAGTAGGGGGTTCCAATGCAAGAAATTTGGCTCAATTTGGAGCTAAATTGATTGAGTTGTGAGGGTGTGAAGTTGTAGGAAAACTAGAGTTTTGTGAAAGAAGGAGGCTTGAATGAAGGGGGGGTGTGTATATAGGATGGGGGCATGGGTTGGCTGCCATGGGGGTAGGGGAGGGTGTCCTACCACCTTGCAAACTTAGCCCCTAAGTCTTTGACTAAGGGGTTAGATATTTAGGTTCTAAAATAGCTAAAAAGTAAATATCTAGATATTTATCAAACTAGATATTTCTAACATAAGCTAACATCTAACATTAGTCTCCTAGGTTAGTGGCTAATCTCTAGATTAGTGCTAAACTAGGTTAGGAGCTAACATGACACTAATCAATAATTAAATAATAATAAAAACACGTAAATCCAAATAATTCCAAATAAATCCTAGAAAATTACCAAAATACCCTTTAGGCTAAAAAGCCCTAATTTGATGTTCTAAACCTATGGCTAGGCTCACATGATCATGGTTAGTCTCTAGGTTATGAAATCTCTAGGGTTTACACTAGGGTTATACTAGTAAAGTCACAAAGTCATAAGTCATGACTTAGAAAATGGTTTTAATTAACTAAAATCACCAAAAATCATATTATGACTAAAATACCACTAATAAATAATAAAAATAATAAAATTTTCAAAAATACCCCAATTTCAGAAGACTGGATGTTACACCAACGTGTCCAGAATGGTCAAATTAGCTAGGATATCCTACCCATCGGTCCAATTTGGACACAAGGGCAAAAAGGTAGTTTCGGGTCAAAACGGTATCCGTGTCGAAGACGTTTTGTACCGAAAAATGTGCAAGAAAACAAGTCTATAAAATATAATAATTTATATGTCCATGAAACCAGAATGAAGATACGAACCCAACGGTATATCCAGAATTGGATTCCGTTGACCCGATCTCAATTTGGTCCGTTGACTAGAACTTGGAATTCCGGTTTGCACGAAAATGCATGCCGGAGCCAATGTTCTCAAAACTCAGCAAACTACATGTCAAACTACAATAAAAAAATCTCACAATGAAACAAAACTGGAGGGGTAGTAAGAGGGTTATACCAGCTTCGCACAGAAACTAGTAGCGCGCCAAATAGAGCTGCGGTGGAAGAGGTACAAGCTGACGAAGTTGGCTCCGCGAAACTGTCTAAAATTTATACAATTAAAACGGTAAACTTGGTGGCCGGTTTTAATGTATCAAACGATAAAATTAACGGACAAAAATTGACAGGAGTGAAGGAGGATATACTGAGATTGTGACGGAGCGAAGAAATCGTCGATCCAACGGTCGGACTTCTCAAAAATTGTGCACGAAGTTGCTGCGACGGGGCGCCAAAACGGACTTGATTCCGCGCGCGTCACGACGGAAATTCGTTCGAAATGCCCGAATCGCCTATACGTCGCGCTGGAGGAGGAGATGGCGGACCCAGGGGGGTCACCGACGTTCGCCCACCACGGGGAAGGCCAGCCATCGCATCGGCAGCCGGCGGTGTAGCCTGCGTGCGCGTCCAGCGGCCGTTCCGGCCGGCCATGGTGCAACTGCTGCTGTTGCAGTGCTGAATTAGGCTGCGCTGCCCAGCTTGTCCCGGCGGAGGCGGGTGGCGCGCGTCACGACGGCGACGGTCGAGGGTGGTGGTCACGGTGGTGATGGAGGTGGTGGTTCGGTGGTGGAATGGTGATCGGATGGAGGTGATGATGGTGATGGAGGGAAGAGTGAAGGGAGGAGGCTGGTGGTCAGCGGTCGGGGAGTGGTGGCCGGTGGCCCTCGGCCACGGCGGGGGCTGAGCTCGGGGATGAGGAGTTCGGGAATGGGCTGGTGGCTGTTGTGTTTGAATGGAGAGAAAGTGTTGTTGTGTGAGTAATAGGAGTTGGAGAGAGAGAGATGAGAGAAAACATTTCTCCTCATTGATTTTAGGGCCGACCATGTGGCTGCTATAGGCATGGGGAGTTTATCATGTAGGAAGATTTAATGGATAGGATTTATTAGGAGAATCAAAGGCTAGGATTAATTGGGAATTGGATTCATTTTTTGGGATTTAAATCAATGGATACACACTCAATATTTGAAGTAGAAAACTAGGTATTGAATATTATTTTTGGGCAAAGAAAAATGAGGGCGTCATGATAGAGAGTAACATGGATCTGGGGTGGACTTGGTGGAGCCGGATTGGGTCAACATCAGATTAAATATCATAAATGAATTAATTTAGACATTTATGATCATGGATAAATAAGTAGCACGTGGGGATTCCAATAAATGGGACACAAGTGGCATACAGATAGTAGGCTCAATGTAGGCCATGTCCATATTTGGGGCTGACAGGTTTTGGTCGACAGGGTACCCACAAATCAAGTCAGAAAATAAGTGTGACACCATGGGGTGAAATAAAATCGGGTCACGTGTCAGGAAAGTTGTATGAAGCAAATGGAGCACAAAATGGTGTGTCTGAGTGGGACACGAAGGTCATGGGTGAAGAGCATCTCGAGTAGATCATGCATAATGAGTTGGTTTCAAGGAAATGACTGGTCTTGTGCTCCCAAATTAAAAGTCACGATAACGTGCTAATAATGATCAAGGAAAAGAGTGGGAAAATTAATTAATAATCAAATGGTCTAAATCGATCCGAAGTTGTGCAAAGCAAAAAGAGTACAAGGGAACAAGTTTGGATGGAACATTATATACCGTCATGAAGGTAATCCTGTCCACTACAAAACTCATGAAGAAGGTTTCCAGAGTTGAACATCCCTGACTACAAGAATAAAGGCTTTTTTTGACGATTTTTCTCCGTCAAGAAATGGATATCTTGACGGATGCAGATCCGTCAACTAGGCCGGAGTCAAGAAAAGACGTCCCTTTTTTTACGGTCACTGGCCTGGCTTTTCTTAACGATTTTTTGCCGTCATATTAAGTAATTTTCTTGACTGTTTTTAGCCGTCAAGATAGCAGTTTTTAGAAACCGTCAACATAGACAAAAACTTTTCTTGACTCCGGCCTAGATGACGGTTGTTAGCCGTCAAGAAAATCTTCGATGAAAATAGCAGTTGCGACAGGATTGAGTTAATTGTTGACGTTTTATAACCGTCAAGAGAAGCTAAATTATGTATAGCCAAAATTTTATATATAATGAATTGAACACACACACATAACGTCAATAATCCAGAAGATATACACACATCAAAAATTGTAAAATCCAATTTTTATATTAACAAACTGTATTGTTCATACACCACAAACTTCCAACACATCCAATATAAGTTCAACCACAAACATCCAACACACGTCCAACCACAACATATCCAACCAAAGTATGTAGTTTTTGTACATCTTAAACATCCAAAACTAATATTTATATAACTAGAAATAAAATATGTAGCAAACCCGGCCGGAGCATATCCTGTCACGCCCCAGAACCAGAATACTGGAGAGCGGGAGAATGACTCAGCCAGCTACGTATTACGGGTAGATGAATACCGTATAATACGATCAATGCTGTCTACAAGACGAGGGGGTGCATACTACATGAAAGTCTCACTATGGTCACTTCACATCTATTGTCTCAATCATTCAAACAAGAAACAAAAATAGAGAACATACAAGATAAAGCAGTAAGGCGTCCCAAACGCTTAGTCAAAATGTTCTTTGATATCTGGCTTTACAAAACATAGCCAGATGATGTAGCAAGGCAAACACAATTGTTATCAGCTGCAGCCTGATTTAGTTACAATTATGTAAAAGTAAGTACAAGACGATCCGACTAACATGTCGGTGCCAAACGGCAAGGTATAAAGTAGATAACAAAACGAGCGGGGAAGTAAGAAACCCACTCGAGTCCTCCTGCGATCATCCCTCTAGTGTTGACCATCTTGGAGGTAGAAGTAAGCTGAGACCTCGGGAACCGGCTCTAAATCTGGCCATGCAAAACCAGAGAGGTTAGACCTCTAATAGCAAGTACCACAAGGAAGCACGACATGAGAACTAAAACCAGTAATGAGAAATATGATAAATAGATCTCTGCTTGCCACTAGGATTCTCATAACATCACGACACTTCGAACCAACCTCCCAACCAAACAAGGACAGAAGTTGGCCCGTCATGTCCTGACATTCTGATCATCTCAGTTAGGCAATAGAGTAGGTACAGTACACAAACAAATCAATTTAAACGGCCATTCAACTACTACGGCTTGCTACTGTGCGTTCCAAGTTATCCTGGAATTATGCAATAAAAGATTCCTCAGTTCTCACTATGTGCAAGCAAGGCTAGTTTACCCAGTCAATCAATTGCGCCAATCATGAATTAGACGAGTCCCAGCGGGACGCCCGTCATTAATATACAATATTCAATAGATAATATAACCAGATACCGCTCCCTGCCCGTGTGGCAGATTTGCAGTATCTGTGGGGACCAACCGGCCTGTCGGGCACTACTAGTCCCAAGAGGGCTGCCATATAAGAACTCGGGAATCCGTTCTCTCCATGCAATTATTATTTTATTTAACTTAATAGTCTCTACGTTGAGTGAAGTACCATGCCGTGGATCATGGTCATTCAGAATGAGTACTTTCGTACGGGGTACGATATGCACAACTCTACAATGATACCAGTGCGGTCAGGTTGTAGGTCTTACATAGCGTAATGCAACAATCAAAACTAACCACGGAGTAATCATGCCTTGACCATAAAGTACACATGCTTCTTTGGTAAGGTAAATAAATAATAAGTGAATTGAAGCCTGCATGTGCCTGTATGCCAATATTCGGGATTAGCCAGTCGATTTCAATAGTTCATAGTTCATATGAACGTGTCTCATTCATTCAATTCAATAAGACGACTAGCCAGTCTCTTAGTTCCAACTAGGAACGCATGATCAATTATTAGTCAAGGTCACAATCATTATCAATGGTGACAAGGCATGAAAGTCAACTAGTATTCAGTGGGGTCGAGTCTACAACTCTCAGGGTTTAATTCCAGTCAATCGGGGTATCTATAACCCAATTCATGACACATGGTACATTCCACGTAACAATCTATATTTAATAGAAATATCAATATATCATGATTATATCAAGTTTATGCAAAAAGGCGTAAGGAGGCTATGCTCATGTCAGCCTACGCTCAAGTCAACGTACGCTCAGGTCAGGCTACGCTCAAGTCAGGCTACGCTCAAGTCAGGTACGACTCCTTACCATCCAAGCCATCGTACGCAAGTCATACGCTTCCAAAAGGCAGCGTATGAACTCCATACGACTCCTTACTATCCAAGCCAGCGTACGCAAGTCATACGCCCCCAAAAGGCAGCGTATGAACTCCATACGACTCCTTACTATCCAAGCCAGCGTACGCAAGTCATACGCTCCCAAAAGGCAGCGTATGAACTCCATACGACTCCTTACTATCCAAGCCAGCGTACGCAAGTCATACGCTCCCAAAAGGCAGCATATGAACTCCATATGACTCCTTACTATCCAAGCCAGCGTACGCAAGTCATACGCTCCCAAAAGGCAGCGTATGAACTCCATACGATTCCTTACTATCCAAGCCAGCGTACGCAAGTCATACGCTCCCAAAAGGCAGCGTATGAAAGACATACGCCTCCAAAAGGTAGCGTATGAGGTCCATACTGCGCTGCGCTAAAGAGCGCGCACATCTCAGTGACGCAAGCTAAAAAGCTCGTGCACTGCTCACTGTCTTCTCCAAAACAGCAAGAACTCCATGGTTGCATCCAAGGCTTCAAAAGTCCATAACTTGGTCAAAACAAGTCCAAATCCAACTTTCCAAAGGTCAAAATTGGGTAGAATAAAATTCCCTACAGCATAGAACCATCAAAACTTGCAAACACAGAAGTTTGATAGATCAAAACCACCAAAATCCGAAAATAACTCATTTCTATATCTACAAAAATTAAGACTTCGAAATGAAAAATGCCAAGTTCTAAACTCTCTTAGGATCATGAGAGGAAGATAAATGAACTATAAAAATATGGGTTCTCATGGGAAGCAAGTTGTACTTGCCTACGGTTTGGTAGGTGGAGGGAGTGATGAGGAAGAAGAAGAAGAGTGATGGTAAAGGAAAAATTATGAAGAGAGAGAAAGGGGGGTGGCTTTAAATGAAAAGGTGGTGGTAGGTGGGGGTGTTAGGTTTGGTTCATGATGAACCAACTAACTAAACCAAACCAAGCCGAACCCAAGTCTAGCTAAAGCAGAGAAATAAAAGCAGAAAGTAAAATGCAGATAATTAATTAGCATAAATTTAAAGGAATTTAAATACAGAATAATACATGATAAATATTAAATAAATACATTTGAGTAGTACATGTATAAAAATACGCATTCTGGGAACGGGGAGTGACATCTCTACCCTCCTTAGAATAATTCCGCCATCGGAATTTCAAATCCAAGCTGGATAGAAACATCGAGGCTAAACTAATCTAAGTACAAGCAATTAAATCAAGCAATCATTTTACAATGTCCATAGCAAGTAACATATCTATATTTAACAATCTACGATATCAAGCAATTCTACCCAAAAGGTGATAAGCATGAGGAATCAAGACAATCAAGGTACACAGAAAAAATATACCTTGTGAGTCAAACATGTGTGGATACCGTGATCGGATATCATCCTCACGTTCCCACGTTGACTCTCCCAAAGAGTGATGACCCCAAGCAACCCGGACAAGGTTAATTGTTTGGTTCTTGAGTATCTTCTCTCTTCGGTCCAAGATGGACACAGGCTGCTCCTCGTAAGACAGGTTGGTACCAACAACCAGTTCTGAATGATCGAGGATATGGCTGGGGTTCGATACATACCTTCGCAATTGAGATACATGAAACACGTTATGTACCTCTCGTAATGAAGGAGAAAGGGATAAACGATAAGCAACATCGCCTACCCTATTAAGAATAACAAATGGGCCTACGTATCGTGGACTTAACTTCCCGCGAACGCCAAATCTAATGACCCCACGGGTAGGTGAGATCCGCAAGAATACGTGGTCCCCAACAGAAAACTCTAGCGGCCTACGATGCTGGTCCGCCCAATGACGATGCCGATCCTGCACAACACGAAGTCGCTCTCTAATTCCCTTAATCGCTTCAACCGTCTGAATAAACATTTCTGGGCCTAGCATCTTCCTTTCCCCGATATCATCCCATGCTAGTGGCGATCTACACTTCTTACCATATAGTGCCTCAAATGGCGCTATCTGGATACTGGCTTGATAACTGTTGTTGTATGAGAACTCAACTAAGTGCAGGTGGCTTTCCCAAGATCCTCCAAAATCCAGAGTGCAAGCTCGCAACATATCTTCCAAAGTCTAAATTATCCTTTCTGATTGCTCGTCCGTCTGTGGATGGTAAGCCGTGCTAAATCTTAACTTGGTACCCAGACTATGATGCAAGCTCTTCCAGAAATATGATGTAAAGTGGGTATCTCGGTCTGACACAATACTGACAGGGACTCCATGTTGCCTGACTATCTGTTGCATATATAACTCTGCCAACTTTTCTGTAGATTGCCCTACTCTGAAAGAAAGAAAATGTGCTACCTTTGTAAGCCGATCTACTATCACCCAAATAGCATCTTTACCACTTGGTGATCTTGGTAAACCGGTCACAAAGTCAATTGTGATGTGTTCCCACTTCCATTCCGGGATAGAAAGTGGTTGTAATAATCCAGCTAGCCTCTGCTGTTCTGCCTTTACTTGCTGACATATCAAGCAACGGGAAACAAACCTAGCTATCTTCCTCTTCATCCCGTTCCACCAGAAGTGTTGTTTGATATCTTGGTACATCTTGGTCCCTCCAGGATGTATAGAATACTGAGAACTGTGAGCTTCTGCCATAACTTCCTGTCTGATATCTCCAATAGGTACACATAGACGTGATCCAAACCTAAGCGTACCATCTTCGTGGATTTTTAACTCCTTTCTGAGTCCTGACTCACATTCTGCTCTAAGCTTCTGAATCCTTGGGTCCTGTGCCTGGGCCGCCTTGATCCTGCCTACCAAGTCGGATTGAACTTGTAGATTCCCTAGAATTCCTATATCATTAGGAAGTATAACTTCGATGCCCATCTCCTGAAGGTCTTCTAAGATGTGCTTCTGCGTTGTCAACATAAATGCGCCGCCTCTTCTGCTGAGAGCGTCTGCTACCACATTAGCCTTGCCTGGATGATACTGAAGCTCCACGTCATAATCCTTGATCAGCTCTAACCATCTTCTCTGCCTCATGTTCAGCTCCTTCTGAGTAAAGATGTACTTCAGACTTTTGTGGTCTGTGTACATGTCTACTCGGTCACCATATAAGTAATGTCTCCATAGCTTCAAAGCAAATACTACTGCCGCCAACTCCAAATCATGAGTTGGGTAATTCTTCTCGTGGTCCCGAAGCTGCCTAGATGCATATGCTATCACCTTTCCATGCTGCATGAGGACACATCCAAGTCCTTTACCTGACGCATCCGGTAAAACCTCCGGGTCCAACTGGCAATGTAAGAATAGGCACTGATATCAACTTCTGCTTCAAATTCTCAAACGATGACTGGCATTCTGTCGACCAGACAAATGGCACATCCTTCCGTGTCAAGCGGGTCATGGGTGCTGAAAGTCTTGCAAAATCTGACACAAATCTTCTGTAATATCCTGCCAATTCCAAGAAACTCCGTACATCAGCTACGGTCTTGGGTACTGGCCAACTCTCTACTGCTTCTACCTTCTTGGGATCCATTGCTACTCCAGCTCCTGATACGATATGACCCAAAAATGAAATATGATCCGCCCAGAACTCACACTTGCTGAGCTTGGCATACAACTGGTTCTCTCTCAGAACCTACAACACTTTTTTGAGGTGGTCTTCATGCTCCTCTTCACTAGCAGAGTACACAAGAATGTCGTCGAAAAATACTACGACAAACTGATCTAAATACGGCATAAAGATACGGTTCATCAAATCCATGAATATAGCTGGAGCATTGGTCAAACCAAACGACATTACTAAGAATTCATAATGTCCATACTTCGACCTGAATGCTGTCTTGGGAATGTCTTCCTTTCGAACCCTCACTTGATGGTACCCTGAACGAAGATCTATCTTGGAGAAAACTTTAGCTGTGCTCAACTGGTCAAACAAGTCGTCGATCCTGGGTAGTGGGTACTTGTTCAATACTGTTGCCGCGTTAAGCTTCCTGTAGTCGATACACAATCTGGATGATCCATCCTTCTTCCCCACAAGTACCACTGGTGCTGCCCATGGCGATATGCTGGCTTGGATAAACTTCTTCTCCTTCAATTCCTCTATGTGCTGATATACCTTAGCCTGCTCTGAATCCGCCATTCTGTAAACCCGATCTGATATCGGTTTAGTCCCAGGTGCCAATTCTATACTGAACTTAATATCTCTAACCGGTGGCAGACCGGGAAGTTCTTCTGGAAATACGTCTAGAAATTCTTCAACTACCTTCGGAACCTGAACTTCTTCCATTGCCGTTATTACTCCTTGCTCTTGCTGAGTTGCCTCTGATCTGACTAAGGTGAATCTTTTCATGCCTAGAATATCAAAAGATACACTCCCACTACGACAATCTATTATCGCATGACTGTCTTTCAGCCAGTCCATGCCTAAGATAACGTCGAAATTTCCAACAGGAAATTCTATCAACAGGGCGGGTAAGGAATACCCGCAAACTACAACACTACACGCTAGAATAACTCTACTAACTCCTACGAGCCCATTACCAGTGAGTATATTCAACCTCCCTGGCAATGCCTCGAACTTCATTCCTAGCCGTATCGCAAATTGTGCAGATATAAATGAGTGTGATGCTCCTGAATCAAACAATGCTACTGCGGGATATGAGCCGACGAGAATGTTACCTGCCACAACATCTCCTGATGCCAATGCCTCCTCCAAGGACAGAGTGAATGCCTGTCCTCGACCTTCTTGCTGGTTTCCATGCGGTGGCCTAGTCTGGTGCTGCTGCTGGCCCCTGCCTTGATGATGCTGGAGTGGTCTATGCTGGTGCTGCTGCATCGGCGGTCCCTGCTGCCGAAACATCTGAGCCTGCGGCATTAACGGACGCTGGGCCAATGGTCTCACTGCTACCGCTGGTCCTCGATACTGCCCTGCCCCTGGTGCTAGCAGAGCAGGAAACTGTTGCCCTGGTCCTTCTGACCTCGAATTCATGGGACATGTGGTAACCCGATGATCTGGATTTCCATATATCAAACACAGTCCGTTTAATGCCCGACACACATCTCTAGTGTACCCCATCTTCCTACAATAAGTACAGCCCGCTGGGGGTTGCTGGTTCTTCTTCTGTTGCTGCTGCTGCCTGGGTGGTGGTGCTGGCCCTCGTATTGCCACATCGTGAATGCGAATGCCAAGGGATGGTACTGTTGTTCGGGGCGCTGCTCCCCCTCCTCCTTCAATCTGACTGTGAGATCTCTTTTGACCTCCAGTCCTTACTGTGATCCTCTGAATGGTGATCTCATGCCTTTGGGTTGCCGTCAATATCTCATCAAAAGTCTGGTAATTGTGCCCCTCTATCAATTGCAAGAGCTCAAGATAAAACCCTTGCTGAAACCTCATAGCCCTCTGGCGCTCCGTCGCTACCATCTCTGGGGCAAACCTACTTAATCTGCAGAACTCCGCTGCATAAGCATCTTCCGTCTTGCCGGCCTGCTTGAGGTTGATAAACCTCTGTTGTAGCTCAAACTGTGCCACAACTCCATAGTACTTTGTCTTGAATCTTGCTGTAAAATTGTCCCAAGCCACAGGACGTCTGATGCCTACCTCCTATGATTCCCACCAATCACGTGCAAGATCCTGAAGTAACAACTTCACCTGATCCACACGTTCTTCTGCCGGCACCTTAGCGGCTGTCAAATAGCCTCAATATCCTTAAGCCATGCATCTGCTGAGATGGCATCCTCCGTTCCTTCAAAACGGCGGGGATTGAACTTGCAAAATCTGGTCGATACTCCAGAATCCGGCCTTGCCCCTCTTTCCAAAGCTGTCTGCAACCCTTGGTTGAGTAGTACATTCTGCTCTTGTAACTGAGGCATGTGCTGCTGGGCTAACATCTGGTGTTGCTGAGTAGCCATCATCCCTCTCATGATCTCCAAAAGGGCTGGTGTGTCCAATTCCACAGGGGTAGGTGGAACTATTGGTGGTGTTGGAACCTCCGGATACTGCGGTCCAACTGCTGGTTCTACAATCACCTCTTCTTGAATAGTCTCATGAAGTGGTTCTGACCCTTGTTACTGACCAACCTGGTCAGGTTGTCCATGCTGCCCTTGTTGTTGCTGTCCAGCTCTGACAGGTGCGGACGAGGTGCCCCTAAGAAAAGGGACAAGAGAACAATCAAACGACCGGACATGAAGGATCAATGAAATCAAAGGATACTGGAATGTCAAGATGGAGTTAAGAACCAACGAATCATGAGATCAAGGGGGAACATGTGTGATTGAGACATCCTATTAAACACCCCATAAGTCTGAAATGAGACCTGCATGGGCCACCACTAAAACCTTGTCACGCCCCAGAACCAGAATACTGGAGAGCGGGAGAATGACTCAGCCAGCTACGTATTACGGGTAGATGAATACGGTATAAAACGATCAATGCTGTCTACAAGACGAGGGGGTACATACTACATGAAAGTCTCACTATGGTCACTTTACATCTATTGTCTCAATCATTCAAACAAGAAACAAAAATAGAGAACATACAAGATAAAGCAGTAAGGCGTCCCAAACGCTTAGTCAAAATGTTCTTTGATATCTGGCTTTACAAAACATAGCCAGATGATGTAGCAAGGCAAACACAATTGTTATCAGCTGCAGCCTGACTTAGTTATAATTATGTAAAAGTAAGTACAAGATGATCCGACTAACATGTCGGTGCCAAACGGCAAGGTATAAAGTAGATAACAAAACGAGCGGGGAAGTAAGAAACCCACTCGAGTCCTCCTGCGATCATCCCTCTAGTGTTGACCATCTTGGAGGTAGAAGTAAGCTGAGCCCTCGAGAACCGGCTCTAAATCTGGCCATGCAAAACCTGAGAGGTTAGACCTCTAATAGCAAGTACCACAAGGAAGCACAATATGAGAACTAAAACCAGTAATGAGAAATATGATAAATAGATCTCTGCTTGCCACTAGGATTCTCATAACATCACGACACTTCGAACCAACCTCCCAACCAAACAAGGACAGAAGTTGACCCGTCATGTCCAGACATTCTGATCATCTCAGTTAGGCAATAGAGTAGGTACAGTACACAAACAAATCAACTTAAACGGCCATTCAACTACTACGGCTTGCTACTGTGCGTTTCAAGTTATCCTGGAATTATGCAATAAAAGATTCCTCAGTTCTCACTATGTGCAAGCAAGGCTAGTTTACCCAGTCAATCAATTACGCCAATCATGAATTAGACGAGTCCCAGCGGGACGCCCGTCATTAATATACAATATTTAATAGATAATATAACCAGATACCGTTCCCTGCCCGTGTGGCAGATTTGCAGTATCTGTGGGGACCAATCGGCCTGTCGGGCACTACTAGTCCCAAGAGGGCTGCCATGTAAGAACTCGGGAATCCGTTCTCTCCATGCAATTATTATTTTATTTAACTTAATAGTCTCTACGTTGAGTGAAGTACCATGCCGTGGATCATGGTCATTCAGAATGAGTACTTTCGTACGGGGTACGATATGCACAACTCTACAATGATACCAGTACGGTCAGGTTGTAGGTCTTACATAGCGTAATGCAACAATCAAAACTAACCACGGAGTAATCATGCCTTGACCATAAAGTACACATGCTTCTTTGGTAAGGTAAATAAATAATAAGTGAATTGAAGCCTGCATGTGCCTGTATGCCAATATTCGGGATTAGCCAGTCGATTTCAATAGTTCACAGTTCATATGAATGTGTCTCATTCATTCAATTCAATAAGACGACTAGCCAGTCTCTTAGTTCCAACTAGGAACGCATGATCAATTATTAGTCAAGGTCACAATCATTATCAATGGTGACAAGGCATGAAAGTCAACTAGTATTCAGTGGGGTCGAGTCTACAACTCTCAGGGTTTAATTCCAGTCAATCGGGGTATCTATAACCCAATTCACGACACATGGTACATTCCACGTAACAATCTATATTTAACAGAAATATCAACATATCATGATTATATCAAGTTTATGCAAAAAGGCGTAAGGATATAAAATGGACGTTAAATATCTAATAAGATATCAATATACAGGGCTATAGAAGATCCAGGGTAAGCATGCTATGCTCATGTCAGCCTACGCTCAAGTCAACGTACGCTCAGGTCAGGCTACGCTCAAGTCAGGCTACGCTCAAGTCAGGTACGACTCCTTACCATCCAAGCCATCGTACGCAAGTCATACACTTCCAAAAGGCAGCGTATGAACTCCATACGACTCCTTACTATCCAAGCCAGCGTACGCAAGTCATACGCTCCCAAAAGGCAGCGTATGAACTCCATACGACTCCTTACTATCCAAGCCAGTGTACGCAAGTCATACGCTCCCAAAAGGCAGCGTATGAACTCCATACGACTCCTTACTATCCAAGCCAGCGTACGCAAGTCATACGCTCCCAAAAGGCAGCGTATGAACTCCATACGACTCCTTACTATCCAAGCCAGCGTACGCAAGTCATACGCTCCCAAAAGGTAGCATATGAACTCCATACGATTCCTTACTATCCAAGCCAGCGTACGCAAGTCATACGCTCCCAAAAGGCAGCGTATGAAAGACATACGCCTCCAAAAGGCAGCGTATGAGGTCCATACTGCGCTGCGCTAAAGAGCACGCACAGCTCAGTGACACAAGCTAAAAAGCTCATGCACTGCTCACTGTCTTCTCCAAAACAGCAAGAACTCCATGGTTGCACCCAAGGCTTCAAAAGTCCATAACTTGGTCAAAACAAGTCCAAATCCAACTTTCTAAAGGTCAAAATTGGGTAGAATAAAATTCCCTACAGCATGGAACCATCAAAACTTACAAACAAAGAAGTTTGATAGATCAAAACCACCAAAATCCAAAAATAACTCATTTCTATATCTACAAAAATTAAGACTTCGAAATGAAAAATGCTAAGTTCTAAACTCTCTTAGGATCATGAGAGGAAGATAAATAAACTATAAAAATATGGGTTCTCATGGGAAGCAAGTTGTACTTACCTACGGTTTGGTAGGTGGAGGGAGTGATGAGGAAGAAGAAGAAGAGTGATGGTGAAGGAAAAATAATGAAGAGAGAGAAAGGGGGGTAGCTTTAAATGAAAAGGTGGTGGTAGGTGGGGGTGCTAGGTTTGGTTCATGATGAACTAACTAACTAAACCAAACCAAGCCGAACCCAAGTCTAGCTAAAGCAGAGAAATAAAAGCAGAAAGTAAAATGCAGATAATTAATTAGCATGAATTTAAAGGAATTTAAATACAGGATAATACATGATAAATATTAAATAAATACATTTGAGTAGTGCATGTATAAAAATACGCATTCTGGGAACGGGGAGTGACACATCCCTTCCATATTCACAATAACTTTATTTTCCATATAGTTCCTGAGAGAAGAAGAGAAATATATTTAATCATTATATGCACATGTTTGTATAAACTGATATAAACTTAGAACAAAAACTCTAAAAAAATAGCTTATTTCAACTAACATTGCAAAAAAGAACAAATTGAAGGATACATAGCAATAAGCAAGTATCAGTAAAACTCTAACCCACCAAACAACGACATTGCAAAAAAGAATAATACTTGAAGTTGGCCAGTTTAAGATTACATTAAAAAGTAAAATTTGTGTCAAGACCAGATGAAAATGTCAAACATAAAGAATTTCAGGATCTAAACACAAGTCTGAGCTTGAAGTTGGCCAGTTTAAGATTACATTAGAAAGTAAAATTTGTGTCAAGGCCAGAGAAGTCATATATTTCTCTCACTTTCCTTTCCTTTCATCTTCTCTCCTAACTAAACATGTCAACCATATTTTTCCTTTCGTTTTATTTTCCTTTCCCTCAAACCAAACACAAGTCTTAAAGAACATACAAAATGACTCCTTGTAGGGGGACACCTAGTCCTAACTGCACATGTTCTTCATAACAATAAAGGTCCATACGAATAACCGTTTGAAGCTAATTTTCATAATATATGGAAGTAAAATAGATATCTTTCATTGGAGTACAGTGGTCGAAGAAGATAATAGACATTAATGGAATGGCCATATTATGGCTTCTTACTACCAGAATTCTTATATCAAAGTTGGAAATGATAACTACTGTTGATGTTAGATCCAAATACATATAGAAAATCATATTATGAAGAGGCCCACAACTGATGTAGCTCTGAAGGAGACCAATTTGGCCCCTGTCCTATCTTGCCAAAACCCCAAACCTGCCTACTGTAGGCTAATTCCCTGCAGGTCGAGCATGCTAACTGAGTGAAGGGGCCAGTTTACGGCTGCTGCTAATGCTTTGCATTTGCCAAAGCATGCTGTTGCTGCTTATAATGCCCTGCAAACAGCTATGCTGCCATTAGCAAAATGCAAAGCAAGGCAATTGCATGTGCTGTAGCAAAAAGAGGCCAATGCAACCCAAAAAGGCCTAACTCTGATACACACTCCCTCATTCTCCTCATATGACACTACAAGAACAACCCCTTGCCCTGTACACGAGGAAATGGCCAAGTGCCCAAAATCTGAAGGGTCTGCAAATGGCCACACTCATATTAGCTAATGTTAAGGCCACCCGAGCCCCTCTAACCACTTTATACCCGATGCATATATCCTCAAATGCTACATACTACTGATACCATATATATATGTATAACCCACATTACATAACCAAAATCAATCACTGATACCTCAAATCTATGGTACATACCCAATACTAACGAATTCTAACTTCCAAATTCTAACACACATATACATTCACTTGCTAATTCTAACTAATTCAGTTGATCCATCACATACACCCTCACATGGCTAACAGAGGGGGCCCCTATGGTTTTCTGGTGCCCTTTGACCCAAAAATGTCTTTATGTAAGATTTAAAAAATAAAAATAAAAACTTCCCTCTCAAACATAATTTGGATAAGCACCAAGTTTCTAGCAATAAATGGGGCTTTCCAGTACCTAGTCACAATTCAATCCTAAATTAATTTAGGAGTCAAGATTGTGGTTATGATGCAAATTTTGAATTTATGTTTCTGTTTTGCTAATCCTACAAAGTAACAAAGTGTTTATGTTTCTGTTTTGCCAATTTTTTTGAGACATTCTCATATATATATATATATATATATATATATATATATATATATATATATATATATATATATATATATATATATATATATGTCCGAGTTCTCTACCCTTGTGGTATTAGAGTGGACATCCGGAGGGGCCGGCAAGGTTCGAGTCCCCTAATCGTGTGTGAATGGGATTTTCAAATATATATATATATTAATTCTCTCACCTCCTCATGCAGTATCTATACTCTTGGCTCCTAATGTGGTCCCTTTCCCCTTCCTCAAGCTGATGAAACAACAAACACACACACACACACACACACACACACACACACACACACACACACATATATATATATATATATATATATATATATATATATATATATATATATATATATATATATATATTTTATATATAATATATATATATATATATATATATAATATATATATATATATATATATATATATATATATATATATATATATATATATATGATCATCAATTAATTAACAGTGACAAATTAATTAATTAACAGTGATAAAAATATATATATATATATATATATATATATATATATATATATATATATATATGATCATCAATTAATTAACAGTGACAAATTAAGAAATGAGCCCCCATTTTTTTAAATTCCAAGAGTAAGTAAGTAAATTGTTAATTGCCTACCGGATTGGTGTCGTAAATAAGGTCGTAGCAGACACGAGAGAGGCAGTGGATGGCAAAGTTCTCTTTGTCAATCATCGAACACCTACATTTCTCCCCCACAATCCACTAAATTTTCACCAAAGTCAAATAATATTAATAATTATAATCAGTTTCCATCCATTATTTACTCCACAAACAAACAAACAAACAAATAAATAAATAAATAAATAAACAAATAATAAATAAATAGACGACCTGCCTATATCAGCATAGCAAGCCTCCTTCTTAACCCCAATCTTCTCGTCCTGGTATACAAATCAAGAGCAGCCATTACTTTAGAATATTGAGTGTTCAACATTTGTAGCCTTCAAGAAGGCAATTAAGACATCGGACGCATTCTCTTGCACCGGAGCATCGAATTCTCTATTGTCTTTCATAACAAAGGATATACCGAACAAAAAACGATCAGTTATGCAAATTTTTTGATCAACGACATCAGTACTTACACCTATGAAATCCTAAAATTTCCGAACAAAGAATTTAAGCAAAACTAGATGTGGAGATTGTAAGAAAATTCCAGGGTGTTCACAGGCAACCAACATAACCTAAGAAGCAATCCAAAATTCATGCCGTGTCCATGTCGGACACACGTATTGCACACGCCACGCAGTCCAAAATACACTTGGACATGCCAAATTAGGTGCCACAAGATGGGAGTCCACCCTTGCTACAAATTCATAAACGTTCTCATTAATTCACTGGTCCACCCGAAAAAAAAATGTTTAAAAAAGTAATTGAAATTTTAGAAGGGTGAACAATAATTTTTTTTAGAAAAGTGATGAGAACTCAGAATATACTTATCTGGAAACATACATGCCATAAATCAGTATCAATTGTGGGCAGCAAAATAATATTCAGAACCAAGTCAAAAGCTTTCCTCTATTTCTAGGGTTTTCCAACCGAAATCGATCCGAGGTTCAATCGATCTACCAATTCTAGTCAAATCCAACCGATTCCAGCAAATTCAACCGAAGAGAACAAGAAAAAAGGCTCGATTTTGTCAATAAAAGTGTTCGCTTGACCTAACCTCCCAAATTTCACCTCAAATCGAATTTTTTTCTCTTTTATATTATTTTCTAAATGATCGAAACAAAGATCACTACTGAGAACCGAATCATGGTAAATAAAAACAAATACTAATGTGATGATGCAACATAAATTAGAATTTCGAAGTCCAGCAAGTTTAGATTATGACAGACATATTGGATTCTCACCAAATCAACAGCCTCATTCTTGATCTCCTCGAGACTGACATCCATCACACTACCGTCGCCGAAAAAAGCTCCTGCGAACTTAACTCGAAACCCTAAAAATAAGCTCCATGGGGGAAACTAGGGTTAGGACTTCTCTCTTAGGGAGGAGAAAGAAGAGAGGAGTGGGGGACTCTTTTGAGGAGAGGAGTGGGGGCTCTGTGGGAGACTCTTTAGAGGAAAGGAGTGGGGGGCTCTCTCCTAGGAAGGAGAAGGTTAGGGAGAGAGGAGGAAAGGAAAGGGACGATCGGGAAAAAGTTTGCTGGGTTCATCTATTAAAAAAAAAACAACCGTCAAAAAAATATACAAGGTTTGAAAAAAATTACTAAAATGGGAACTGAAAAAATCCCGCCAAGTTTTTCGCACATGCATTTGTTGACGATTATAACCAAACCGTCAATAAATAAATTGATGTTTCTTAACGGATCATCTAAAACCGTCAACTATTATGCTTTAAAATTGCTAAATTAACATAAAATGTATTATTTCTTGACGTAAGGCTAATACCGTCAAGATAACCTATTTTCTTGACGGTTTTTCACGACCATCAACTTATAAACCGTCAAGAATCGTCATTTTTCTTGTAGTGCATTCTCTCGTTTCTTATCCAAATCCTTCCAAACGAAGTGCATTGCAACCTTTGGAAGGAGAGGAACCTGCTGGAGACTTGCTAGCGAGGGATCGGAGGTGTTTGACCAGAGGAAATCGGCAATCGACGTATTTGGGAGGCTTGTTTCATTGAGTTTTAACACTCAATAGGTAAATCTTTCTAAACACTTGTTATTTTGTTTTTTCTTCGTAGATGCATCCATATAGGTACTCCAGACCTGTGCATGAAGTTTGATAGGTTTGTGATTACGTTTGATAGTCGTATCGGACACGTGTCGGTACTATAGAACACATATTCGACGAAATGCCACTTAGAACTAAAAATTGTTATTTTTCGATTCTGTTTTCACGAATTCCTTGCTAATATTATTTGTAATAACTTTCGTGAAGACAGATCTTGATTCGACACGATTTCATTGTCCGAATCGGACACGGACACGCATGCACGAGGCCCGTGCTCGGCCCCGTGCATGTCCTGCTGTCTGTGCATCATAACTCGACGCACAGGGCTCCGCTTTACATGAAATTTCATGGGCCCATGGGGGCAACCTCCGCCCACATGCTCCTAAAATTTCACGATGTTTCGTAAAGCGTGCACGAAGAAATCTGATATGCACGGTTCAGCCCGTACTGTGCATACAGCTGAAAAGTGCCGATGATACGGCCTTCGTACGCGAACGCGACGCATCGAGGACCCGTTCTAGGAGCAAGAGCATGAAGCCCTATACCTGGGCTACCCAGGGACTCAATCTCGAGATATGGCATGGCTCGAATCGCGAGCCACGTGGCTCGACACATGCCCACGGGCACGCACGCACGTACGCGCACAGGCCGCATAGGATCTGCGTGTCCTGTGTCGCGTAGACACGACGTTGTAGAAGCATGAAAAATTTTCAGCAAATGAATGCCCATGCGCCCAAGCCAGTAAAGCTCAATGCGCCCAAGTCAGTGAAGCTCCATGCGCCCAGTCAGTGGAGCCCCATGCGCCAAGTCTGTGAAGCTCTATGAGCCCAGTCAATGAAGCTCCATGCGCCCAGTCAGTGAAGCTTCATGCGTCCAGCCAGTGAAGTTTTATGCGCCCTAGACTAGCTCCCCCGAAAGAAGGGCGCATAGACTGAGACATGGCTATGCGCCCAAGCCTGACTCAGTCAAAGCCATGATCAAAACGTGCACCGAAGCACACGGCCACGTCAGTCTCCACGAGTAGTCGTGTACCGAAGCATGCGGCCACGTCAACGCCACGACCAACCCATAATCTCGTAGCCTGTATGTGCCTACATCCTATGCACCCAAAACAGGACTATACGCCCACATAGAAACCAGCGTGTTTCCTCATGTGGGCGCATAACATCATTCTAGCCCAAGAACGACTATAAAATGGGGGGTCTCATCCCTCTTCAAAACACAGAATGGAGAGTATTTTCAAGAGCCAAATTACTGCACTTCTTGCCAGTGAGCCGAGAGTTAGCAATTTTCTTAGGTTTTCTCCTACTTTTGTAATCGGAGTGTCAACGGAGTAAAAGAGCAACTACCGCTCGATCTCCATCGTCCTATTCCCCAGAATTCTTTTTTGTACTCGGGGATCCTCAGTGCAGGATCTCTCAGGCGTACTCGATTTGTGGTGCCTTGTACCAATAAAGAAAAGACAGTATTTTCTTCTTCTTTTTTGTGTGTGTCCATAAAAATGACGACTCTGCTGGAGATTACCTTTTTTTTGACGAGAAGGTGGTGACGCAATCTGATACCGACAAAGTGGAGAGTACTCAGAAGATGCTGATCGTAAAGTTCTATCAGCAGGCGTTCGAAGAAATGCTCTCGAGGGATGGCTCTACTCCCTTAAAATCAGCGAAGCTGAACAAGTCTCGCAAGACTTGGCTTCCGAAGGCTCGTTATGCATATCCTGCGAGTGTCATAGCCGATATGCAACTGGAGGACAATATCACATGGGCACATGACTCTGCTACAGAAGTTCCCCAAATGGAGAAGGCTCACACCGTTCTGAGCTCTACTAGCCCAGTGACTTCTTCCCTACACAACCAACAACAGGGTGTTCAACACCCGAGACTTGGCAAAGAAAAACACTACGATGCCAAGAATTGGCGTATGCGACACTCTCGCCAAACCCGACGAGGCTCACAAACAAAAGAGGCAAAACTGGAAGAAAACAGCGCTGCCCCACCAAGCATGCGCCCAAAGCCATGCGCCCAAGGGAGTGTTTGGGCGCATAGCCCCAATCAGAATACTTCTGTCTTCAGCAGGCTGGGCATCCAAAGCCATGCGCCCAAGGCTATGCTCCCAGGTTCTCTGGACCCATACTATGCGCCCACATCAAGGAGGCTCAGACGTACTGTCAAGGAGCATGCGCCCAAGGCCAGTCTCCAAGGCCTATGTGCCCAAAACAAAAAGACAGGCACCAACGCGTATAGCACGGGGCTGTCTTCAAGGATATCACAGAACTTAGGTGTGGGGGTTGCCCCTGCACGTGAACGAAGTTTGGATGTGCCTACTCTCCTTACGAACCCGTGTGCAAAGCTCGACGATGCATGCAACAAGGGTTGTAGGGTAAAACTCCCTTCCTCTGACTTTCGCGACATGATAAATCATAAGCGTAAAGCGAGGGAGGACATAACAATTCATAGTGCACATCCGTGCACTAGTATTGTTATCCACTATTGTTGCTCCAAAGCAACAAGAGTGCCTCAGAGAAAGTCCGTGTTTCGACGGCTGTACTTCTCTGACGACGAAAAGCCACTGTGTGTTTCATCCAACATGGCTTCATGGGGTCCCCCTTATAGAAGCCCCAATCAAAGACGGTGGACAACCAACCCAACTTTCTCTCTCAGCTCCGCAAGAAGAAAAAGAAGAAGTCTACCAACAGATGGCCAGCATGCTGTCACATCTGAAGAAGTTTACAAGGGTACTCGGTCAAAGGCGAGACTCTATATGGATGCCGAAGAATCCCAAGCTGGGGGTAGTATTCCCTTAGAATCTAAAACGAATGACATCCACACTGGGGGTAGCCTGCTAGAGGATGACAATCCCTCCGAATCTGATAGAGACTATCTACCTCCTCTACCAGAAGATAAAAGACTTGTCCACTCAGAGACAGATAGTATCAGCACCAGTTGTACTATTTCTTCTGTTCATCCTCGTATGTTATCTACATATATGACGGACGGAGAAAGACCTGAAGAAGCCAGTGATCAGACCAGCAAATGGCTAGAGGGACTTGAAACAGCATTCGCCAAGATCGCTGATATGCTTACTAGTATCATGGCGGTTCAAGCTGCTGGGGCTGTTCCTCCACCTCAACAAAACGTCTCGGCACACGCTATTCCGGCTCATAGCAAAACCCTCCTCCACTACAAAAAAAGTACCACTTCGTTGTGCCTCCTCCAAATATTGTAAATGATGGGGGTGGTCCTTCGCCAACGACGCCCGACAACCGTTCAGCAGCCGTTTCCCAATACCTGCTCAATCAACAAGATGTAATTGATTCCCTGGTCGCTCTTCTCGACACCATCTCACACAAAGACGAGCTTCAGAAGATGGGGATATCTCAACCATATCCTCCTGAGTGGGAGAGCGTTACTTGCCCTCCTAACTACATGCCGCTAACGCTGAATTCATTTGATGGGTTGACTTCCCCTCGTCAGCATATGATGTACTTTAACACGCAGACTCTGTACTTGCCCAGAGATGATCCGTTCTTGTCGAAGTTGTTTATTAGCACCTTGCAGGTGGTAGCCTTCGAATAGTTCTGCAGTCTTCCTGACGGATGTATCAGTTCATTCAAAGACTTGGAGAGGTTGTTCCTCAACAGGTTTTAAGAAAGTGGCATGCATGTCAGTATGTCCACCCTTATCGAGACCAAGCAAAGGAAGACTGAGTCTGTCATCGCTTTCATCGAATGCTTCAGGCGGCTAGCACTAAAGATGTCCTTCGGTATACCAGACTCAGAACTTATGGATACTTGTCGACATAACTTCCTTCCTACGGTAAAGTTTTGTCTAGGTGTACATAAGTATAATACATGGCCCGCTTTTATTGGGGCCGCTGATGCTGCTGAAAATGACGTTCCTAACTTGGAACTACTGGGATTGAAAACACCTAAATCCGAAGACAAGGGCAAGCATCCCCAAACTATCCCTGTTCGTGGCGGTAAAGGGAAAGAAGTCCTAAAGGTTGACACATCCTAAGGAGCTTCCAATTCTCAGGACGCCTCCGACAAGCCTAAGAAGATCTTCTCATTCGACGAAGATGATGTCATTACTATCTTTCACACATTGACGAAGGGTAATAAGCTGACATTGCCTCCACCATGACGTCTTGCAGAGGCGAGCCAACTCAACGATCCCAAGTACTGTCTCTATCATCAGTACGTGCATCACTCCACCAAGGACTGTATCATCCTGACAGCTTATCGACAGCCAAGTGATCAACCTCAAAGCTAAAGACAAGGTCGTATCTTCTAACATGATCTCTCTTCAGTTTGGCAACTTTTCTCCTACAAAAGTCCTAGACGGCGTGGTCTCAATTCCCAAGGCAATAATAGAAGTCGTCAACCTACCACCAGCTCGCAACTCAATCCTGATGCCGCTCACAACAGAACGTGGTGAGAACATGTGGGTCCATCCAGACCTTGTGCAAGAAGTAACACAGGGGGTAGTACCTCCTAAAGCAAAAAGGGGCATAAAGTACAAGTTATGCCATATGGTGTCTTCTTCCATCCATGAGGTTCTATCTAGTGAGACGCAGTCGGGGAAGACTTATCTTCGGACGTACGATTCCCGCACAAGAAGAAGCAGTACCTTCTCAAGCTCCTGCTGCCCCCACAAGCTCAGAAGCCGGCCTGTCTAAACCTCCAACTACGGACAAAGCCAAGCAGAAGGAGACACAGTTTGACAAGTCTCTGAAGGCGCCAGCTCTCGAAGTAATGGATCAGCCCTACAACATTGACATACTGGCACAACTAGCCAATACACCTGCCAGGTTGTCTCTGTTCGATCTATTGCGACTCTCCAAAAAAACGCAAAAGGCCTTAAGTGAGGCATTACTACATGACGACTCTTATATTGCTGAAGTCAAGGCCCCCGCTGAAGATCCTGTCTCCTGTCCCCACTGCCACAGTACTATGGAAGTGGTGCCTAACATCACCTTCTCATAGGAGGATATTCTACTAAAAAATAATCGTCACGATAGACCCCTGTGCTATATATGGTATATCGGGGCGATCAAGGTGTACCGCATGCACATCGATCTAGAATTCTCCCTCAGCATCATTCCTAGAAGTTTGATTCAAGTTCTGGGAATCCCTCTACACAAGCTATATGCAACCAACACAACTATTATGGCTTTTAATGCTGGTCGAAGCCATCCGCTGGGAAAGATCCGTCTCAAATGCCAGATCGGTGATCTCCGAACGGAGGTTTCCTGCTATGTGATTGATGCCAATGTATCCTACAATGACTTGTTGGGACGTCCATGGATACACGAGAACATGATCGTTCCTTCCATACTTTACCAGTTCTTTAAGTACGTCAACAGCGACGGTGTTGTGAAGACGGAGTTTGCCGATGTCGATCCTTTTAAGGGCATCGAAGCTTACTATGGGGATTCGGTACTTTACCAATCTCAGCCCCCCAAGGATGACGGCAACGAAGCTGACAATAAAGCTGAAGCAAGTCTATCCTCCAATGATGGTCCCCTGATTATCCGAGTCAAAGGACGTACTACTCCAAAAAGTACTCCGTAGCCTCTCACAACCTGGGTAAAAAAGAAGAACCCCGACAAGGTCAAACCATTGACCATCACTCTCAGCAAGACTCCCCGGGAGGAACCTACTAAGGCCCGTCCTCCCAATCCTGAAGAATTACCCAACGTGGTGAACTTGGCCAAGACTGTGGCTCCTCTTCCAGATGATGATCCTCTCAATGAGTATATCAATACTCATAATAGTGTACCTTCAGCGGATGATGTTATCCCTGAAGAAGAACTTACGTATTTCCTTAGTAAAGGTTTATCTTTGAATTACTCCGATGTCTATCAATCTGTAAACCACTACATAAATATGATATACGCTCTAGAGAACGGCATATGACCACACCTCTGCAGAACATAGAATATGACATCAAAAGGTGTGGTCATATCATCCAGAACATACAACTTTTTTGGTATAGTTGGCTGGCCAAGAATATCATCCAGAACATAGAATATGACATCAAAAGCGATAAAGGGCTAAATTACGGCCGAGGACGACGGTTGCCAATACGTCACTTTGCTCCTCCCGGCAAATCCGAGAACTACTATCAAAGAAGCGGAGTTGGTTTGGGCTATGTCACTCCTCCAACAACTTCCGAAAGATCAGATGATGAAGCAGATCGTTGTTCTCATTCTTCTGATTCCTCCCTCTGGGTCTCAGACTCCAGCATCGGCGACATGTTCAAAGCAACTCTGTCCATCAACATGGTTTCCGCCGACCAAATTACAGACAATGTCCAATCAATCGAACTCGAACAATGGGCTCAAAAGATGAACACCAGGCAGGAGCTGCGCTTCGAACAACGGGAACCATCTATCGAAGACGAAGTCATCCAAGTCAATCTAGGAGATGAAGCATCTTTCAAACCAATCTTCATCAGCAAAAGTCTATCTGACGATGAATGCCAATCTCTTATACAGCTTATAAGAGAATATATCAACGTCTTCGCATGGAGCTATGAAGACATGCCAGGCTTGGACCCTAAAGTCGTCATATACCGCCTGAACATTTTATCTAAAGCTAAGCCAGTGAAGCGGCAACAACGACGATTCCGACCAGACATCATAGAAGCCATCGAAAATGAAGTCAAGAATCTCATTGCTAGTGGATTTATTCACGAGGAACAACACCCCGACTGGGTTGCCAACATCGTCCCCGTCATGAAAAAGAATGGTAGAGTTCGAGTCTGTATCGACTACCGTGATTTGAACTCTTCATATCCGAAAGACGTGTTCCCTCTACCGATCACTGACGTAATGATCGACAATACTTGCGGCTTCAAGCGAATGTGCTTCATGGATGGATTATCAGGCTACAACCAAATCAAGATATTCCCTGACGACGAGAAGCATACATCTTTTCGAATACCGTTGGGGGTATACTGCTATACGGTGATGCCCTTCGGATTGAAGAATGTAGGGGCGACATACCAGCGAGCCATGAACACAATTTTTTATGATCATTTACAAAACTGTGGAGTGCTACGTAGACGATATCGTAGTCAAAAGTCGTCTCAAGGGCAACCACCTCCAAGACTTGAGAATGGTGTTCGAACTAATGCTTGCACACCAACTCAAGATGAATCCAACCAAGCCTTTTCTAGGAGTCTCCAGCAGCAAGTTCCTTGGTTTCGTCATCACTTCAAAGGGTATACATCTGGACCCAAAAAAAGTTAAGGCTATCATCGACATGCATCCTCCGAAAAACCTCAAAGAGCTACGCAAACTACAAGAAAGGCTAGCCTACATCAGATGATTCATTTCAAACCTCTCTGGAAGGTGTCAACCGTTCACCCAGCTCATGAAGAAAGACGTATCTTTCGTCTGGACTGAACAATGTCAACGCGCATTCGACGACATCAAGGCATATCTTACAAGCCCTCCAGTATTGGTAGCTCCAATAATGGGGAATCCTTTCTTACTATATGTTCGCGCTATGGACCATTCCCTTGGTGCCCTATTAGCTCAGAAGAATGAAGGCAGCCATGAACATGCAATCTACTACCTCAGCTGCACAATGGTGGGTACCGAGCACAGATACACACCGGTGGAGAAGGAATGCCTTGTACTAGTATTTGCCATCCAGAAGACACGCCACTATGTGTTTGGACATACTATCCTCATTATATCTAAAGTCAGCCCTCTCAGAATACTTATGACTAAACCGGGCTCTCTTAATTCCCGTTTAGGTACATGGGCAATGCTATCGACTCCATATGATATAATCTTCGTTCCTCAGAAGGCAGTAAAAGGCCAAGCATTAGCTGATTTCCTAGCAGCTTATCCGGTGCCAGAGTCGTTCAAACTCTACGATAAAATTCTTGATGAAGTAGTGGAGTCTAACACTGCAACTGAAGAAATCCCCATTTGGCGAATGTTTTTTGACGGCGCATCAAGAACAGGGCCCAAAGAAAATATCATGGCTAGAGTAGGTGTCGTGCTCGTGTCATCTGATCATCTGGTTATACACCGTGGATATTCTCTCATGGAACCATGCACCAACAACGTGACCGAATATAATATTTTATTAATCGGCCTACAACTGGCGAAGCAACTGGGATTTGACTATCTGGAAGCTTACGGCGATTCCAAGCTAATAGTTAGTCAAGTCCGAGGGGATTATGAAGTTCGTCATGAAGATCTCATTCCTACCACAGAGCAGCAATCGATCTGGCATCTACTTTCGCTGGATTATTCATCGAGCACGTGCCTCGACTACAAAATATAGAAGCAGATGCTCTAGCCGGTCTCGCTGCTTCCTTGACCGTTCCAACCAATACTCAGTAGTCGATCACAGTGTCTGGTCGAAAACTATTCTGTGTGAAAAATGCCTTGCATATTCTTCACAGTTACGTAGCGAAAACAAACATAGATGTCAAAGACTAGAGATTTTCCTTCATAGACTACGCTGTCTAGGGAATCCTCCCCGAGGACCCGAAGGAAGCAGTATCCATCCAAAGGCGATCCCTCAGATTTTACTACGACTCATCGACCAAGATGATGTACCAACGCTCTTACGACGGGCTACTGTTACGATGCTTATCAGACACAAAAGCCAAACATGTATTCCGGAAGGCTCACGATGGAGTTTGTGGTGCACATCAACCAGGCCCCAAATTACAAGATCGTCTCAAACGAATAGATTATTACTGGCCCACAATGATAGCAGATGTTGTTGAATATGCAAAGAATTATAGAGCTTGTCAGTTTCACGTCAATTTTATTCATCAACCTTCCGAGTTTCGATACCCGATGGCAGCATCTTGGTCGTTTGAAGCCTGGGGTATGACGTCATAGGACCAATCAGTCCGCCATCCTCTAAAGGACATCGGTTCATCCTAGCTATAACCGATTACTTCTCCAAATGGGCGGAAGCTATACCGCTCACCGAAGTGAAGACGTCAAGCATGATCAATTTCATCAAACATCATATCATCTACCGCTTCGGCCTACCTCGCAGGATCATCCATGATAATGGCCCACAGTTCGCAAGCCATGCGTTCTATCGGTTCTGTGATAAGAATCGAATCCAGAACGTATCCTCTACTGCCTACAATCCACCGACTAACGGGCTAGCAGAAGCCTTCAACAAAACATCATAAAACTTCTCAAGAAATTCGTGTGTTCAAACAAGCGCGATTGGAACGAGAAGTTCGATGAATGTCTATGGGCCTATCGTACAATGGTCCGGACTCCAACAGGTAGTACGCCATTCTCTCTGGTTTATGGAAGCCAAGCTGTTCTTCCCCTAAAAATCCAGATTCCTTCTCTTCAAGTAACCCTAGCCAGCGAGCTGACTACTGAAGAAAGCTATCATCTGCGACTCCAGGAGCTCGAAGCGCTAGACAAAAAATGCTTGTTAGCTCAATAGCGTATTGAGCTATACCAAGCACGTCTTTCTAGAGCTTTCAACAAAAAGGTGAAGAAAAGAATCTTCCAAGTCGGCGATCTGGTCTTAGCAGTGAGAAGACCAATGGTTATGACGAACAAAACAAAAGGAAAATTCCAGCCTAAATAGGAAGGTCCTTTCGTCATAGAATCGGTGTATTCTAACGGTGTGTACCGGCTGACCAAGCCTGATGGTGACTTGCTCATGATGCCTATCAATGGCATGTTCCTGAAGAAATACTATGTGTAACCTCTTTTACATAATGTTCACATATGTTCAGTCATGTAAATGTAAAGTGCGATATTTATATGATTCAAAAAAAAACTATCTAACTATTATCCGTATTTCAAGAGTCTTGAATACACCCTGGATAATAGGTCCTCTAAATATTTCTCTAGTGGAATCATGTCCGTTTTTGACTCTGTCCAAACTCGGTTTGACGAAGTCAAGTCACGTCCCCATTACCTCTGAATTGTTTTCTGATAATTATTTCCCCAGTGGAATGATTAAAGTTTTGCCACGTCCATATAACCTCTGAGCAAATCATTCATCAAGGATAATCATGTCCCTTTTACCTCTGAATTATCCACTCCTCCCTAATGCTATATATCTTTCCACATCCATATTACCTCTAGTCAGATATAGAACATCCTCTGCTATTACGTCCATATTACCTCTACTAGCAGCCTCGTTCAACTTATTATCTATATTCGAATCATTCGAATATAAAATGGATAATAGGTCCACATCAAAAATTCTCCAGCGGAATACCCACCAGAAATATCCTTGCTATGTCCATATTACCTCTAGCATCGATATTTCACAAAATCACATTCATTTTCGAAAAGAATCTTTATTTTGTACTTAAACGTCAATCAAAAGACGAAAAAAAGGTACAAAGAGCCGTGACGGCCAAAAAAAAGTTACAAAATCTATGGGATACACAGGCGATTGATGCTACTCCTCAGAGCTGTAATCTCGGTCTCAGACTTCACACCAGCTCGACGTCGTGCCTCTTCCTGACGAGCGATTCATCTTCAAAGAGGATCAGACTCTGATGCGCATCATCCAACTTTGCCAGCTGTTCTTCTAAACGGGTAGAAGTGGTGGCAGACATGGCAGCCTGGGAAAAATAATCCTCCTGTTCAGATGTCGCCGTCCTCAAGTCGGCTTCCGATTGGACAATCTCATTCCTGATCTACGCAATGTGATTGTGCTTCTCAATGATTTGCACAGCCAGCCTGTTCTTCGAGGCAGCATGGGCCTCACTCGCAGCATTGAACTGGCCATACTAGTCAGCCAGCTCGCCAATCTCCTGGACGAGGGCATCCTTCCTTGCCTGAAAGGTAGCCTTCTCTTCCATAAGAGCTGTCATCAAAGTGTCGTCCTCTGCTCGAAATATTGACATCAGAGTCCACTGTTTGATGTCTCGAAACCTGGCCACCTGACCCTCCAGGTCATTCAGGACCTTCTCAGAATGTTGGCCTACTCTTCATAGCCAGCTATGCTCTCGAGGGCCGCCACTTGGCACTCTACAACAGCCTTTACAGGGCCGAAGGCGGCATTCCAATTCAGGACCCCAGGAAGCTTCACTTTCAATACAGAGTAGAAAGCTTTGACAACTTCCTGGGCCATCTCTTCATCCTCGGTGGAGGTCATCGGAGAAGAGGCTTGGAAAGTTTTTTCCACTTCTGGAAGGAACGCCGGACAAGAAGCCGAACCTGACAGAGAAAACAATATACATCAGTAACCAAAAAAAGACAGAGGAAAATACGAAATGGTTGTAATTTCGTACCTTCGGCTTACTCAACTCCAACTTGGGCGGCGCCGTCAACCTTGGTTTCAGGGAAACCAAGAGCAGGCCCGGACTGTTCAAGGGGAATAATGTCAAGGCCTCGAGCAGCATCGGGCCTGGTTTCTTCTACAAGCTCATGTAGAAGCATGGAAAAGAATAAAAAAAGATCCATGCGGCCAGAGAGCCCCCTGCGGCTTAGAGAGTTCATGCGGCTCAAGTATCCATGCGGCTCGAGCGTCTATACAGCTCAAACAAGTTCCATGCGGCTCAGAGAGGAGCCACGTGGCCTGCAAAACAGCTCTCTCGTTTGTTCTTTAATGCATTAAATGCCTTGACGGCTGACAGCTCTGACAAGGTGACAGTTCTAACACAAAGATATCATTATGATTCTCTCATAATGATGGACTCCTTGGGAAGCGAAGAAAATCTCTGACACGATCCCCCGAGAGTCAAAAACTGTCATGCGGCCTTGACACGTGGACAGTTGTATGCGGCCCAAGCGGAGACTCCCCCATGCGGCCCAAGCGGAGGCTCCCCCATACGGCTCACGAAGATTAGCCCCATGCGGCTCACGAGGACTATCTCCATACGGCTCACTAAGACCATCCCCATGCGGCTCACGAGGACTATCTCCATGCGGTTCACTCATACGGTCATCCACACTCATGTGGCTCAAATTATTACCATGCGGTCCAAATGTTCAGGGGGCCACTCTCAAGTAGCCTGGACACGTGGCCAGCCTTATACGGCTCAATGAGGAGCAACCTTTCTGCGGCTCAGATTTCTGCAATGGCTCGACACGTGGCATGATAGCAGGGCACGTGGCATCAGATTGATCGAAATCCCTCAACAAATCCTAATAAAATATTGGGATCAAATCAGATCATTGGCAAACAAGCAAATTAATGACACGTGTCGAGAAATCTGAGGTTGGCATGACAAATCAGGAAGATTTATGTCAATCAGTATTAACTACCCACAAAAGATTTGATACAATCACATTTATTGCTCAAATCTCGATGAACGGCCCAGATCCAGTGATCCTTGGCCGCCGACTTTCAGGAATGGGCAATCATTGTAAAACCTAATGAAGCCCTCCACTCTTATAAATAGCAGAGTGCCATTCCCTTGCAAAAAAACACACATACAGACAGACATAGAGACATACACAGAGACAGAGAGAGATATACAGAGAGAGACATAGAGGGCCAGAGAGCCTGAAGAGAGAGCATTTCTTCATCAACGCCCAGCATTTCTTCTACAGAGCCAAGGCTGCACCCGATCGTCCAAGGAGTAAGGCAGAGCTGCCGTCGCTTTTTCGAGCCTCTATCGTCACCCTCCAGAATCTAAAATAAACAATAGTACTTAGATTGCTGTACCTAGGTTTTCGTCCCTAGGCTTTCTTTGTACAAGCGAGTTTGTATTGTGAAGTAAAAGTCCAGTCCTCCGATAATTGTTCTGTTCTTTTATATTTTATGGCAAACACGATGGCAACTCTGCTGGGGACAAACTTCTCTACGGCTGAGGAGTTGGTGACGCAATCGGATGCAGCCAAAATTGGCTCCACGTAACAGAAGATGGTCGTCCACTTCGACCAACAGGCGTTTGAAGAAATGTTCTCTGAAGGAAGTGCTGGCCCAGTCCAGAAGCGAACCCGCACAAAGAAAGCTCGCTGCGAGTGGAGGCCAAAATCATTTGCTCCTCCACAAGCTCTGGACGGGGTGCTCTCTGCTACCCAAGACAGCGAAGCCGACTCTCATACGGCTCCACTTCGAGCCGTAGAGGACTCTGCTGTCCCCAAGTTCGGCAGAGGAAAGCACTACGATGCTAGACTTGCAGGGACAAAGAGTGGTTCTATGCGCCCCAAGAAGAAGCCGAATGCTCATATGGCCAAGTCTGCCAACCACATGCAGGATGCTCATGCGGCTGAATCTGCCAGCCGCATGAAGAAGGTCTATGCGGCCAGATCATCCAGCCGTATGAAGAAAACTCATGCGGCTGAGACTTCCAGCCGCATGAAGAAAGCCTATGCGGCTACGCCTGCCAGCCGTATGAAGATTATTGATGACAGCAGCATGACGCCTACTCCACGTGGCTCTGTCTTCGACCGCCTCTCCTATGGTCCTGATCTCTTGTGCTTCCAAGAAGATATGTCTGACTCTCTCCAGCATCACCTAGACTCTTCCTACTATGTGTCCTTACGCACAAGAGCGAAGAAGTCTAGGGCAGCGCGAGCTTGGCAAGCTCGGTCCGCTGATCCGGTCTCTGACCATCCGAGCGTCCCACATACTGTTATGCGGGCCTCAGATAGGAAGTTGTACAGAACCACTCGAGTCCAGCCCCTGGAGGCAAATGGACAAAGAGGTTCGCAAAAGTCTCCCAAAATCCAGGGAGCAAACACGGTCGATCCAGACCCATCTGACTTGCATGAGGCCATTCTTCACAAACGCAAGAAAAGAGAAGATGCATCGGGGTGCAAAGAGTCCTCCCACGGACATTACTGTACCCAAGTCATCGTCAATTGCTGCTGTAATAGCGTGACGATACGAAAAGGCCGGCAGTCCGTATTTCAAAGACTGCAACAGCCATCTTCATAAGACGAGGCACTTTCCGTCGTCTCCTGCAACTCTGCCCAGAAAGTCCCCACCGATGGGAGAGGAAAGAAGACAAATGTTCCCAGCCCGAAGATTTTAACCACTATGACTAAAAGACTGTCGTCTAAGCGGGTGTCCAATACCGGAGTTTTCCAAGTACCCGTTCTAAGACGAAATCTGCTACAGTGGGAGATTCGTCATCCACACCACTGGGGGTTGCTGGGACTGGGGGTAGCACTCCTCCGAACCTCCACGACAATCCGATGTTCCAAGAAGACGAGCCGGGGGAAACAACTCTCCCATCAGATGCAGCAAACCCCGACGTCCCCGAGGACGTCCACAACTCCCAAGATGAAGCAAACTCGGAGACTGGGGGTACTGTTCCTTCTGAGTCCGAACCAGAGGAAAACATTCCCACATACCTCGATGACTTCTCACTACAGGGGTATGATTCGGAGGGCGCTTCCTCCACCGTTCCGTCCATCTCTCCTCATAAAAAGACGATGTTCATGACAGACATCAGCCAAGGGGGCTCCAGTGATCGCCAATGCATCGACACTCTGGAGGCTATACTGCTTGCCTTGGTCAAGTCTGTGGACGAGATCAAAGCGGCCCTTCCAGCTCTGCAAGGAGGGACGCCTAGCCAAACAAGCACGGGTCCCGCGGTCAATACGGACTCGAATTCAGCGGCACTGAACCCGGGCAACAATCCTTCTGAAGTAACGGCCCCCACCGTCGTGGCTGAGGCTCGAGAAGCGAGCAGAGAGGTCCTGGAGCTTCGAGCCATATTTCACGCTCGAGAAAACTCTCAAGACCTCAGAATACGGCAACCGTATCCTGCTGCATGGAAGGATGTCCCCTTCCCACCAAGATATAAGCCGTTCAACATCAACCGTATGATGGCAAGACCTCCGCAAGTCGATACATCACTTACTTCGAGGTCACCACCGACCATCTGCCCCATGACGATGCCATCCTCACACGATTATTCATTGGGGCATTGGAGGAGTCGCCTTCGACTGGTATCGCAACATGCCAGACAATTGCATCCACTCCTTCGCCGGCTTCAAATGCATGTTCTTGGAGAGATTCTACGAAGTAGGGCAGGACATCACAATGTCCACCCTCATGGACGTCGTCCAAGGAGAGAAAGAGCTGACAAGGAACTATATCGAGCGGTTTCGCCAAACCGCAATGAAGTTGCCGTCTGGAAATCCGGATTCCTCATTGATTAAAATTTGCCAAAAGAGATTGCTCCCAACAATCAATCTCTGGATAGGCAAAAGTCAATTCAAGGACTGGAAGACGTTTATCATCAGTGCCACAAGCGCCGAAGAACGGTTGAAGAAGGGTCGCCAATTGGGATTGCACATCTCGGACGGAGAGAACAAGGGCAAGCGTCCTAACACCAACAACGACAATGGGGGTAGCCCCTCCAACAATCGGGATAGCAGGGGCAAGCAGGCTATGGTGGCCGACACAGCACAGAAACCTGAGCCAAAACCGGCAGACAAATAATGGTCGCAAATCACTTACTCCTTCGAAGACGGTCACGTCAAGCCTATCTTGGACATGCTCATACAAGGAGACAGAATTCAGCTTCCTCCACCAAGACAGGAACCCCGGCCGACAGACATGGAGAACCCAAAGTACTGCCATTACCACCACTTCGTCCACCATGCCACACACGACTGCTACCAACTAAAACGGTACATCCAAAATCTCATCGATTCGAACGCTCTGGCCATCGACTTCGAAGAGGTAACTGTGGCAGCCAATATGGTGTCAGTGCAATTTGGCAGCTTCCCTCCAATGGAAACTCAAGACGGTGTGGTCCCCATCCCCCTGGCGATAATGGAGATTGCTAATCTTTTACTACCCCGAGATTAGGCTGCTGGTCTAGTGCCCCTCACCACATCACGAGGGGAGGTCATGTGGATCCATCCAGACTTGGTATCAGAAGTGACTCGGCCTACATCATCTTCCATCTGCAAGAAGAAGAGTAGAAAAGTCAGGTCCTGCCGTACAATCTCGACAGATATCGAGGAAGCTACAGCCGTCGTCACGCGGTCTGGGGCACAATCCCAACCCGTGGCTGATAACTCAGCTGAATATCATCAGCCTGCTACAACTGACGCTCCGGGACCGGCTCAGCCTCCGACGACCGACAAGCCAAGGCCGAAGGAGACTCGCTTTGACAAACCCCTCCGAAGAGAGGCACCGCAGGGTGTAGCATCCAGTTTCCCAAATGAGGATAATTTTGAAATTTTGTGTTTATAATTATTTTAATAATGATATTTAATTCATGATATGATTTTTGGTGATTTTAAATTATTTTAAAATTATTTAAATCAATGACTTGTGGTTTTGACGTTTTGCTAGTGAAACCCTAGAGACTGTTTGACCTAGAGCCTAACCATGTGATTATGATATTTTAATATCATTTTTGGCCTAAGGATATTTTTTGTATTTGACCTCTTTGAATTATTTTGATATTATTTTATTATTTATGATATTATTTTGGTGTTATTTGAGTCGGGTTCGAATTTCAACTCAATCTGACTTGAAACGGGACCCGGGGGTAGTTTGACTCTAGTGGGACCCACACACTAGTTAGACATGGCCCACATGATATTAATTTTAGTCCACATGATAGAAATATTTTAGTTAGAGGTTAGTCTAATTATTATGGATAAGGTTAGTGTGATTAGAGACTTTAGAATGACTAATTTAGTCCCAACCAATTAGCCCTTTCCTAATACTCATAGAATAGGTTAGTAGGGGCTTTTGGACTTTTCCTAACAGGACAAAACCACCTTTATGGCCAGCCACAATAAGGATAGGGTTGAGCCTCCCATTTGTCATTATCCATCTATTTTTCTCTCTCTTGTTCTTCCCCAAATTCCCAGAGAGCAATCCCTAGTAATTTCTCCACCAAATCCTTCTATTTCACCACCAAATCTTCTTCTTTCCTTCTCCATTCTAGCCAAGGAGGAAGCTACCTAAGTTTGGGAGGATTCGGAGCTCGTTCGTGTCCTTTTGGAATCTCTACGTGTCGGTGTCGCTCCGGAAAGGTTTTTCTTCGATTCGATCTACCGGGAGGTATAAATCTCTTTTTCTTTTTATTTTCTCATGCATATAGGTCTATTTTGAACCCATAGGAATGACCCCCATGGTTGTATCTCCATTTGTGTCCATTTTGTGTCCATTTGGAGGTCATAGGAGTGTCCTTTGTGTTGTGGATGTGTTCATGTTACATATATAGATTTATATATATATATTGTAATGAGAGTGTATCTATATTTATATATGTAATAAATGGTTCATGATGATTATATAATCAAGTTTGTGAGTGTGGTTTCTCATATTATTATTGCTATTATTGTTGTGGATAATTAGGATATATATTGTGTATTCTTTTGGCTCAAACTATCTAAATCCGTCATGATTTTTATCCACGTTTTTAATTTCAGCCCTAACTAAGAAATATCATAACTTCTAGCTCAAAGCTTGGTTTAATCTTCCGTTTTTTTTAAAAGAAGCGTATTGAAGTTAGATTTCCAAAAACATGTATTAGTAGGCCTAATTCTTTTTGTAACTTTCTGAAGAATTATTTGAGTGTCAGCTGTACGAAAGACAAACGCGTTCTCGGTGTTTTGGCGATTTCGGGAGTTTTCGAAAACGAAAATGCGATCCGTTTGAAGTTTAGGAAAGCTAACACATAGATCTATAACATACTTTAATCCTAAATCTTAATTCATGCTGAGATGGTACAGTATTGATTATTAGTAGGAGTTACTATTCGGCATATGCATTTTGTGCACCCTTGTGTGTAATATAATGTTCTATTTGATTTTAACCCATGTTAATGTATATACATTATGTAATTAAATAGAGAATACAAGCATGAGTAAATAATTAAATAAATAATGTATGAGGTATAAGTATCCTATCTAATGTAAGCATGTATAAGTATGGCTTGTAATGAATATGTAGGTTCCATAGTATGTAATGTATGGTGCATATAGTGGTGCAAGAGAATAATGAATGATGAATGAATGCAAGCATGAATGTAATGTAATAATAGATGTAATATATGCAATATACAAGTTAATGAGATATAATGTTCTATGTTAACACAAATCCTATATTACCTCATGTACCCCCTTACACTATGTTGACACTATCACACTTGACACATTGTTCACTTACACTTTGACACTCTTTGATATGTATACACTATGTATGCCTATTTAACCCTCACTTGCCCCTTTTCTATGTTCACATACACACACATAGCCTCTTAAATAAGTATTTATGAATATAGTTAACTTAGCTATGTATGTATATTATATATATGTTAGCATATTGTGTTGTAATATATAAGTTTATATAACCATTTGAAATGCCATGATTATAGACCTAATATTGAATACCAATATATGCATGTGTATATATGTGTAGACATATATAGCTTAAAGTAATAGATTACCTAGTGTATATCCAATGTGAATTCTTGCCTATTTGAGTATTGAATAATTGCATGCTATATAGAGTTGGGTGTATGTTGGCTTGTATAGCCTTGTATTGATGTGTGCTTGCTAGGATAGTCTTGGTTAGGCCTAGTAAGACTTGCTGGGTTAGGACATGACCTAGTTTGACTAGTACAGTTGACCAGAGTTGACCAAGGGTTAACTTTGGCCTAGTTTGACCTAGATTCATGTAGAATGCATTATAGTGCTTTATATTACCCTTCTGGACATGTTGTGACTTGTGTTGTTCTAATTAGGAGCCAGACACCTTTTCTCGGACAGTATCTTTACCTTGGACATTCAGATATCAGGCGAGTACATTCTCTGATCGTTTCATACTTGTCATGACTTATATTCTCGCTCTAGATTACTTTTACTTGATGCTGTCACGTTATCATCACGGATTGGTACTATATGGATCTCTTCTTGGGATGTTATCCCCCTTAGCGGGCGCATCGGATACTTTATGACATGTGTTTCATGTACATCATGTATTCCTTGCTTCTGTGTTATTCATATACACTCATGTTCTCTCATGTTCTTATATGTACGTTCATGTACTCTCATGTTCTTTCATGTACGCTTATGTTTCTTCATGTGTTTCTTGTATAACCAAAATATTATGTCCGTAACGTAACTTGAATAGATCCTTGTGTATTGATTGTGGGTAGGGGTGAGTATAAATGGTCATGTGATTTACCCATCATGTTTACTCTGTTACTTTTCATATTTTATCATGTACAACACAGCCTTATTGGCTGATGTCCTACATGTTCACTCATGTACATCATGTTCAACCTAAGCCAATTATATGCCATCTCATACTCTAAATCACTAGTCACTTACAGTTCTTACTTATCATGTATATATTTCCAGTTAAAAAATATCTCTCCTGTTTTCATGTACATCTTCTTACAGCGTTTCATGTATCTTATTCTATTGCCTGCTTTATATTTCCTGACATGATATGAACTACATGAGATGTATTGTGCTCGCTCCTGTCCTGACTGGACCTGTTGATAAATTTTACAGATGGCCTGGGATTGCCTGCTAGCCTAGAGGAGACACAGTAGAGGTTGTTTAGATAGTTATTTCATTTTGTCGGGAGTTGTATTTACTTTGTGGATTACTGTATTTGAGTTTTGAGATGTACTTCTGGATTTATGTATCTTAGACACTTAGACTTCTATCTCCTGTATCTCTTTTGGATTTCATGTTTTATCTATCTTCCTTTATGCTCTACCTTAGATGTGATTGAGTTTACATTCTGCTATGTCACCCCCATTCGGGGAGTATAAACTGTTTAGTCTTATACTGTTAGATGCATTGAGACCTAGGACAGCGTTCTACCGCCGACACTGCGGCGTAGGCTGGGCGTTGTTACGTTCTCGTGCCCAAACTCTAGGGTGCGGGTCGTGACACGTTTTTAGTGGTGGCCCATGCAGGTCGAGTTTATGTAGTGGTATTCGAACTTGAGTACCACTACAGCCTGCAGTAGGAATAGGATATATCTTGAAGGTACTCAATCACAGTTAGGAACCCTTGAGAGATTCCCGGAACGACCCTCGAGAATCTTATTTTAACTTCGATTTGAGAACTCTTTTTTCCCTTGATTTGATTTATTTTTACTTACTGTTGTTAAATTTGATTTTGATGGATTATGGTTGAATTTGAGTTGTATTCATTGATTTTGATGAATGATTGTCGAATTTTGAATCTTGATGATAGCTGTTGCATCCGAGTTGTATTTTGATGGATTTTTGTTCATTTTGAATTTTGAAGTTCGTTGATAAATTTGATTTGACTTATGGGTATTCATTGTTGATTTAATTTAATTTTTTTTGACAAGATGAAATTATATGGGCTAGGTCATCTATGTTATGGAATCTAGTATTCTATAGTCACATTAGCCAGCATGGTGAGGACATATAGTCTGACTCTGGATATATTTCTCGGGTGTGGAAATTTAAGGTTTTCGCAGCCAAGCTAGCGGCACCGCGAAAATGTTAAATACCACGATTCTAGAGGTATGTTCATAAGTCAAGGACTCTGTGATTATCGTAGCCTTGCTTACTAGCATGACGGGGATTTAGAGTACCATGATTTTGGATAGACGCATATGATTATCAGATTGTACCTTAAATATTTTTAAGCATGTTTTCTCTACTTTGATGCAGTCCTTCAAAAAGAATTATTATTTGTTTTGCTTTGTTTTGCTTCTAATTATTTAACTTAGGAGTAGCTTGTGTAACTTCTTGCTATGAGTTTCTTCTTAATACAATGAATCGATGATTTTGCTAGACTTTATCTTGGATTTGATATTTATCTCTGGTTTCAAAATGGTTCCTTCTTTTAGGCAAATAAGCAAACAGCTTTTATCTTTATTTCCTTCTTGCTATTATTCTAGTATTGAATAATAATAATAAAACTGCCTTGATTTCGTCAATCACCTATTTTGCGATCTTGGTAGGAATCTAAATGTTGGTCTTAACTTAGAATTATTATTTTTTTGGGACATGAGAATATATGAGTATATTTACATAGTGGACACTTGTCTGATACGTATGCATGCTACACTTGATTTTCCACCTATCTAAATACATATTAATATGTTGTAAATGTTAAAATTTTCAAAACCCCAATATTTCTGGTTTTCTGCTTTTCCAGTTTAAATTCATAATTTAAATATAAATTTCATGTTATTAGTTTTGTCTACATAACTGCACATGTATGATATCTTCAATTTTTAGATAAATTGGTTAAGTTATGTTAAATTTGTAAAATCTGAGACTGCATTATGTTAATATTATACTGGTTTAAATGTTAACTTATTTTCAGATTTTGTATGTAAATGCTGAACTAAAACTGGGTTTAACCTTTCAATACTAAGCTATAACCCTGTACAAGGACACACACACACCCTAACTTAGTATACGCTGTCATGTAACCTAACCTTTCCTCTCTATGTTATGATCACATACTTGTATAGATATATATAGAGCTTAGGCATACATGTTATAATATATGTATATACATAACTAAATCTCTACCTCTTATAGATGTTTATGGTTAGCTATGCATGTTATGATTAAATAGGTTGTGTATTGTAGGTTGTTAACCCATATGCCATGAGTAGTATAACAGGATAGCTCATATACAATTTCATGTATATTTCACATACACCCATACACACACAAACCACATAACATTACATAATGCTAGTTTTTTCTCTCTAACGCTCTCTCTGTATATATATATTGTGATTTGGATTTCAATGCAAGTAATTTTCAATTCCTTAATTTTTGAATTTGATTTTCTGTACCCTTTTTCAGATAATTGGTAGTTGCCTTTATTTTGTTTTGATAAGTACCAGTTTTATATAGGATGGTAGACCGCCTTACAGTTTTGATGGTTGTTGTTTCTGTAACTTCTCTAGTTAGCACCCTAGGTTGCTTGTGTGTTTTAATACCCTATGACCGTTTTGGTATTAGCACGACTAGTATACCTAGATGAGACTTTCACTACCACCGTATGCCATAACCCTGTATGTCGTCCTTTTGATCACATGATTTGTTTTAATCTGTGACTTTGATTATGGAGGGTTTGACCTAGAGGGAGTATGGACATTTTAATTTCGAGGACGAAATTTTTCTAAGGTGGGTAGAGTTGTAGCACCCAGTTTCCCAAATGAGGGTAATTTTAAAATTTCGTGTTTATAATTATTTTAATAATGATATTTAATTCATGATATGATTTTTGGTGATTTTAAATTATTTTAAAATTATTTAAATCAATGACTTGTGGTTTTGACGTTTTGCTAGTGAAACCCTAGAGACTGTTTGACCTAGAGCCTAACCATGTGATTATGATATTTTAATGTCATTTTTGGCCTAAGGATATTTTTTGCATTTGACCTCTTTGAATTATTTTGATATTATTTTATTATTTATGATATTGTTTTGGGGTTATTTGAGTCGGGTTCGAATTTCAACTCAATCCGACTTGAAACGGAGACCCGGGGGTAGTTTGACTCTAGTGGGACCCACACACTAGTTAGGCATGGCCCACATGATATTAATTTTAGTCCACATGATAGAAATACTTTAGTTAGATGTTAGACTAATTATTATGGATAAGGTTAGTGTGATTAGAGACTTTAGAATGACTAATTTAGTCCCAACCAATTACCCTTTCCTAATACTCATAGAATAGGTTAGTAGGGGCTTTTGGACTTTTCCTAATAGGACAAAACCACCTTGATGGCCAGCCACAATAAGGATAGGGTTGAGCCTCCCATTTGTCATTATCCATCTATTTTTCTCTCTCTTGTTCTTCTCCAAATTCCTAGAGAGCAATCCCTAGCAATTTCTCCACCAAATCCTTCCATTTCACCACCAAACTTCTTCTTTCCTTCTCCATTCTAGCCAAGGAGGAAGCTACCCAAGTTTGGGAGGATTCGGAGCTCGTTCGTGTCCTTTTGGAATCTTTACGTGTCGGTGTCGCTCCGGGAAGGTTTTTCTTCGATTCGATCTACCGGGAGGTATAAATCTCTTCTCCTTTTCATTTTCTCATGCATATAGGTCTATTTTGAACCCATAGGAATGACTCCCATGGTTGTATCTCCATTTGTGTCCATTTTGTGTCCATTTGGAGGTCATAGGAGTGTCCTTTGTGTTGTGGATGTGTTCATGTTACATATATAGATTTATATATATATATATTGTAATGAGAGTGTATCTATATTTATATATGTAATAAATAGTTCATGATGATTATATAATCAAGTTTGTGAGTGTGGTTCCTCATATTATTATTGCTATTATTGTTGTGGATAATTAGGATATATATTGTGTATTCTTTTGGCTCAAACTATCTAAATCCGTCATGATTTTTATCCACGTTTTTAATTTCAGCCCTAACTTAGAAATGTCATAACTTCTAGCTCAAAGCTCGGTTTAATCTCCCATTTTTTTTAAAAAAAGTGTATTGAAATTAGATTTCCAAAAACATGTATTAATAGGCCTAATTCTTTCTGTAACTTTCTGGAGAATTATTTGAGTGTCAGTTGTACGAAAGACAAATGCGTTCTCGGTGTTTTCGCGATTCCGGAAGTTTTCGGAAACGAAAATGCGATCCATTTGAAGTTTAGGAAAGCTAACACATAGATCTATAACATACTTTAATCCTAAATTTTAATTCATGCTGAGATGGTATAGTATTGATTATTAGTAGGAGTTACTATTCGGCATATGCATTTTGTGCACCCTTGTGTGTAATATAATGTTCTATTTGATTTTAACCCATGTTAATGTATATACATTATGTAATTAAATAGAGAATACAAGTATGAGTAAATAATTAAATAAATGATGTATGAGGTGTAAGTATCCTATCTAATGTAAGCATGTATAAGTATGGCTTGTAATGAATATGTAGGTTCCATAGTATGTAATGTATGGTGCATATAGTAGTGCAAGAGAATAATGAATGATGAATGAATGCAAGCATGAATGTAATGTAATAATAGATGTAATATATGCAATATACAAGTTAATGAGATGTAATGTTCTATGTTAACACAAATCCTATATTACCTCATGTACCCCCTTACACTATGTTGACACTATCACACTTGACACATTGTTTACTTACACTTTGACACTTTTTGATATGTATACACTATGTATGCCCATTTAACCCTCACTTGCCCCTTTGCCATGTTCACATACACACACATAGCCTCTTAAATAAGTATTTATGAATATAGTTAACTTAGCTATGTATGTATATTATATATATGTTAGCATATTGTGTTGTAATATATAAGTTTATATAACCATTTGAAATGCCATGATTATAGACCTAATGTTGAATACCAATATATGCATGTATATATATATGTAGACATATATAGCTTAAAGTAATAGATTACCTAGTGTATATCCAATGTGAATTCTTGCCTATTTGAGTATTGAATAATTGCATGCTATATAGAGTTGGGTGTATGTTGGCTTGTATAGCCTTGTATTGATGTGTGCTTGCTAGGATAGTCTTGGTTAGGACTAGTAAGACTTGCTGGATTAGAACATGACCTAGTTTGACCTAGTTTGACTAGTACAGTTGACCAGAGTTGACCAAGGGTTGACTTTGGCCTAGTTTGACCTAGATTCATGTAGAATGCATTGTAGTGCTTTATATTACCCTTCTGGACATATTGTGACTTGTGCTGTTCTAATTAGGAGCCAGACACCTCTCCTCGAACAGTATCTTTACCTTGGACATTCAGATATCAGGCGAGTATATTCTCTGATCGTTTCATACTTGTCATGACTTATATTCTCGCTCTAGATTACTTTTACTTGATGCTGTCACGTTATCATCACGGATTGGTACTATATGGATCTCTTCTTGGGATGTTATCCCCCTTAGCGGGCGCATCGGATACTTTATGACATGTGTTTCATGTACATCATGTATTCCTTGCTTCTGCGTTATTCATATACACTCATGTTCTCTCATGTTCTTACATGTACGTTCATGTACTATCATGTTCTTTCATGTACGCTCATGTTTCCTCATGTGTTTCTTGTATAACCAAAACATCATGTCCGTAACGTAACTTGAATAGATCCTTGTGTATTGATTGTGGGTAGGGGTGAGTATAAATGGTCATGTGATTTACCCATCATGTTCACTCTGTTACTTTTCATGTTTTATCATGTACAACACAGCCTTATTGGCTGATGTCCTACATGTTCACTCATGTACATCATGTTCAACCTAAGCTAATACATGCCATCTCATACTCTAAATCACTAGTCACTTACAGTTCTTACTTATCATGTATATATTTCCAGTTATCAAATATCTCTCCTGTTTTTATGTACATCTTCTTACAGTGTTTCATGTATCTTATTCTATTGCCTGCTTTATATTTCCTGACATGATATGAACTGCATGAGATGTATTGTGCTTGCTCCTGTCCTGACTGGACCTGTTGATAAATTTTACAGATGGCCTGGGATTGCCTGCTTGCCTAGAGGAGACACAGTAGAGGTTGTTTAGATAGTTATTTTATTTTGTCGGGAATTGTATTTACTTTGTGGATTACTGTATTTGAGTTTTGAGATGTACTTCTGGATTTATGTATCTTAGACACTTAGACTTCTATCTCCTGTATCTCCTTTGGATTTCATGTTTTATCTATCTTCCTTTATGCTCTACCTTAGATGTGATTGAGTTTACATTCTGCTATGTCACCCCCATTCGGGGAGTATAAACTGTTTAGTCTTATACTGTTAGATGCATTGAGACCTAGGACAGCGTTCTACCGCCGACACTGCGGTATAGGCTGGGCATTGTTACGTTCTCGTGCCCAAACTCTAGGGTGCGGGTCGTGACACAGAGGCTGGAGAAGCCCTACAACCTTGACATCTTGGCACAATTGGCCAACACACCGGCCAAGTTGTCATTATACGAGCTTCTGAGACTCTCAAAGGATGTTCGCGCGGCTTTGAGCGATGTACTCCAAAATGTCGACGCGTACCTGGCTCAGGTCAACCTCACGGAAGAGAGCCCGCCTGCAGATCTCCAAGACAGCACTTGTACGGGAGAGATACCCAACATTGTCTTCACTCCGCAAGACATGCTGATCAAAACCAACCTGCACGATCGCCCGTTATACTACACTGGATACATCGGCGACATAAAGGTGGATCGGATGCACATCGATCCTGGCTCTTCCATAAGCATTATCCCGAAGGGTCTGTTACATCATCTCCGAATCCCTATGCATCGCCTGACGCCTACAAGCGCCGCCATCAGCGGCTTCAATTCGGACAGGAGCTACCCAATTGGAAAGATTCGTCTGTAGTGTCAGATTGGCGATCTGCAATCAGAGGTCACCAGTTACGTCATAGATACAGACACTTCTTACAACATCCTCTTGGGGTGCCCTTAGATACACGATTATATGATTGTGCCTTCTACGCTGTCACGCCCCAGAACCAGAATACTGGAGAGCGGGGGCAGACATAGCCAGCTACGTATATGAAATGGAATCCATCTCGCTATACGGTCACGGCTGTCTAGATACATGAGGGTTTATCTACAAGCCAACAGTCTCTTAACGTCTTGAACAAGCCTAGTGTCTCAATCACAAGCAAGTAAGTAAAAGTCACAAGATGTATGATCATTAAATATACAATAGTAAGGCGTCCCAAACATTACATATTCAGTTGATCATGAAGCTAGTCGTTACAAAATGTCAGGACTAGCAAGAGTTTAGTCATACATGATCAACCCTAGGATCTGTTAATCATGTTACAGCCCGTAGGCAGACAGTAAGTAAGTACAATCGAGCTAAACAGGTGCTCGTCGGCTAAACGCCTCAAAAGAATATTTTTACAAGGGAGTGGGAGAGCAAAATAAAACCCACTCGTTGCCGGGATTCCTTCTAGTGTTCACCATCTAGCAGGAAGATTGGTAGATCCTCTGGGACTGCTCCGAAATTTGGCCACACAAAACCAGCTGGGTCAGACCCCAGAAAGAGCAAGTGCCACAAAGGGGCTTCACTTAAGAGCTAAAACCAGCAATCAGCACAAGATATAAATAAAAGTAAGAACTGGAAATAAGGAAAATACACCAGGATGATATACGACGAGATAACCATGGAACTATTCAGATAACCAGGTTACAACCCGTAAACCAAACAAGGACCGAGGTTGTAACCCTTCGTCTGAACAGAACTTGGAACTCTCATCATTTATCGATAAAATAAATACAAGCATTTTGTTCATTCAATAACCTGGAACAGGATCAGGGCAAGACTAGACTGGTTAGACTCCGTCCAATCATTTCACGGCCAAGCAAGAATTACGGCTTGATACTTTAACTAACTAGGGTTGTCACAAGCCTAATTACTAACAAGATGCAGTAAGATTATTCCACAGCCACAAGCCCTGCAGACCATCCAGGTTACCCGGGTTAAAAGATTAGAGTTGAATTCAGGTGGGTACATCGTCCAGAAAACGAATATACCCTTAGGTAGCTTGAAGGGTGCAACACATAACAGTGTGCTGGAAATGTGCCCTACTCGACGGCAGGCTACAGATCCCAAGGCGTACCCAGGTAACGGGATTGCCTGTAGCTGGGAAATCTCGTCATGACTAATGTATTAATCTAGTTATTAGCCTTAGTCCATTTTAGTAGGTACTCCTGACCGTGGTACTCAGGAGTCCCTGTCCTAGACATGATACAAGACAGGACTGGTTTATTTATACAAACACAATCGCCCACGGTGTCCAGATTAATTATACAGGTCATGTCATGTCAGGTAGCCGTCGTAACAGCTATTCGAGATAACCATGTCAGGTTATCATGCCAAGTGTACTTGTCAGGAGTGCGCCACGACGGGCCACTATCAGGTCATGTCAGGGTATTATGTCAGGAGTGCACCACTATGGGTCACTATCACGTCATGCTCAATTATCAATTCCAAACATATCAAGTAAATTCGTGATTATCAAGTTCAGGACAAAAGGCGTAAGGATATAAAATGGACGTAAAAATATCTAAAAAAGGAATAAAGAGTACGCTATAGGAACCCAAGTTTACGTGTGTACTACTACGCTAGGCCAATTAAACCCGAGCGTAAACAGTAATACGCAGGCAAGAGCAAGGTAAGATAGCTTTACGCTAGCAAGGTGCATGCGGAAGGGGTTTTTACGCTAGTGGGATTGTACGTGCGTAAAACTCTCTGCAATTGAGATTCCATACGAGGAACACTTGAGCATAACTTTTAAGCTAGCAAGGGTTGGCTCGGGTCAAGGGTTTATGCTGGCAAGGCTTCACGCTAGCAGGATTTTATGCTGGCAGGAGAGTCTCGAGCGTATAATCAGTCAGCGTAAGCAGAGCTCGATTTTACGCTAGCTCGATTTTACGCTTGCCGGTAAGCCCCGGGCATAAAATTCCAGCAGCGTAAAACGAGGTACGCTGTCACGCGATGCGTATGCGTAAAAGGGAACTACGCTAACACGTTAAGACGTAGGCGTAAAAGCTGAGGAATACACTGGCACACAATGCATGGGCGTAAAAATCCATCTTCTCCACACGGTCAATGTAACCATGCGTAAAAGCTGATAAACTCCATTTCGGCCAGGACTTGGTGAAATCTGGCCATCCCAAGACCCAAACTTGTGTAAAATTATGAGGCCTACTCCATGGAACTCTTAGTTTTCGAAAACAAGCCATTATAGTAGATCAAACCAAGAAAATCCGAAAATGAAATAAATATAGATCTGCATGAAGTGAGCCATGGAAGTTGAAAACACTAAGTACTAAAGGGACTTAGAATCGTATGGAGAAGAAAATGAAACAATAAAATGTGAGTTCCTCCATGAAGCAAGTTGCACTTGCCGGTGGGGTTAAGTGGAGCTCTACGCTGGATGGAGGAAGAAGAAGAAGAAGAAGAAGAAGAATTGCTGAGTTATGAGGAGAGAGAAAGGTGGTTGGGATATAAATGGGGGTAAGTGGTGGTAGGTAGATGGTTTTCCTTTGGTTCATGATGAACCCAAAAGCAAACCGAACCAAGCCACACCGAACCAAGATAAACCAAGTCCAAGGAGGAAATTAAGCACGAAAATCATGCAATACAAGAATAAATACGTACACGTATTCCAGAAATACGTAATACGAACAACAGGCATTACAACTCTACCCACCTTAAAAGAATTCTGTCCTCGAAATTTAATCAAGAGGCTAGAGGAGCAATGACAAGATACATTAATCACAGGCAAGCTATAACTAGGCAGACAATCACTCATTCAAGCAAGGAATCGAAGGCATGAGGCATAAGAAGACATTATACCTCACGAGTCAAACAAGTCGGGATATCGTGATCGGATATCATCCTCACGCTCCTACGTTGACTCCCCCAAAGAGTGATGACCCCAAGCAACTCGGACTAACTTGATAGTCTTATTCTTGAGGATCTTCTCTCTCCGGTCCAATATAGACACGGGCCTCTCCTCATACGAAAGGTTGGTACCAACAACCAATTCCGAATCATCCAGGATGTGGCTCGGGTCCGAGATATACCGTCGTAATTGGGATACATGGAACACGTCATGTACCTCGCTTAGCGACGGTGGAAGAGCGAGACGATAGGATACATCTCCCACTCGCTTCAGAATGTCAAATGGTCCTATATACCTAGGACTAAGCTTGCCCCGTACGCCGAAACAAATGACGCCACGGTTAGGCGAAATCCTCAGGAATACATGATCGCCGACCGAAAACTCGAGAGAGTGCCGATGAGAATCGGCCCAATGACGCTGGCGATCCTGGGCAACTCGAAGATGATCTCTGACCCTCCTGACCACCTCAACCGTCTGGGCAATCGTTTCTGGACCGAGCATCTGTCTTTCTCCAACATCATCCCAGGCTAGCGGTGATCTGCACTTCCTGCCATAAAGTACCTCGAACGGTGCCATCTGGATACTAGCTTGGAAACTATTATTGTACGAGAACTCCACCAGGTGCAGGTGATCTTCCCAAGAACCTTCGAAGTCGAGTGTGCAAGATCGCAACATATCTTCAAGGGTCTGGATCGTACGCTCCGACTGGCCATCTGTCTGCGGGTGATATGCTGAACTGAACTGGAGATGAGTTCCCAAACTCTTTTGCAAGCTACGCCAAAAGTGCGACGTAAATCTTGAATCTCGATCCGAGGTGATACTGACTGGCACACCGTGCAATCTGACAATCTGCCTGAGGTACATCTCTGCTAACTGAGCCGTCGACTGACCAACTCTGAATGGAAGAAAGTGAGTCACTTTCGTGAGCCGATCAACTATAACCCAGATAGCATCTCTACCAGCTGGGGATCTAGGTAGTCCAGTCACAAAATCCATGGTCATATGCTTCCACTTCCATTCTGGAATCGGCAAGGGCTGAAGAAGTCCAGCCGGTCGCTGATGTTCGGCTTTAACTTGTTGGCAAACCAAACACCGAGAGACAAACCGAGCTATCTCCCGCTTCATGCCATTCTACCAGAAATGCTGCCGGATATCACGGTACATCTTCGTACTGCCGGGATGGATAGAATACTGTGAACTGTGCGCTTCTGACATGATCTCCTGCCGGATATCTCCGCTGGGTACACAAAGACGCTTACCATATCGAAGTGTACCATCCTCATGAATGCATAACTCTGGCCTTCGTCCTGCCTCACACTCTGCTCTGAGTTGCTGAAGATTGGAATCTGCCGACTGCGCCATCTGGATCCTCTCGACTAAAGTGGACTGAACTTGCATGCTGGCCATCAATGCCACACTGGAAGGGCGGACAACTTCGATACCCATCTTCTGAAGATCGGCTAACAGCTCTGGTTGTGCTGTTAGGAAATAAGCTTCGGCTCTCCTGCTCAATGCATCTGCTACAATGTTGGCCTTCCCAGGATGATACTGCAGGTTGACTTCATAATCCACAAGTAGCTCTAGCCATCTCCTCTGACGCATGTTAAGATCTTTCTGGGTGAAAACATACTTCAGGCTCTTATGGTCAGTAAAAATCTCTACCCTATCTCCATACAAGTAGTGCCTCCACAACTTAAGTGCAAACACCACTACTGCCAGCTTCAAGTCATGGGTTGGGTAATTCCTCTCATGATCACGAAGTTGTCGTGACACATAAGCTATTACCTTCCCATGCTGCATCAGAACACATCCTAAACCTCTGCCTGAAGCATCACAGTATACTGAGAATCCTTCTGTTCCATCTGGAAGCGTAAGAATGGGAGCTGTTATCAAGCCTCGCTTCAACTGCTCAAAAGAAGTCTGACACTCTGCTGTCCAAGCAAACTGCGCATCCTTGCGGGTCAACTGCATCAATGGCGCTGAAATTCGAGCAAAATCCGAAACAAACCGCCGGTAGTAGCCGGCCAATCCAAGAAAACTACGAACCTCTGCAACTGTGTTGGGCACTGGCCATGACTCAATAGCCACAATCTTCTAGGATCCACTTCTACTCCTCCTCGAGTGATGATATGACCCAAGTACGAAATACGATCGAGCCAGAACTCGTATTTACTGAACTTGGCATATAACTGGTGCTCTCTGAGGATCTGAAGAACTATACGAAGATGCTGCTCATGCTCCGCCTCACTCTTGCTGTAGACCAGAATGTCATCCAAGAACACAATCATAAACTGATCCAAGTAAGGCATAAAGATGTGATTCATGAGGTCCATGAATACTGTCGGCACATTGGTCGCTCCAAAAGGCATAACAAGGAACTCCCAATGCCCATATCTAGATCTAAAAGTTGTCTTCGGGATGTCCTGCTCTTTGACTCTGATCTGATGATATCCTAAGCGCAAGTCGATCTTCGAAAATACTGATGCCCCTTTGAGTTGATCAAACAAGTCATCTATCCTCGGGAGAGGATATCTGTTCTTGATTGTCACTGAGTTCAAGGTACGATAATCAACACATAACCTGGACGTACCATCCTTCTTTTTCACAAGAAGCATCGGGGCTCCCCAAGGCGATCCACTAGCACGAATAAATCCCTTGGTTCTGAGTTCTTCAATCATCTTGTACAATATCTCCAACTCTGACGGCGCCATCCTGTAGACTCTCTCTGACACTAGAGCTGTCCCGGGAATCAAGTCTATAGTGAACTCGATCTCCCTCTCCGGAGGTATACCTGGAAGTTCTTCTGGGAAAACATCTGGAAACTCCTCGACTATCTTGGGCAACTGAACTGCCGCTACTGCCATCCGCAATACTGGAGGAGATGACTCGACTTCGCCTCGGGAGAAAGAAAACTCCGGCTCGCCTGGAATGCTAAAAACAACCTTGCCAATGTGGTAGTCTATCCTAGCATAGTGGTTCCTCAACCAATCCATCCCTAGGACCACATCATAATCGGCCATCGGGAACTCTATCAATCTAGCGGAAAATTCTCAACCGCTAACTACGATCCGACACGAGGAAAACACTCTATCTACTCCCACAAGTCCGTTACCAGTAAGTATATTAAGCCTTACTGATAATGACTCGGGCTCCAATCCTACCCGTGTCGCGAATCGTGCAGACATAAATGAATGCGATGTACCAGAATCAAATAAAGCTGAAGCTGGAAAGGAGTTGACGAGAATAGTACCTGCTACTACCTCTCCTGGTGCCAATCCTTCCTCCATGGTCATCACCATAGCCTGACTGTGCCCTCGGGGTGCTGGTCCCCTCTGCTGAAATCCTCGCTGCCTGCTCTGACTCTGGGCTTGGACTTGTGTATACTGCTGGGGGTTCTGCTGCTGGAACACTTGGGTCTGAGGCGGCAAGGGCCTCGACAATGGATACTGCTGCTGCTGGACAGGAGCTGGTCCTCTCATCGAAGAGCTAGAAAGGTTGGACGATGATGAACCACCCCTATTCGGGCAGTATCTAACCCTATGGTCTGGTGCTCCACAAGCCAGACACAATCCCTGTGCCCTGCGACATTCTGCCACCACATGGCCTGGCTTCCCACAATAAGAACAACCTACTACGAAAGATTGCTTCTGCTTATGCTGCTGAGGGTGCGTCGGAGTTGAATGCTGAACCGACGTTACTGAGGCCGCTCGCCTCGGAGCTCCAATAGTCAAAGCCCTGGCTGCCGGGGCCGGTGCTGAAGACTGATTCATCTGGCCGTGAGATCTCTTCCGATCTCCGGCCCTATCCACAATCCTCTGGAGGTATACTCATGCCTCCGGGCTGCTCTCAAGACTGCATCAAAAGTCTGATGCTCAAACTGCTCAACTGCCAACAAGATCTCCAGGTGAAGTCCCTGCTGGAACCGCTGGGCTCTATCATACTCGGTTGCCACCAAAGTGGGAGCAAACCGACTGAGTCTGGAAAACTCGGTCGCATATCCGTCGACCGTCCTGCCTCCTTGCTTCAGATTGGTAAACCTCGTCTGCAGATCATACCGAGCCACGACATCGAAATACTTGGTCTGGAATCTCTCTCTGAATACTGTCCAAGCAATGGGTGCTGCTAATCCAACGGCCTATGCTGCCCACCAGCTGCGGGCAAGATCTAACAACTGCAGGCGCACAACGGCCACCTTCTCGTTCTCTGGGGTCCTGGCTGCTTCTAGAATCACCTCCGTGTCCTGAAGCCATGCATCTGCCGCGATAGCATCTTCACTACCGTCGAAGAATAGAGGGTTCAAGCGCTTGAAGCTGTTGGCCGCGCTGTTACCCTGATGACCACCCCGGGTCAAAGCATCCGTCACTGCCTGGTGCAAGGCATCTCCACGTCGGTCTTGGAAAGCTATCAAGGTCCTCACGAGTCCTACCAAAGTGCCGTCATCATGTTCTACAGGTTGAACTGGCTGGACTGGTGGCTCTCCGCCAGAAGGCACGACTCTGGAGGCTACTCGGAAATGCTAGGCATGATCACCAGGTTGCTGCTGGTCCGCGGGAGGTGCTCCGCCTTGCTGGTCGGTAGGACCACGAACAATGCCGCTGAAGAAGACGACATAGGGAACAATAAAGAAGGGCCAGGACAGATCAACGATACAAGCATATGATCAGGACAAGAATCCAGGGATTCAGAAGATACGAACAGAGATCAAGGACGAATACTGATTGAGACATCTATTCGGCAAACCCTCACATATCTTGATTTACAAGTCCTGCATGAGCCACCACTTATACCATGTCACGCCCCAGAACCAGAATACTGGAGAGCGGGGGCAGACATAGCCAGCTACATATATGAAATGGAATCCATCTCGCTATATGGTCACGGCTGTCTAGATACATGAGGGTTTATCTACAAGCCAACAGTCTCTTAAGGTCTTGAACAAGCCTAGTGTCTCAATCACAAGCAAGCAAGTAAAAGTCACAAGATGTATGATCATTAAATATACAATAGTAAGGCGTCCCAAACATTACATATTCAGTTGATCATGAAGTTAGTCGTTACAAAATGTCAGGACTAGCAAGAGTTTAGTCATACACGATCAACCCTAGGATCTGTTAATCATGTTACAGCCCGTAGGCAGACAGTAAGTAAGTGCAATCGAGCTAAACAGGTGCTCGTCGGCTAAACGCCTCAAAAGAATATTTTTACAAGGGAGTGGGAGAGCAAAATAAAACCCACTCGTTGCCGGGATTCCTTCTAGTGTTCACCATCTGGCAGGAATATTGGTAGATCCTCTAGGGCTGCTCCAAAATCTGGCCACACAAAACCAGCTGGGTCAGACCCCAGAAAGAGCAAGTTCCACAAAGGGGCTTCACTTAAGAGCTAAAACCAGCAATCAGCACAAGATATAAATAAAAGTAAGAACTGGAAATAAGGAAAATACACCAGGATGATATACGACGAGATAACCATGGAACTATTCAGATAACTAGGTTACAACCCGTAAACCAAACAAGGACCGGGGTTGTAACCCTTCGTCTGAACAGAACTTGGAACTCTCATCATTTATCGGTAAAATAAATACAAGTATTCTGGTCATTCAATAACCTGGAACAGGATCAGGGCAAGACTAGACTGGTTAGACTCCGTCCAATCATTTTACGGCCATGCAAGAATTACGGCTTGATACTTTAACTAACTAGGGTTGTCACAAGCCTAATTACTAACAAGATGCAGTAAGATTATTCCACAGCCACAAGCCCTGCAGACCATCCAGGTTACCCGGGTTAAAAGATTTAGAGTTGAATTCAGGTGGGTACATCGTCCAGGAAACGAATGTACCCTTAGGTAGCTTGAAGGGTGCAACACATGACAGTGTGCTGGAAATGTGCCCTACTCGACGGCAGGCTACAGATCCCAAGGCATGCCCAGGTAACGGGATTGTCTATAGCTGGAAAATCTCGTCATGACTAATGTATTAATCTAGTTATTAGCCTTAGTCCCTTTTAGTAGGTACTCCTGACCGTGGTACTCAGGAGTCCCTGTCCTAGACATGATGCAAGACAGGACTGGTTTATTTATACAAACACAATCGCCCACGGTGTCCAGATTAATTATACAGGTCATGTCATGTCAGGTAGCCGTCGCAATAGCTATTCGAGATAACTATGTCAGGTTATCATGCCAAGTGTACTTGTCAGGAGTGCGCCACGACGGGCCACTATCAGGTCATATCAGGTTATTATGTCAGGAGTGCACCACTACGGGTCACTATCACGTCATGCTCAATTATCAATTCCAAATATATCAAGTAAATTCGTGATTATCAAGTTCAGGACAAAAGGCGTAAGGATATAAAATGGACGTAAAAATATCTAAAAAAGAATAAAGAGTACGCTATAGGAACCCAAGTTTACGCATGTACTACTACGCTAGGCCAATTAAACCCGAGCGTAAACAGTACTACGCAGGCAAGAGCAAGGTAAGATAGCTTTACGCTAGCAAGGTGCATGCGGGAGGGGTTTTTACGCTAGTAGGATTGTACGTGCGTAAAACTCTCTGCAATTGAGATTCCATACGAGGAACACTTGAGCATAACTTTTACGCTAGCAAGGGTTGGCTCGGGTCAAGGGTTTACGCTGGCAAGGCTTCACGCTAGCAGGATTTTACGCTGGCGGTTGAGTCTCGAGCGTAAAATCAGTCAGCGTAAGCAGAGCTCGATTTTACGCTAGCTTGATTTTACGCTTGCGGGTAAGCCCCGGGCATAAAATTCTAGCAGCGTAAAACGAGGTACGCTGTCACGCGATGCGTGTGCGTAAAAAGGAACTACGCTAACACGTTAAGACGTGGGCGTAAAAGCTGAGGAATACGCTGGCACGCAATGCGTGGGCGTAAAAATCCATCTTCTCCATACGGTCAATGCAACCATGCGTAAAAGCTGATAAACTCCATTTCGGCCAGGACTTGGTGAAATCTGGCCATCCCAAGACCCAAACTTGTGTAAAATCATGAGGCCTACTCCATGGAACTCCTAGTTTTCGAAAACAAGCCATTATAGTAGATCAAACCAAGAAAATCCGAAAATAAAATAAACATAGATCTGCATGAAGTGAGCCATGGAAGTTGAAAACACTAAGTACTAAAGGGACTTAGAATCGTATGGAGAAGAAAATGAAACAATAAAATGTGAGTTCCTCCATGAAGCAAGTTGCACTTGCCGGTGGGGTTAAGTAGAGCTCTACGCTGGATGGAGGAAGAAGAAGAAGAAGAATAATTGTTGAGTTATGAGGAGAGAGAAAGGTGGTTGGGATATAAATGGGGGTAAGTGGTGGTAGGTAGATGGTTTTCCTTTGGTTCATGATGAACCCAAAAGCAAACCGAACCAAGCCACACCGAACCAAGATAAACCAAGCCCAGGGAGAAAATTAAGCAAGGAAATCATGCAATACAAGAATAAATATGTACACGTATTCCAGAAATACGTAATACGAACCACAGGCATTACACACGCTCCACAAATGCTTCAAGTATGTCGACAAACACGGCTTCGTAAGGACAAAATTTGCTGATATTGATCCCTTCAATTGGGTCGAATCCTACTACTCAGACTCCTGCCTGTACGAAAAGTCGAAAAGGTACCTTGGTGAAGGAGATGGGCAAACTCGTACCGAGACGGCCACAGTATCAGAAGAACCTCTGACGATCCACTTCCAAGCTCGTAAACCTGGCAAGTCTGTACCCCTTACCGCCACTCTGCGTAAGGACGCAATTAGCCTCTCGGCACAAGAAGAGCAAATGATAATCCGGCTGCCAAGGTCTGGCCAAGTGCCAAGACCCTCAACGGAGCCACTGACAATCAGGCTGCCAAGAGTCGGCCAGTCACAAATGGAGAAGCTCAATCCCTCCGACAAGCCAATGACGATACACCTTCCTAAGAAGGGTCGTCACCCCGATGTAAGGCCTAGAACTTCTAGCGAACCAACCACTCCCCGTCCAGCATCGAGCACCAGACTGGGGGTCGCTAGTCTGCCAACAAATCCACGCTCTGCTCCACCAGCTGAACCCTTGACGATCAAGCTGCCCAGGTCGTCCTCTCAGTCTTCATTTATACAGGGGGTAGCCGAAGAGGAACCGGAGCTAGCCAAGTATGTGGCTGCCCACACTGATGTTCCCTCCGCAGATGATGTAATCCCGCTAGAAAAGATACCTTACTTCATCAATAAAGGGCTATCTTTGAACTACCTCGAGCTTAATAAGCTTTATACAATGTATGCTATGGAACACGGTATAGGTACCCACCTACACACACAGGTGACAAATGTGTACACCGCAATCCAGCTTACTCCAGTGGAAGATGCTTACCGCATAATCGAAGGAGGGGACCATCCAATCATCTTCGGCCGGAAGGACGATCCGCATCCCTTCACCATAGAAGAAGTCGACCTTAAATCAGATGCCGGGAGACTGCCTCTGTATCTTTATAGCCCCCAATCCAAATATCTCATGCAGAAACAGGGGTATGATCTGGAGACGATGCCAGGCTTGAACTACGGTACTGGACGACGATTACCTTTGAAGCCAGCGGTCCCGGCTGGCAAACTACGTGACTACTATAGCAAGACTCGATGTGGGTTAGGGTATGTTACACCTACGATGACTCCTGAGAGTTCAGATGAAGTATGTGACTGGCATTCACATTCAACCGGGTCACCAACTTCTGACTCAGATACCAGCATCGGAGATGTATTCAGACAAGTCCTGTCAGTCAACATGGCATTCGCCGACGCTTATGAAGAAGATGAAGACATTCCTGAAATCCTTGAGCTAGAGCCGTAGGCCCAACAGTTGGATGCACAATGGGAAAAGCGGTTCGAACTGAGAGAACCCCCTACTGAAGATGAGGTTATACAAGTGGATCTCGGTAGCGAATCTTCTTCAAAACCAATCTTCGTCAATAAAAGCCTAACAGACGAAGAGCAAGAATCGCTACTGGAACTTGTCAAAGAATATATTAATGTGTTCACCTGGAGCTATAAAGACATGCCGGGGTTAAATCCCGATATTGCTCTTCACAAACTCAACATTCGGCCGGATGCAAAGCCAGTCAAGCAACAACAGCGACGCTTCCGCCCGGGCATCAAGGATGCGATAGAAGTCAAAGTCAACAAACTAATAGCCAGCGGCTTCATTCGTGAGGAACAACATCCGGATTGGGTCGCCAACATAGTACCAGTCCTCAAGAAGAATGGAAAGATTCGAATCTGTATCGACTTCCGCAATCTGAACGAGGCATGCCCCAAAGATGAATTCTCCCTCCCTATCACAGATATCATGATTGACAACACATGTGGCTTCAAACGTATGTCATTTATGGATGGCTTCTCAGGGTACAACCAAATCAAGATGTCTCCTGATGACGAAAAGCATACATCATTTCGAACACTGATTGGCACATACTGTTACACAGTCATGCCTTTCGGTTTGAAGAATACCGGTGCCACATATCAAAGAGCCATGAGTATCATCTCCAGAGACCACTTATGCAAGACAGTGGAGTGCTATTTTGATGACATCGCCGTCAATAGTCGCTGTAAGGGAGACCATCTCCAGGATCTGAGGACGGTATTCGACCTGATACGAGCACACAATCCGAAGATGAATCCCACAAAATCCTTTCTGGGCGTATCCAGTGGGAAGTTCTTGGGTTTCATCATCACCCGCCCAGGGTATCCATGTAGACCCTGAGAAGACAAAGGCAATTATGGAAATGGGTCCCTCGAGTAATCTCTGCGAACTCCAAGGCCTCCAAGGGGGGCTAGCTTACATCAGGAGGTTCATTTCTAACCTCTTCGGGCGATGTCGACCATTCACCCATCTCATGAAGAAAGGCGTCTCATTCGTATGGGACGAAGAATGTCAGCGCGTCTTCGACAGCATCAAAGAATATTTATCGAACCCTCCAGTCCTGGTGGCCCCGGTTGCTGGAAAACCATTCCTGCTCTACGTACGAGCAATGGAACATTCCCTCGAGGCTCTGCTGGCACAAAACAATGATGCAGGCCATGAGCAAGCCATATATTACCTCAGTCGAATGATGATTGGGCCAGAGCACCGATACACCGCTGTGGAGAAGGAATGCCTCGTCCTGGTGTTCGCCATTCAGAAGATGTGGTACTATGTCACTGGACAAACCTAAATGTGATATCACGAGTCAACCCTCTCAGGGTCCTCATGACTAAACCAGGGGCACTCAGCTCTCGGCTCGCTATATGGACAATATTGTTGTCCCCCTATCATATGATCTTCGTCCACAAAAGGCTGTTAAAGGTCAAGTCCTGGCAGACTTTTTGGCAGCCCACCCGGGCTCAGAGTCGTCTAGAATATATGAAGAAATCCCAGATGAGGTCGTCGACTCGCATGCAATCTCTCACGATGATATATGGCGAATGTTCTTCGACGGTGCTTCAAAAACTGGACCCAAGGGCAACATCGTCGTCGGAGTCGGGGTGGTGCTGGTTTCTCCTTCCGGATTGGTGATCAATCGCGCTTACTCTCTCACAGAACCCTGCTCTAATAATGTGGTCGAGTACAACGCCTTGGTCATTGGCCTCCAACTTGTAAGAGAGCTGGGGGTAGAATATCTTGAAGCATGCGGCGATTCTCAGTTAATCGTCAATCAGATCCGGGGCTCATACGAAGTCCGCCACGAAGACATGATCCCCTATCACCAAATAGCGATCGATATCATCTCGTCGTTCGAGGGGTTCTTCATCGAGCACGTTCCCAGACTCCGAAATATCGAAGTCGATGCCTTAGCAGGCCTGGCCGCTTCCCTAGTAGTGCCAAATCATACTCATCAATCAGTAGATGTGATAGGCCACGAACTGGTCTGCCCCAAGAACAACGTTCAATTCGTGGCGAGTTATTCCGCTCAGACGATCGACGATGTTCCAGATTGGAGACAATCGTTCATAACTTCGTCGTCTACGATATCCTGCCCGAGAACCCAAAGAAAGCCACCTCCATCAGACGGCGTTCTCTCAGATTCTTCTACGATACAGAGACAAAATGCTGTATCGCCGATCCTATGATGGATTATTGCTTCGGTTATCAAATACAGAAGCCAAAGAAGCCGTACGCGAAGCTCATGACGGTATCTGTGGGGCCCATCAGCCTGGCCCTAAATTGCAAGACCATTTTCGCCGAATGGGCTACTACTGGCCCACGATGGTAGCAGATGCGATAGACCATGCAAGAAAGTGCAAAGCCTGCCAAGTCCATACGGACTTCATTCACCAACCATCCGAATTTCTACATCCGAAAGTGGCATCCTGGACGTTCGAAGCATGGAGAATGGATATCATCGGTCAATCACTCCACCTTCCTCCCGAGGACATCGCTTCATACTCGCAATCACAGATTACTTCTCCAAATGGGCGGAAGCTGTCCTGCTTGCAGAAGTAAAGACTTAAACGTGATCAGCTTCCTCAAGCATCACGTTATCTATCGCTTTGGACTGCCCCGAAGGATCATCCACGATAATGGTTCGCAGTTTGCAAGCCATGCCTTCTATCGGTTCTGCGACAAGCACCGCATCTAGAATATCGCTTCGACGCCATATAATCCAGTAGCAAACGGGTTGGCAGAAGCATTCAACAAAACAATCATCAAACTACTCAAGAAGTTCGTATCGTCCAATAAACGCAACTGGAACGAGAAGCTTGGTGAATGCTTATGGGCGTACTGTACCATAGTCCGAACGGCCACAGGGAACACACCATTCTCTCTGGTGTACGGGAGTGAGGCAGTTCTCCCATTGGAGACTCAAATACCCGCACTCCGCGTCGCCCTCACTTATCAATTGACGACGGATGATAACTACCGACGCCGACTATGAGTTAGAGGCCTTAGATGAAAAGCGCCTCTTGGCTCAGCAAAGAATTGAGCTATACCAAGCACGCATCTCTGGAGCCTTCAACAAGAAGGTTAAAATCAGAACATTCCAAGTGGGCGATCTCATTCTGGCAGTCCGGAGGCCGATGGTCATGACTCACAAGATCGCTGGCAAGTTCCAGCCAAAATGGGAAGGTCCATTCATCATTGAGGCTGTATTCTCCAACGGTGCTTACCGCCTCGCAAAACAAAATGGAGACTTGCTCATGTTGCCCGTCAACGCAAGTTCCTGAAAAATATTATGTCTAAACATAACATTCCAGATTATCGAGTCATGTACCCGCTGGTGTCGCTGAACTCACACCCACAACATTCCAGATTATCGAATCATGTACCCGCTGGTGCCGCTGAACTCACTTTCACAATATTCCAAATTATCGAGTCGTGTACCCGCTGGTGCCTCTGAACTCACATTCCGGTCACTCTTTCAGTAGTAAGTCATGTATGACCATACCTCTAAACTTCTTCCTGGAAGAGATCCTCCCTCATGATCCACTACCCGTACTCCCAGTGCACAAAAAGGGTAACTGATCCACAAATTTCCAAAACGGCCATGTTTCATTACCTCTGAGTCATTTCACTTCCGCCAAAAATAAATCACCCCTTACATAGAACTTCCATATCCTCATTACCTCTGAGTCGTTCTATGTACCCTCCTTCATTGAGCCCACTCCTGCCATATCCTCATTACCTCTGAGTGGGAAGGCTCCGTCGAAGAAACCTTCATGCTTGCCATGTCCTCATTACCTCTGAGTAAGTATGATGATTCCCCTTTCGACTATTATCTGTACCCACAACCGGAATATGCCAAGGATAATAGGTCCACAAATATTCCCCGCTGAGTCCACTCCTGCCATGTCCTCATTACCTCTAAGTAGGAAGACTCTACGGTAAAACCTCGTACTTACCATGTCCTCATTACCTCTGAGTAAGTATGTCGGTCCTCTCTCGTCTTATTATCCGTACCCTGAACCAGGGTACGCCAAGGGTAATAGGTCCACAAATGTCCTCTGTTGACCATAAATATCCTCCGTTGAGTCCACTCCTGCCATGTCCTCATTACCTCTGAGTAGGAAGACTCTACGGTAAAACCCTCATACTTGACATGTCCTCATTACCTCTGAGTAAGTGTGTTGGTTCCCCTCCATCTTATTATCCGTATCCTAAGTCGGGGTACGCCAAGGATAATAGGCCCACAAATGTCCTTTGCTAAGTCTCTTAGTACAGGCCCACCATTCCTCATCATGCCCCGGGAGCCCACTGCTCCATGGCATTCTATCTCCCGATACCCCGAACACCCACGACCACCTTGTCGTGGAACTGTTCTAGGTATCCCCAATGTAACACCCAGTTTTCCAGATAAGGATAATTTTGAAATTTTGTAATATATTATTAATTATTGATATTTGATTCACATTATGATTTTAGTGATTTTTTAATAATTTTAAACTATTTAAAAATTGGTTTAAGTTATGACTTATGATTTTGATGTACTGCTAGTGAACCTTGAGAGACTGTATGACCTAGAGCCTAACCATGTCATTAGGATGTTTAATTATATTTTTAGCCTAGGGTTAATTTGGTCATTTTGACTTATTTGAATTATTTGGTGATTTGTTGAATTGGTGAATTCTAGTTTGACTTTGACTTGTTGAGACCTAGTGGACTAGCCTAGAAGCTAACCCTAGCCATGGTGACCCTAGTCTAACTTGAGTTAACCTATTTTAGTCATTAGAGAATAGTTTTAGAATAAGGGAATTTGGTTTAGTGAATTTAAGTCATGGCTTGTGATTTCATGAAATGACTTATGGCTTAATTATTTAATTGATCATGACTTAAGCCCATGGGCCATTTAGTGAAACCCAACCCTAATTATTGAACCTATGAACAGCCACATAGGGATCCCCACCCTATTTAAACACTTGTTCATTAGGGCTTGCCTCTTTTTATCATTCCAACACTTGGAGAAAAAAATGTAAGTTTCCCCTTCCAAAAATCCCCATAAATCCATTTTAATTCCTTTTTAATCCTAGTTTCTTGCATTAGAGCCTAATTTCCTCCTATTTTTTGATTTTGGAATTTAATCCCAGCTTTGGGACAATTTTGGAGCTTTTGCCATCAAGAAGAAGAATCCCCCATTTGAAGCTTTTCCAAGCTTTTTGACATATAGGTAAAACCCCTTAAATTGATTTAAATTTCAGTTTTCTTTGTATGTAGGGAGATCTAGGAGTCCCCTAGGTGTCCCCGAAATTTGGGTAGAATTCGTGTCCGTTTGGTGTCCGTATCGGACACGTGTCATAGTGTCTCCTAGGTGTTTGATGAAATGCTTGTGAGAATTAAATGGTATTAATTTCAAAAACTAATTGAATGGAAAAATAGGTTCTTAAGTGTAGATACAAATCATATGGACTGAGCACGATTTAGGCCCGTGTCGTGTCCAAATTGGACACGAACATGATGTACACTGCACCTGTGTAATGATTTTAGGTTTCTGATACGGTATAAAACTAGGACACGACGACTTGAGGGTCATGCAGACACTAGACACCTAGCCCTAGTCCTCCTCTACCCTAGACACGATCATGAGTGTCGTGTCGTGTGTCACACACACGAGACTGTGACACGCCTGCACGAGATACTGCATCGTGCCTGTGTTCTCTCCTGCTACTTGGGCCCTCTGTAGGACGACATGGATTCTTTTGATACAATTTTGGTGGACACGAGGGGGCATACACTGACAGCATGCCCCAAAGTTTCATCGGGTTTCATACAGTAGGTTGTGAGAAATCACACGTGTACGGGATTTTTACTACACTGTACACACTGTTTAAACACGTTCTGATACGTGACTCAAACTCAGACACGACACGACCCCGAAACAACTCAGGCACCTAGACACATACCCTGACACCCACCTAGCTACTGACACGACCACGACACTTTTTGATGGAAACACGAGTCCCTAGACTAGTAGACATGCGTGTACGAGGAATAACTGGGCTGTTCACTGATACTTCATATTTTTGAAAATTGGACACTTTATGTCCACTGTTTGGACACGATTACACTCCCCATGACACGGCTACATGTGGGGGACACTCTGTAGAAGTTGATTTGGGTTTGGATGTGGTTTTGCATTTCAAAATTGGGTTGTGGTGTCGAGTTTTTGAAAACACTGATATACTGTGTCAGTTCTGTTTTTTCAGAGTTTGTAATTGATGTTTAAAATAAAATTTAAATGCTAATTAGGTTGATTAGTGATGTCTACATGTGTATGAACCTGAGAATTTCTGAAACAGTTAATGCAAAACCTGATTTGTTGTAAAACAGTGGATTAAGAGGTAGGTTTAAGGTTACATATTTTGTAAGTTGCTGTTTTTGAATATCATTTGATTGTTGGTGGGATGATTGGATTGAAAACTAGAAAAAAAACATCTACTGTTGAAACCTAAAACTAAGTTTTGGGGTTGAGACTGAAATTTGGGTTATGTATATGGTATGGTTAGGCATTGGCCCTGTTAAGATTGAGGTTGGGATTACCAGTGAGTAATGGCAGTTGAGGTATGTGAGGGTTTGAGAGTTGGATTAGTTTTTTTTACTAATTTAAAGTGAGGGTTGAGTAGGAGTTGCAATGATATTATATATAGGTAATATGTTGTATCATGTTAGGAACAGTAATCTGATATTTCACTAAAACACTGATATCCCACACCCTCTATCCTGTCACACACTTGGACTTTAATGAACAGTCCACACTTCCTGTTAGGACAGCCCTCTATCTATGTGTCAGTCCCTCCTATAGTTCACACACATTCACAAATTAATCCTGTCACATTGCCACTGATTTCCTATACTCCCTATCTCACACACACTATTAGAAATCCTGAGGCTGAGATGATTCTCATTCCTACTCATACACACACACATCCTATACTACATATGTTGTACACACACATTTCAAATCTGAGAACTTGACACTTAGTTCATTCATTATCCTATTTAACTGCCACTTGACACACCCTAGCTAAATGCACACACACACATTATATTACAGATTTTCCTATATGTCTACTTGCTATCAATTGTACACATTGCCCACACACATAAACCTCTATTCCTGTTTTCCTAGTTCCTTCATTCCTTCCTTAATTGAATGGTATATAACAATGTATATGTGTAGGAAATTAGCTTGTGTGCCTTTTGGATAGGCTGAGAGTTATTGGCAGTTTGGTTTAGATTTAGGCCTGTTTTGTGGTTAGGTTCTAGTATAGGTTGTTGGTAGTGTTAGGGTAGTGTCTGGATATGGGTTGAGTAGTATTGGTTAGGACTGTGGAGCTTATAGATATAGGCTTATTAGCTTGACATAGGTAGTGATTGTGGTCAGCCTTTAGTGTTTAGCCTATAGTGTTATAGGGTTATATAAGCTAGTGTGTTTTGTTTTAGGCTTGTGTAGTACTAGTTAACCTATAGTATGTTTTAGGCTTTGATTGTGGTTGGCCTTAGAGATTGACAGATAAAGACCCAAATTGACTTGTTGACTATAGTTGACCAACCCATAGATGTTAGTTGACCAGTTTGACCTAGTTTGACCTAGACAGTTGACCAGGTTTGACTTAGAGTTGACTTTGACCTAGTTTGACCTAGAAATCATGTAGTTTGCATTGTAGCTTTCAATTCTCTTATATTTTACATATCATGACTCATATTACTCTGTTTAGGATATTGTGACTCTGGTGCAGGCTCTGATATTACACTACTCTTTTCAGAGTATCAGGCGAGTACATTCTCTGATAGTTCTCTCATTTATTTGTCAATACTGTACTTCAGTTCTAGTTAGCTGTATGTGATTCTCTGTTACAAACACGTATTTTTATTTTTGAATCCATGTATACACACATACTTACTCGTCTTACCTCTATTATTCGAATCACCATACGAATCACTATTCGAACCACCTATTCGTATCTTCATTTGCTGGTTGGACTTGTATTCGTCTTATGTGTTGGATTACGGATTCATTTGTATTAGATGGGCGGGAAATACTTGATTAGACATGTGAATATTTCTACTATTCAACCACCCCTGTGAATAATATTCGAACGATAGCCATTCCACACCCGGCTAGGTGTTTGTGTCGGATTTACCTTAGCCGTTTACATGTCTAACTAAGTATTTTAAAACACACTTGGAGAATTTATTCGAATCGTTGTTAGAACATTGTGAATCACTATTCGTATCACCTTATTCGTATCACCTTATTAGAACAATGATTAGAATCACATTCGACTCATACTGTACTGGGATCACATTCGACTCATCTTATATTAGACTCACATTGGGATTACACTCGACTTATATTGTACCATCTGAACTCATTATGTTACTCTAGTTCAGCTAGATCTTATTTTACAGTCTTCTTTGCTATGTTTCTCTTCTTGTTTAGTTACCTTACTTTCTTGTACCTTAACTGCTCTCTACATCATTACTCATACAAACTTCCATATTCATCAATACAACTGTCTATAACTGCTTTATAGTTCTCTGACATTTACTTGGATTTCGTGATGAATTGTACTCGTTCCTGTCCTGACTGAACCTGTTGAAAATATTACAGATGCTTGCCCTGAGGATATTGCCCTACTTGCCTTGGAGCAGGAGATGGCTTAGCTACCTATGGCCCCGACACTCAGGAGTGATCGGGAGACTAGCTAGTAGACTTGGTTTAGTTTTCATGTTTTGAACTGGAGTTGTATATAGAATTGAGACTTGAGATGTGTTTGAGATATTATTATTTAGTAGTTTATAAATGTTATTGTTTAGTCTTTAGTTATAAACTTCTGTGTTATCTTATCGTTCTTAGACTGTGATTGAGATTCATTATATCTATACTTGTCCTCCGTTCGGAGCTGAGATTTGTACATTATATAATTGTGTGAGTTGTTGATTAGATAGTAACCTAGGACAGCGTTCTACCGCCGACACTGCGGCGTAGGCTGGACGTACCCACTTCTCGTGCCCCTACACAGGGTGCGGGTCATGACACGTTTTTAGTGGTGGCCCATGCAGGTCGAGAGTCGTATTAGTGCGATATCGTGGTAGTACGGCGACTTAGTTGTACTGCTGCGAGCCTGCGATAGGATTGAGAGATAGGCTTTAACAGAGAGGTACTCAATCACAGTTAGGACTACTTGAGAGATTCCTGGATGACCCTTGAGAATCTCATTATGAACTTGATTTGAAAATCCTTTTCCTCTTGTTTTGATTCACCCTCACTCCTTGATGTTTAAAGAATCTTGGGCTATTAACTTCCTTCATCATTATCCTTACTTATATTTTGTCTATCTTATGTTGCTAATTTAGCACCAGTTTTACAAGCTGATCTTTTCGAGCTTGATCATGATATATTTTATTGGGGGCCGCACCCACTAACATATTGTCTAATCAGAACCGGTGCATGATGGTCTGATCAACCTATTGCACTTTGGTTCGCTTCTCATATATTATTCTACATGGAGGGACATAGTTAAATTTGCCCTAGAGTCTCATCCACGACAGCTTTGGCAATTCTCTTTTGAATTATTTCCATCGCCTATGAACCACGTATTGTACTTAATAGCATCATCTTTGAACTCTTTATTATTTTGACTTTCGCATATTTCAGAAGGAAAAGGCACTGTACTTGATAGATCAACCCAAGGTACCACGTTTAGTTTCCCTATCCAAAAGAGGAAATTGACTTATTTCTATATCCTTACATCATCCCTTAAATTCTAATTCTTTGATCGTGACCAGTTGACCGGGTCATCCTCCTTATCATCCAGTGTTTGGGGTCTTATTCAATTGAATTAATTCAATTGTGATATGGATATCAAATCCTGGATACTCGTGCTCAGACTTCAATGGCCTCGTTCTCCATCTTGCCTAAACTTCAGTATATCCTGAAATTGATCAACTTAGATCGTGCCGGGACTAAATCTTCTTTATATATTATGTTATTGGATTTCAATGCAATTGACACTCGTGCCATAAACTTTCGATTTGATCATCTTTGGAATGGTAATCCTTCATAATTAATTCCTAGTTGTCTTTACCAGTTTCATATAGGATGGTAGACTGTCCCTTTGCACCTCTTTTGAGGGAGCTAGGCCACCTGTAGCTCATCACCAGAGGGGTGGAGCTTTTGCGATGGCAGCCGAGGAGGCTGACGTTGCAGGTGATGGATTAGCAGGTTTGACCTTCTATTCTTCTTCCCCACTTTCCTGTGTGATTCTATTAGTACCTGCCAGGATATCGTTTGTGATTTGCTAGATAGTGTAGCTACCCCGATCGAGACTATAAAATCATGACCAGTAGGATGTGTTGCTTCGACTTTGATTGATTGGGGGTTTGACCTAGGAAGGGTACGATCATCTTAATTTCGAGGACGAAATTTTTCTAAGGTGGGTAGGATTGTAACACCCAGTTTTCCAGATGAGGATAATTTTGAAATTTTGTAATTATAATTATTAATTATTGATATTTGATTCACATTATGATTTTAGTGATTTTTTAATAATTTTTAAACTATTTAAAAACTGGTTTAAGTCATGACTTGATTTTGATGTGCTGCTAGTAAAACCTGAGAGACTGCATAACCTAGAGCCTAACCATGTCATTAGGATGTTTAATTATCATTTTTAGCCTAGAGGTAATTTGGTCATTTTGACTTATTTGAATTATTTGGTGATTTGTTGAATTGGTGAATTCTAGTTTGACTTTGACTTGTTGAGACCTAGTGGACTAGCCTAGAAGCTAACCCTAGCCATGGTGACCCTAGTCTAACTTGAGTTAACCTATTTTAGTCATTAGAGAATAGTTTTAGAATGAAGGATTTGGTTTAGTGAATTTAAGTCATGGCTTATGATTTCATGAAATGACTTATGGCTTAATTATTTAATTGATCATGACTTAAGCCATGGGCCATTTAGTGAACCCTAACCCTAATTATTGAACCTATGAACAGCCACATAGGGATCCCCACCCTATTTAAACACTTGTTCATTAGGGCTTGCCTCTTTTTATTATTCTAACACTTGGAGAAAAGAAAGGTAAGTTTTCCCCTTCCAAAAATCCCCATAAATCCATTTTAATTCCTTTTTAATCCTAGTTTCTTGCATTAGAGCCTAATTTCCTCCTATTTTTTATTGTGGAATTTAATCCCAGCTTTGGGACAATTTTGGAGCTTTTGCCATCAAGAGGAAGAATCCCCCATTTGAAGCTTTTCCAAGCTTTTTGCACATATAGGTAAAACCCTTAAATTGATTTAAATTTCGGTTTTCTTTGCATGTAGGGCTAGATCTAGGAGTCCCCTAGGTGTCCCCGAAATTTGGGTGGAATTCGTGTCCGTTTGGTGTCCATATCGGACACGTGTCATAGTGTCTCCTAGGTGTTTGATGAAATGCTTGTGAGAATTAAATGGTATTAATTTCAAAAACTAATTGAATGGAAAAATAGGTTTTTAAGTGTAGATCACAAATCATATGGACTGAGTACGATTTAGGCCCGTCCGTGTCCAAATTGGACACAAACATGCTGCACTACCATGTGCACTGATTTTAGGTTTCTGACACGGCTATAAAACTAGGACACGACACGACTTAGGGTCGTGCAGACACCTAGACACCTAGCCCTAGTCCCCTTCTACCCCTAGACACGATCACGACGTGTCACGTGTCGTGTGTCACGCACACGAGACTGTGACACGCCTGCACGAGATACTGCATCGTGCCTGTGTTCTCCCCTGCTACTCGGGCCCTCTGTAGGACACGACACGGATTCTTTTGACACGAATTTTGGTGGACACAAGGGGGCATACACTGACAGCATGTCTCCAAAGTTTCATCGGGTTTCATAGAGTAGGTTGTGAGAAATCACACGTGCACGGGATTTTCACTACACTGTACAGACTGTTTAAACACGTTCTGATACGTGACTCAAACTCAGACACGACACGACCTCGACACAACTCAGGCACCTAGACACATACCCTGACACCCCACCTAGCTACTGACACGACCACGACACTTTTTGATGGACACACGAGTCCCTAGACTAGTCGACACACGTGCACGAGGAATAACTGGACTGTTCACTGAACTTCATATTTTTGAAAATTGGACACTTCGTGTCCACTGTTTGGACACGATTACACTCCCCCATGACACGGCTACATGTGGGGGACACTTTGTAGAAGTTGATTTGGGTTTGGATGTGGTTTTGCATTTCGAAATTGGGTTGTGGTGTCGAGTTTTTGAAAACACTGATATACTATGTCAGTTCTATTTTTTTAGAGTTTGTAATTGATGTTTAAAAAAAATTTAAATGCTAATTATATTGATTAGTGATGTCTACATGTGTATGAACCTGAGAATTTCTGAAACAGTTAATGCAAAAACCTGATTTGTCGTAAAACAGTGGATTGAGAGGTAGGTTTAAGGTTACATATTTTGTAAGTTGCTGTTTTTGAATATCATTTGATTGTTGGTGGGATGATTGGATTGAAAACTGGAAAAAAAACATCTACTGTTGAAACCTGAAACTAAGTTTTGGGGTTGAGACTGAAATTTGGGTTGTTTATGTATATTATGGTTAGGCATTGGCCCTGTTAAGATTGAGGTTGGGATTACCAGTGAGTAATGGCAGTTGAGGTATGTGAGGGTTTGAGAGTTGGATTGGTTTTTTTTACTGATTTAGAGTGAGGGTTGAGTAGGAGTTGCAATGATATTTATATATAGGTAATATGTTGTATCATGTTAGGAACTGTAATCTGATATTCAGTAACTGATATTTCACTAAAACACTGATATCCCACACCCTCTATCCTGTCACACACTTGGACTTTAACTGAGAACATCCACACTTCCTATTAGGACAGCCCTCTATCTATGTGTCAGTCCCTCCTATAGTTCACACACATTCACAAATTAATCCTGTCACATTGCCACTGATTTCCTATACTCCCTATCTCACACACACTGTTAGAAATCCTGAGGCTGAGATGATTCTCATTCCTACTCATACACACACACCTATATCTACATATGTTGTACACACACATTTCAAATCTGATAACTTGACACTTAGTTCACTCTTCATTAACCTATTTAACTGCCACTTGACACACCCTAGCTAAATGCACACACACATTATATTACAGATTTCCCTATATGTTCTCTACTTGCTATCAATATTGTATCGCATTGCCCACCACACACATAAACCCTCTATTCCCTGTTTTTCTAGTTCCTTCATTCCTTCCTTAATTGAATGGTATATATACAATGTATATGTGTAGGAAATTAGCTTGTGTGCCTTTTGTGGATAGGCTGAGAGTTATTGGCAGTTTGGTTTAGATTTAGGCCTGTTTTGTGGTTAGGTTCTAGTATAGGTTGTTGGTAGTGTTAGGGTAGTGTCTGGATATGGGTTGAGTAGTATTGGTTAGGACTGTGGAGCTTATAGATATAGGCTTATTAGCTGTGACATAGGTAGTGAATGTGGTCAGCCTTTAGTGTTTAGCCTATAGTGTTATAGGGTTGTATAGGCTAGTGTGTTTTGTTTTAGGCTTGTGTAGTACTAGCCTATAGTATGTTTTAGACTTTGATTGTGGTTGGCCTTAGAGATTGACTTAGATAGAGACCCAAATTGACTTGTTGACTATAGTTGACTAACCCATAGATGTTAGTTGACCAGCTAGACCTAGTTTGACCTAGACAGTTGACCAGGTTTGACTTAGAGTTGACTTTGACCTAGTTTGACCTAGAAATCATGTAGTTTGCATTGTAGCTTTCAATTCTCTTATATTTTACATATCATGACTCATATTACTCTGTTTAGGACATTGTGACTCTGGTGCAGGCATCTGATATTACACTACTCTTTTCAGAGTATCAGGCGAGTACATTCTCTGATAGTTCTCTCATTTATTTGTCAATTACTGTACTTCAGTTCTAGTTAGCTGTATGTGATTCTCTGTTACAAATATAATTTTTTTTCTGAATCCATGTATACGACACACATTCTTACTCGTCTTACCTCTATTATTCGAATCACCATACGAATCACTATTCGAACCACCTATTCGTATCTTCATTTGCTGGTTGGACTTGTATTCGTCTTATGTGTTGGATTATGGATTCATTTGTATTAGATGGGCGGGAAATACTTGATTAGACATGTGAACATTTCCACTATTCGAACCACCCCCTGTGAATAATATTCGAACGATAGCCATTCCACACCCAGCCAGGTGTGTGATGTGCCGAATTTACCCTTAGCCGTTTACATGTCTAACTAAGTATTTTAAAACACACTTGGAGAATTTATTCGAATCGTTGTTAGAACATTGTGAATCACTATTCGTATCACCTTATTCGTATCACCTTATTCGATTCACCTTATTAGAACAATGATTAGAATCACATTCGACTCATACTGTACTGGGATCACATTCGACTCATCTTATATTAGACTCACATTGGGATTACACTCGACTTATATTGTACCATCTGAACTCATTATGTTACTCTAGTTCAGCTAGATCTTATTTTACAGTCTTCTTTGCTATGTTTCTCTTCTTGTTTAGTTACCTTACTTTCCTTGTACCTTAACTGCTCTCTACATCATTACTCATACAAACTACCATATTCATCAATAAAACTGTCTATAACTGCTTTATAGTTCTCTGACATTTACTTGGGATTTCTTGATGAATTGTACTCGTTCCTGTCCTGACTGGATCTGTTAAAAATATTACAGATGCTTACCCTGAGGATATTGCCGTACTTGCCTTAGAGCAGGAGATGGCTTAGCTACCTATGGCCCCGACACTCAGGAGTGATCGGGAGACTAGCTAGTAGACTTGGTTTAGTTTTCATGTTTTAGAACTGGAGTTGTATATATAGAATTGAGACTTGAGATGTGTTTGAGATATTATTATTTAGTAGTTTATAAATGTTATTATTTAGTCTTTAGTTATAAACTTCTGTGTTATCTTATCGTTCTTAGACTGTGATTGAGATTCATTATATCTATACTTGTCCTCCGTTCGGAGCTGAGATTTGACAAGTACATTATATAATTGCGTGAGTTGTTGATTAGATAGTAACCTAGGACAGCGTTCTACCGCCGACACTGTGGCGTAGGCTGGACGTACCCACTTCTCGTGCCCCTACACAGGGTGGGGTCGTGACACCCAATCAAACTTGTTATCCGTACCTAAAACCAAGGTATGCCTGGGGTAACAGGTCCACAAACAAGTCCCCCATGCGGGGCAAACATCACCACAATACCATAGGCACAACAAGCAATACAAATGAAGGATAGAATGGAAAGTACTCTTTATTTGAAAGACGAAAAAGCATTACATGTTTTGGGACCTCGTCCCTCTTAAAGAAAAAAAAGAAAAGTAAAGGAAAACAGGGACAAAACCAGAAAAAGGCCGACTATAGTTCGGCATTACACAACTCCAAAAGGCGGTTTCTCACCAAGGTAATCCCTCGCTCAAGCCGCTGCCTAGCTCGGCGCTCGGCCGCCTGGGAAACTGCTCCGCATCATTCAAGTACATATATGCCTGCCAATCATTTTCCATCTTCTTCAAAACAAGTTCCAAATTGGAAGAAGCTCTACTAAACTTGTCAGCCTCCTGAATAGCAACCCCTTTCTCAGTACGAGCAGCTTCGAGCTCGGACTCCAGGAAGGCCAGCTTTCTCTGGAGCTCGAGAATCTGCTCCCGGGTGTCAGTTACCCCGCGAGAGGCAGTCGCTTCCCGAGCCACGCAATCTTCAGTACGACGGCTCCACTGATCGTACAACTGAGTCAGGTCCCGACGATCCTTCAATATTACTGGCTTGAGCGATTCCCGAGCAATCCTTACCTTCTCTACCGTGGTTGTGAGGAAAGTACGCTCTTGATCTATGGCCACTGATAGATCAGCTTGTTGCAGTACGCAAAACTGGACTACAAGACGATCGGCCTCTAACAGCTTAGGCTCCAGAAGCGCCGCTAGTCCCGCCCCACCGGAAAGTATTCTAAGGATATTAATTTGGCCACCGGCGCATTGACGGGCCATAGCAAAGGGAGTCCCCGTCTCCACAGCTGCCTCAATCCCCCCTTCAGGTGGCGATGGAAACTGTCGACCACATCCTGGGACACTTCATCCAAAACTTCTGTAGAGGACGGCGTCAAAGGGAGTGTGGCAGGCAGTACCGAAGAGTAGCCTCAGAACATGCCGTCCCTGCCACCAGGGAAACGAATTTTAAGCGAAAAGATGCATGGATGGCAGCTAGCTCCTCTTCCGCCGCCCGAAGAGCCTGGATACTTGGTAGAGCGGAAAGGTTAACTCCCGAAACCCTATTCGCAGAGGATGGCGCGGAAAGCGTCGTCCTTTGCTCCAGATGTGCTATCACCAAGGCTCCCGAACTTGACCCAGCTGGAGGACCCTCAGTTTGGGTTGGAAAAGAAGGAGGCACACGTGCTTCCATCAGATCCCCCCCGGTAGAGTTCGCCCTGGCAATGTCCATCACCGGCAATAAAGGGGTGGGACCTGCACGTCCAAAGCAATCATTAATCCATGAAGGACAGGATGATAGAGCAAATAGGCCTCCACACAAGTTACGAAGCTGGTTTATCTTACCAGGGGAAGAGCTCGGAGGCTGCAGCTCGTTCGAAGCTGGCATGGTCTCCCCACCCGTAGCTTCCAACTCAAATTCAACTGGTTTCTCTGCCCCAGACCCCTGAAGGGGAGCCAGCCAGGTCAGTGTCATCCTGTTGGAATTCAGCTGTCTCAGGGACAGGGGCAGTAGAGCCCCCGTCCCTATGGGTTAAGGTCTCAGCAAGGTGAGACTCCCCAACCGCCTCCGGAAGAACCCCAGCGGAAATGATGGCGGTGCACGTATCATGGATCGAAGTAGACAAGGCTGGATCGACTTCAGTAGTCGAGTCCCAAGAAGCAGACTCCCCGGACGCCTACAAGGAGCAAAAGAAAAAATGATTAGGCCGTAATTTAGGAAAAGAAGGAAAAGGCAGTTGAAATTCCAATCACCTCAGAAATAGCGTCAACATCAATAAACAGCCTGCGACGTCTTACCGCAGCCCGCTTTGTGGAGTAGGTCCTGCCAACGTCAGTGGACAGACGCCTGCCTCGTTGGCGCGAAGCACCAGGCACAACAGGTGGATGATCCTCCACCTCTTCGTCCGGCACAGTAGGAGGCTGGTCCCCCACCTCCTCGTCCGAAGAATGCGACTCATCGATGGACTGCTCGTCATCCTCTTCGTCCGCCGCAGTGGACTCCGAGTCTGTCACAGGAACCCTATTCGCCCCTCTCTTTCTCTTCCTGGAACCCTCGGGCTTTTCTGCCAAGCCGGTCCCGACAATGAAGCTGGTGTTCATGTCAAAGTTCACGGGAGATTTGCTCGCCGCAACATGATAAAGAGCCGCCATGTACGGAATATCCCCTTACGTATTAGCGTCAGGGACTGAGAAGCTAGCCCGGGTATGAACAGTAATGTAATAATGCCACGCCCGGATGCCGTCAAGGACACTGCCCCGAAGCCCAGGCAAGCACCGGGGCAGTCAAGGAACAGCTGACTATACCCGAATTGACGAAAAAACCTGCTAGGCAAATAAGGCTCCAAGTATACGTTATTTCGGTAACGATATACTAGGTGCGCGGGGCGAATGTTGCGCAGCCATAGAAGCATCTTCTCAGATAAGAGCTGGGTAGGTTCAATGCCATCAACGTGTACCCCCCTCACTTCTCTAGGGGTAAACTGAGGAAGAGACACAAAGAAGTCGGGCCCGTCAACTCTCGCCAATGCCCTCCAACAAGTCGGCATGGTGTCATACTCCCAAGATTGATGGCGGTATCGGAAAAGGAAGGCGTCATCAGCGGTGACTTCATCCTCTGTCCCAGGCCTCATCAATGACCGGTAATGTATCAATAACCACCCCATGAGATAGTGGTATGGTAGCTCTATCCGCTCAAAGTCCAGCGTCGTCTCGCGAGCAATGACTTTAGACGAAAAGGCACGGAGACCGTGGTATATGCTACACACCATAGCCAGAAGAAGGGCCAGTCTTACCTTGAAGACCAGCTTCACAGCCAGGAGAATGAAGTGGCGGCTGATCCTTTCAGTAGAACCTGCCCCTCCTGAGACTACGCAATTTCGTAGCCATACCATCAAGAACCCGGCCAAGATTACTTTCTCGGACATCTGCCGGGTACCATAGTAGAAATAACTGAAGGAGTCAGTACGGCTCCCGAATCTATCACGGGTGGACCTCGACCTTTTTGTATTCAACATCAGGTCCTTTACCTCCGCCTGAGTTTGGGGACCTCGAGAAGAAACCCGGCCGAAAGGACGTAATTTGAAAAGATACGCGACCCAGGCCGTAGTATGGGGGGCGTTCCTTTCTGAACTATTATTCTTCTTGATAGCAGTCTGGTGACAGATGCTATGGTGGCACAACAATTCTCGGTACACAGCGATGAAACCAGGAAATCGTCGATCCAGATCATCGATTTCCTCGTTCGTCGGAGTGTATACTTCAAAGGCCTCGTCTCCCCATGGCAGCTTAGAAACAGCATGCATTTCATGGAGAGCAAGTCCCAACTCTCCCCCGGGCGCGAAGAAAGTCCCCGTACGCCGGCTATACATCTCCAAAAGGGCCATGAACAGCGGCTTGTTAATGGGCAATCCGTAACAGGTGCCCCGGATGGCGTAGTAAAGGTCAATCTCCCGAAGGAGCTCCTCGTAGTTCCTCAGGATCCATGAGGAAAGATTAGCCCATGTGGGAATGGGGTTTATCCAATTCAGCAGCGACAACCTGCCCACAGGATAAGACCCCTTGCGAGCGAGCTGATTCAGGAAGGTATCAGCTCGAGTAAAAGTGAAGTTGGGACCAGACACATTTATAAAAGTACCAGGAATCAGCCCCATCACAGTCCGGCTGATGGGTTGGAGTTAGAGAGCCCGCCATTTTCCTGCCCAACGGCACCATATTAAACCACGAGAGGGGAAAATGTCGCTCCATCTCGGGAACATGGATATCCACCCCGTCCAGAGTGAAGTCCCAGTTCTCAGAAACGTCCAGCATTCGGGAGTTCTTTATGGATAAAGCATCTCCAAAGAGAAAAGCTGGTTTCAGATATTCTCCGTCCAGTTTCCCCGAATTCATCATAGTGCAAAGAAAATGGAAAGGCTGGTTGTTGATGGCAGCCACCCTCTCCAAAGGCTCATTAGGGGGAAGTTGATCTGTCATATGTCGAATCAGATCGTCAAGCCGCACACCTACGACAAACTGAGCTGAACCCACCAGAAGCTCTCCGGCCGGGTTGGTAGGGAGGTTCACTGGAAAAGGATAAAAGAAACAGGATTAAAAGATAGGTTAAAATGAAACCACTTAAAGTTTCTCAAAAAAAAGTTTCTATGAGCCTATGCGGCTCGGATCGACGAAGCCTTATGCGGCCCAATTCAGCTTGGTTTCATGCGGCACAGCTTTAATAGAGCCTATACGGCTCGGGTCAACACAGCTTCATGCGGCCCAACTCAGTTGGGAGTTCCATGTGATACTGATTCGATAGCCTATGCGGCTCGGATTAAAACTTATACGGTTCTATCTCGCAGAGGAGTTTATGCGGCGCGACTCAGCAAAATTCTATACGGACCAGTTTGTCAGGAATATATGCGGTTCCGCTCAAAGGAGGTCCCATGCGGTTCAAATCCAGAAGCACTCCTGCGGCTTAAATCTTTCTCAATGCGGCTCAAACATAGGGCATACCCTATGCGGCTCGAATATGGGAGAGTTATGCGGCCCATACAACATATGCGGCTCCATCATGGTCGAGCTTAGGCGGTTCAATGAAAACAAATGATGGAGGCTTGTGCATATGTTATACAACAGAGCCATGGGTCCTTGGGGATTCAAATCCATTTCTTATCCTTGAAAGCAGGGCGAACATCAGGGTGCACTTCGGGCACGGCGGCCGACGAGGAAGCCGTTTTTTTTCCTTTTACAGCAGCAGAGGCGATCTTGGAAGACTTGGGGGCCATTTTCGACGGTCGGAGAAGAAAAGAAAGTGGAGACTGCAAGAGTTGGAGACGAAAGAGAAAGTAAAGAAATCCCTCCCACTGAATTCGTCCCTATTTATAAACAAAAGCAGGGCGTTTCGATTCTCGTGTAAACACAAAAATCGACCCTTCGGTTATCGAGGCGAGCCGCCTAAAAATGAAGGCCAAACTCCTAGGATCCTCTCCCGAAATGTAGCCTTAAAACTGACAGCAGATCAACATCATTTAATACAAAAGATCTTCGCACGTGGCAGGATGACATGGCGAGAAGCTCATGCGGCCCGAAAGTCCCTGCGGCTGATTGACTCAATGCGGCTGAGACATCCATGCGGTCGAGACATCCATGCGGCTGAGACATCCATACGACCGAGACATCATATGCGACCAGAAGAATACATGGCCATGCTTCTTATTCAAAGTATTTCAATTTTGCAAATTGAAAACTTTGAAGGGGGTCTTGTAGAAGCATGGAAAAGAATAAAGAAAGATCCAAGCGGCCAGAGAGCCTCCTGCGGCTTAGAGAGTTCATGCGGCTCAAGTATCCATGCGGCTCGAGCGTCTATACGGCTCAAACAAGTTCCATACGGCTCAGAGAGGAGCCACGTGGCCTGCAAAACAGCTCTCTCGTTTGTTCTTTACTGCATTAAATGCCTTGACGGCTGATAGCTCTGACAAGGTGACAGTTCTACCACAAAGATATCATTATGATTCCCTCATATATGACAGACTCCTTGGGAAGCGAAGAAAATCTCTGACACGATCCTCCGAGAGTCAGAAACTTTCATGCGGCCTTGACACGTGGACAGTTGTATGCGGCCCAAGCGGAGACTCCCCCATGCGGCCCAAGCGGAGGCTCCCCCATGCGACTCACGAAGATTAGCCCCATACGGCTCATGAGGACTATCTCCATGCGGCTCACTAAGACCATCCCCATGCGGCTCACGAGGACTATCTCTATGCGGTTCACTCATGCGGTCATCCACACTCATGCGGCTCAAATCATTACCATGCGGTCCAAATGTTCAGGGGGGCACTCTCAAGCAGCTTGGACACGTGGCCAGCCTTATGCGGCTCAATGAGGAGCAACCTTCCTGCAGCTCAAATTTCTACAATGGCTCGATACGTGGCATGATAGCGGGGCACGTGGCATCAGATTGATCGAAATCCCTCAACAAATCCTAATAAAATATTGGGATCAAATCAGATCATTGGCAAACAAGCAAATTAATGACACGTATCGAGAAATTCGAGGTTGGCATGACAAATCAGGAAGATTTATGTCAATCAGTATTAACTACCCACAAAAGATTTGATGCAATCATATTTATTGCTCAAATCTCGATGACCGGCCCAGATCCAGTGATCCTTAGCCGCCGACTTTCAGGAATAGACAATCATTGTAAACCCTAATGAAGCCCCCACTCTTATAAATAGCAGGGTGCCATTCCCTTGCGAAAAAAACACACACATACGGACAGACATAGAGACATACACAGAGACAGAGAGAGATATACAGAGAGAACAAAGAGGGCCAGAGAGCCTGAAAAGAGAGCATTTCTTCATCAACGCCCAGCAGTTCTTCTACAGAGCCAAGGCTGCACCCGATCGTCCAAAGAGTAAGGCAGAACTGTCGTCGCTTTCCCGAGCCTCTACCGTCACCCCCCAGAATCTAAAATAAACAATTGTACTTAGATTGTTGTACCTCTTTGTACAAGCGAGTTTGTATTATGAAGTAAAAGTCCAGTCCTCCGATAATTGTTCTGTTCTTTTGTATTTCATGGCAAACAGCTCAGCCAGAACAAGAGCAGATTCAGCAACAGCCCCCTCAGCAGGCCGCTCGACCTCTCTTTCTGAAGCCAATACCGGCTCACTAACAGCTCCCTCCACAGTAGCAGATTTGGAGGAGCCGGGAACAACTTCTGTCCCTCTTCCAATGGCGGGGACTATCTCCATAAGGGGTTCTTTCTCCTTGTCTACAAGGGAACACACAGACGTGGTCAGCCTCATGTGGAGCACGCAAAATCGAAGTCTAAAGATCTCATCCGAAGAGAGGCACAAAGGTAACGTACCTGTAGGAGGATGAGCCGATTGGACTTGGTTCTCGTCCAGCTCTTTCATCATAGTCCCTATTACAGACATATCTTCCACAGATATGTCGTAGGAGAAACTGATCTTCTAACCGCCATCAGGGTCTGGGCCTTCGTCCTGCTCACCCCGTCGCTCAGGTCTTACAGCCGAAGAAGACCCGTCCTCATCCAATAGTCAAGGATGAGCAGGGGATATTGTCGCCACCTCCACCTCCTCAAAGGAGGAGGCACCTACCTCAGCTGCGACTTTGGGGTCCTGTGCAAAGGACAAATGCAAAGGTGAGAAAACTTCCAAAGGCTTGACCAGAGCGGCTATGGAGTCTAGGAAATGGTCTGCCTCCCGAATGGCAACGGCCTGCAACGCCGTCTGCCGATAAGACCTTCTGGAAGGATGAGCCGGCACCCATGTCCGTAACCTTCTTCCTCCAGGAAACAACCACCTTCGTCCTTTTTGGCCGTAGTACCGGCTCGGTGGGAGCCTTCCTCTTGTGAGGAACGGTAGGAAGAGGTTCTTTAGTGTCCTCCCTCTGGGTGCTGCAATGATAGGCTCTTCAACTACAACTCTCTGTTGCGGCGCTATAGCTGGTTCAATTGTGGGCGCGACACCTTCCTTCTTGTTACTATCCATTGCACGTGCTCGTCCTATATCAGTAAAGGTAGGGGCAAGCTTGGTCCCCGATACAAAACTATGCTCACAGTCATACCCAGAAAGAAAGGTATTGACCTAGATGTAGAACTTAGCAGCAGCAAAGAGCATGTGAGTGTCGGGTTTATCTTTGGGCAGGGTAAAAACTGCCCCTGTACATCCAGTATTATAGTAGCCCCATGCACGTGCCCCGTCGATCAGACTCCCTATCAATTGGAGATGAGGACTGGGATTGCCCAAGAGAAGCTGGCTATAGCCGAATTGCCGTACAAAGCGGCTTGGCAAGTAAGGCTCCAAGAAAGTGTGGTTTCTGTTTCTAAGTACCAGATGGAAAGGCCTAATGGACTGGAGCCAACGGAATGCTCCAATAGGGAGGCCAGTAGTGAGTGCTCCCTCATCTACTAAGGTGTCTCTCGTACGACCACTACCAGATGGAGGCGATACCCTAAAGAATTTGTAATTCTGTAGACAACTCATAGCCCTCCTACAAGCAGGCACCCCTGTAACGGTCCAATTCGTGTCTTTGAACCTCTGAATGAAGGCATCTCCCGCCAAAGAATCTGCCATTAGCCCTGCGTTCATCAATTTAGGATAATGCAGTACCAGCCACCCCATCAAATAGTGGAAGGGTAACACAGTCCTAGCAAAGTCCTACTTGCCTTCGGATGTTATCACGTTCGTAACAAAATGACGCAAACCCCGTTAGATGGCACAGACCATCGCAGGAAGCAGTGCAAGACAGTATCCAAAAGTTAGCCTTACAGCCGGAAGTATCATCCCCTGGCTGATTCTCTTAACAGACCCTGAGCCGCCAGTGACTACGTAGTCACGAAGCCATATCATCAGGAAAGCGACGAGCACTGTCTTTTCTGACATCCTGAACTCGACTTGTCTGAAGTAATGATAGATCAAGAAATTTCCTCAGGATCATCCCTATCTTTGGTATCTGCAACTCCATGAGCTGTCATCAGCCGATCTATCTTAGAGATTGTCAAAGGCTTAGGCGACGAGAAGGAGACTGAGTCATTCCCCCCTTCTCTAGTGAAAACATAGTTGGTCCAAGACCTCGTATGCGGGATGGACCCCTCGGTCTTACCCTTCTTCGTAGTCTGGTGACAAATAAAAAAGTGACAAAGTAACTCTTTGTACATTCATCATATAAGAGCTCTCCTTCTCTAAATCCAAGATCTCTACATCACTGGGGACATATTCTTCATACGGCTCTACCCCCAGGGAAGTTTGGACACCGCTTGCATCTCATGGGGAGCCAAACCCATCTCCCTACTCGGAGTAAAGAAGGTGCACGTATGATGGTTGTACAGCTCTGCCAGGGAGAGGAACATCGGCCAGTTAACCTTAATGCCATACTGAGTGGCCCTGACGGCATAGAGAAGACCGACAGCTTTCAAAGTGGCCTCATAAGTCGAGAGCACCCATCCAGTAAGGTCACTCCAGAATGAAACAGGACGTCTCCAGCCTTCCAGCCGCATCTTCCCTTCCGGATATGACTCCTTCTTCGACAGCACAAGTTGGAGAGAGTCTCAAGCATAAGGATGAAGATCAGTCGGAACATCATTCAGCATAACACCCGGTTGTAGTCCTCTCATGGAGTAGGATGTGGAACCCTTGAAACACTTGAATGTGTCCTTCTTCGGTCACCAGAGTAGAACTGGATCCTGCCAGAAACAACCCCAGGCAAATTAGGAGTCGGGTCCCATTTTATTTGTCGCTGCACAGCTAGATCAGCAAACGTCGACAGAAGGTGTTGGCGGTTCATTGATGGCAGCCCTATTCTTTGGTCATTCAACGTAGTTACCAAAGACTCTTGCAGACATATCGTCGCGTTGTCCTCAAATCCTACACCATCACCAAATAGGAAGTACGGCTTCTTTCAACAGTACGACCCTCCGAGCTTCTCGTCATTTATCATCTGCTTTAGAAATGTTTTCTCCTGTTCAATAATGGCGATCGCCCTCCGTAGGTTGGTCATGACTGATTATTGGTTGAACATCGCTGACTATGTTGGTTATAAGGCTCGTACCGAGAATATGGCAAGCGAAACCAAAAAGGATACCGCCAAGCTATGGGATGAACATGTTTACAGCAAGGGCAGAAAGAAAATCAGACTCAGGAAACTGTAGAAAAAAAACAAAGTCCTGGAGACTCCTATGCACCCAAAGGACTATGCGCCCAAAGGGATGTGCACCCAAAACAAGACATGTGGGCGCATGACACTCGGACAGTACGTGGGCGCATAACTTGCCAATGCTTAGAGGGCGCATAACATGGAAACACGTGGGCGCATAGCACACCACAGTGTTGGCGCATGACTTCTGTGGGAGCATAATGATGCTCACAGAAGTATGTTGCCTTAGGCGTAAACGCCCGGGCAGAAGAAAAGTCCGAACGTCACAAATTAATGCTCGAGACTTTATTTTTTAAGCATGCCCTCACCCAGAATCGGGTCCTGGACTACCGAGGATGCTGCTGCAGGAGGAGAGTCACTCGGCGCAGCCCTCTTGTCCTTCGCGGATCTCTTGGCGACCTTGGAAGACATGGTTCTCAAAGAAAAAAGACAAAGAGTTTTCTGAAAAATTCAAAGAGAAAGGAATAATGAACTTTCTCTCTCCTTCAGGGCCTATTTATAGGCACGGGCCACTACCTATGCGCCCACTTGCTGTATGCGCCCATGCGCCTATTGCGTTGTATGCGCCCACAATGGCCTATGTGCCCATGTGAAATTAGCTTTCTGCACACTATGCGACTGTCACTTGCTGACGTGGACGACGCATGAAGGATGGACCGCTTCAAATTCTGCTACGATGAATCTGTCAGTTCGGATTTTGAGAAAGATCTCAACAGTCGTATCTCTCTGACAGGCTGGCCAAACTATGCACCCAAAGGAGAGAGCCGTGCTATGCGCCCATTGCATCACTGTCACGCCCCAGAACCAGAATACTGGAGAGCGGGTGCAGACATAGCCAGCTATGTATATGAAATGGATTTCCATCTTGCTATACGGTCACGGCTGTCTAGATACATGAGGGTTTACTACAAGCCAACAGTCTCCTATGGTCATGAACAAGCCTAGTATCTCAATCACAAGCAAGTAATAAATGTTACAAGATGCATGATCATTAAATATACAATAATAAGGCGTCCCAAATATTATATATTCAGCTGATCATAAAGCTAGTCGTTACAAAATGTTAGGACTAGCAAGAGTTTAGTCATACATGATCAACCCTAGGATCTGTCAATCATGTTACAGCCCGTATGCAGACAGTAAGTAAATGCAATCGAGCTAAACAGGTGCTTGTCGGCTAAACGCCTCAAAAGAATATTTTTACAATAGAGTGGGAGAGCCAAAAATAACCCACTCGTTGCCAGGGTTCCGTCTAGTGGCCACCATCTGGCTGGAAGGTCGGTAGATCCTCTGGAGTGCTCTGAAATCTGGCCACACAAAACCAGCTGGGTCAGACCCCAGAAAGAGCAAGTGCCACAAAGGAAGCTTCACTTAGGAACTAAAACTAGCAATCAGCACAAGAGTATAAATAAGTAAGAACTGGAAATAAAGAAAATACATCAGGAGGATATACGATGAGATAACCATGGAACCATTCAGATAACCAGGTTACAACCCGTAAACCAAACAAGGACTGGGGTTGTAACCCTTCGTCTGAACAGAACTTGGAATTCTCACCATTTATCGGTAAAATAAATACAAGCATTCTGGTCATACAGTAACCTGAAATAGGATCAGGGCAGACTAGACAGGTTAGACTCCATTCAATCATTTCACGGCCAAGCAAGAATTACGGCTTGATACTTAACTAACTAGGGTTATCACAGGCCTAGTTACTAGCAAGATGCAGTGAGAATCATCCACAGCCACAAGCTCTGCAGACCATCCAGGTTATCCGGGTTGAAAGATTAGGGTTGAATTCAGGTGGGTACATCGTCCAGGAAACGCATGTACCCTTAGGTAGCTTGAAGAGTGCAACACATGACAGTGTGCTGGAAAT